>JAODAL010000080.1:90000-464245 GCA_025379985.1 Phyllomedusa bahiana | reverse complement strand
AGGGTTTTCAGTGCCGGGAATTCATTGTGTCCGACTCCATAGAAGATGTCTGTCACAGGGAGGGGGGGATGCTACAGTAAAGAGAAAAAAAAGGTCCCTTTCCATATTAATGCCTATTAATTTTCAGGGCTTTGGTGATATAATTTAGTTTCATAACTCCATGTGCTTCACATTAATAGCATTTTAACCCCTAAACGTCCCTATATTAACCCCTGTGTGCCTTATATAAGGGTTACTATATTGAGACACATAGGGGTACTAAAAAAGGGACCTATTTATGAAGATACCTAATTATTACCCCCAAAGTCTCTCACATATCAGTAACTCTTATTTGAGGCACACAGGGGGGTTAATGTGAGGGACATGATGGGGTTAACTGCTATTTACTATGAGGCACATGAAGTTACTAAGTTTAAAATGCACATGACCAGACTTTTTTCTGCAATGGTGGATTTCCCCCCCTCGGCTTATACTCGAGACAATACTTTTTCCCAGTTTTCTGTGGTAAAATTAGGGGCCTCGGCTTATATCCGGGTCGGCTTATACTCGAGTATATACGGAAATTTTACGGAATGGATTACGCGATCGGGATGATTAAAAAACTAAAAATAAATCCCGCTTCACTACAAGGCGGACTTGCGTTGCGGGAACGGCTGGAAATTTTCCCTCCTCCTCGCCCGCACCTCGCACGAGATACGAAACGAGAGTGATGACGTGACTCCGGCTGTTGTTTTTTTTTTTTAAGTGCGGTGAGGCCGGTTTAAATTTAAAATACAACATTCGTTTTGAATTTAGAAAGTAATAAAATACTTAAAATACTTCCTAAAGGTATTTTAATTACAAATACAAAATACTGAATAAAAAAAGTATTTTGATTACAAAATACAAATACCTGACAAGTATTTTAAATACTATTTTAATTACTTGTATTTTAAATTCTCCCGAACACTGCTCTCTAACCCCTTAACATGTTGCACCACACTGTAACACAATGCATCACCTCAACCAGGCGACATGTGTGAAAATTGGTGGCGCCACAGCAGTGTTTAGTTGCATTAAATCAGTATTATGTACGCCAGAAAGTCCGATCCTCTCAAAAATCTGGCGTCAGGTAACCTTAATGCTCCTAAAAATGCGCATTGCGCAAATCGTGGCGTATAGCGTGTCATTGGTAGTGTATGTAATGCGCCTCTCGAGGCGCATTGCACAACGGAGGCGCATAACGTATCATTTTAGGTGCATTACAATGTGTCGTGCCCGGCATATAATGTGCCTAGTTTTGGTGTATGACAGTTCATTTACATTGAGAATATGGCGTCAAATGTGGTTTTGCCGCAAAATAGACCAAAAAACTGGCGTTGGAATGTTGGGACATGTCGCCCATAGTGACCAAATAATATTGCCACACCATGACCATATTTAACACCACCACATAGTGACTGATTAATACCACAAACCATGACCACATATCATCACCACATAGTGACCGAATAATACCACCACACAATGACTACATATCACGACCACATAGTGACCGAATAATACCACCATACCATGACTACATATCACGACCACATAGTGAAAGAATACCACCACAACCTGATCACGTAACATCATCACATAGTGACCGAATAATATCTCCACACCATGACCACATATCACCAACACATAGTGAATGAATAATATCTCCACACCATGATCTCATATAACCACCACGTAGTGACTGAACAATACAACACACCATTACTGAATATAAACCATTATAATACCACCAATATTAGCGGCATACAGTGGTAGATACCAGTTGTACACAGGCTCTGCAGACACATAAGTGATTACAGCAAAGTTACATCCAGTTACTCACTCACCGGAGACATCTCTGATGTGTTAACAAATTAAATATACACCGGCACTCCAAAAATGCAGGAAAAGTGTTTATTTACAAAAGAAGCAATATTATGCCAAAATGCTCCATGAGTGTAGACAAATAAACAAGAGCTCCCACTTCCTGCCGGACGTGTTCCGGGACATCTCCCCCCCCCCCCAGCTCCCCTTACCTCCCGCGCCGGGGATCACGGATTACCTATTACCCACAGACGTCTCCTCTGGATTATAGGCTGCCATGGCCCTGATTCATTTTTTTCCTCAATTACAGATGTTGTTTGATAAAGGTCTGCCGGCCGAAACGTCCCGTGATACATACATCTGCATCTTATCGTCCATTACTTATTATCTTTGAAATTTTGTGCAGTAATTAAAACATTATTGTTTATTTGTCTACACTCATGGAGCATTTTGGCATAATATTGCTTCTTTTGTAAATAAACACTTTTCCTGCATTTTTGGAGTGCCGGTGTATATTTAAATTGTTGGTATATTGGTCTCCTGACCTATTACACCAGAGCACCCCCTAATCGTAGACCCCTTTATGGTGTGCATGACTTATTTCTAGTATCTCTGATGTGTTGTTCTCTTCTCTGATGAGTTGTTTTCTTTTTCTTCTCCATCTGTCCCAGACCGCCATGACGACTTCACTGTAAACTTTACAAAACAAACATCTTAGACTACTCACTTTTCCAGAACATCCCTACCAAGTCCTCTCTCTTTAAAAATTCCCCATGTATAGTGACTCAAATAGTTATCCATTTGCCCCTCTATCAGTAAAAGTGACGCCAAATAGCTCTAGGGCTCCCATTTGTGCACCAAGTTTTAGTCTTGTTTCATTTTACCATAGAAGAGGCAGTTAAATCTGCAAAGAATGTACGAAGGTAAGCAGGTAAATAACCCCATTTTAGGTAGGTAGTCCTCAATTAAGGAGGTGTGTAGTGCCCCATTGGGTAGGTACTGTAGACTTATATGTTCCCCAATAGGTAAAAATATAGGTTCCTAGTATATAGTTATATAGGCCCTCCGTGAGTAGGTGGGTAAGTATATAGGGCCTTTGTAGATAGGTAGGAATATAGACCCCCCCCCCCCCAGTTGGTAGGTATAGAGGCCCCCCAGTATGTAGAGATATAAACCCCTAGTAGGTAGGTATATAAGCCCCATGTAGGTAGATATACTAGCCCCCCTATAGGTAGATATAGCCCCACCTCGTAGGTAGATATATATGCCCCCCTGTAGGTAGATATATGCCCCCTTCTAGGTAGATATATGCCCCCTGTAGGTAGGTAGATATAGACCCCCTGAAGGTAGGGAGATATAGACCCCCTGTATGTAGATATATTTGCCCCCTGTAGATACAGATATGCCCTTTGTAGGTACAGATATATGTCCCCTTTAGGTAGTTACAGTATATGTCCCATGTAGTAAGGCATTTTTCCCCTATAGGTAGGTATATGCTCCCTGTAGGTAGGGATATTCCCCTTGTAGGTAGGAATATGCAAATAAGGATATGCCCCCTGTAGATAGGTATTTGCATCCTTGTAGGTAGGTGTATGCCCCCTGTAGGTAGGTACAGGTATATGCCCACGTTAGGTAGGTATTTGCCCCTTTAGGTAGCTATATGCCCCCTATATGCCCCATGTCAGTAGGCATATGCCCCCTGTAGGAAGGGATATGCCCTCTGTAGGATTGTATATGCCCCCTTATAGGTAGGTATATGCCCCTGTAGGTAGTTATATGTCCTCTTTAGGTAGTTACATCCCCCTTGTATGTAGGTATATGCCCCCTGTCAGTTGGTATATGCCCCCTTTTAGGAATGGATATGGCCCCTGTAAGTAGAGTTGTATGCCCCTTTTATGTATAGACAAGTGTAATGGAACAAAGAAAATAAAAATATAAAAGGTACTCACTGCTCCTGGGGGTCTCCTAGGCAATAAGTCTAATCTTCCAGCCTAGGAGACCCAGCGACGCAGGGAGTATGACGACACTGCTGCATCACACCCCCAGCGACGCTGATGTGTATATACAGCGCTTGTATGCCCATTATAGTCTATGGATAGGTCAAATTATATGTTTCAATTCTGTCTTTTGGTATCATGACTTAAACATTTGATATAAGCCATGAATGTAGTGTGAACAGGCCCTAACAGTAAAGCTGTCCTTGTTGCCCATAGCAACCAATCAGAGCTCAGCTTATACAATTGTGGAAAAAATGAAAGCTGAGCTCTGATTGGTCACTATAAACTCTGATTGGTTGCTATGGGCAGCGTAGACAGTCTTATTATTGTTTTGATATATGAGGCCCAGGGTTTTTCCTTCTAAATTCCTATGAAAAACACCATGGGGCGACATGTATGAAACTTGCCGCGTCGACACAAATTTTCTTGTCTTTTTTGCAGTGTATAATGCGCCTGAATATATGAAAGTGATGAATGTGGGGTCATAAATGTCGCCTAAAGTTCGATGCACCTAGCGTATGTGTTTGGCGCGCCGTGGTACTTTGCCACATTATTACTGCACCAAATATATGTATAAATGAATGCCAGAATTCGACAGTAGCTGCTCAAACAGTTCATTGAGCTGCTTTACTAATTTAAAAAGTATTACGTTAATACTGAAATCTTGTGGAGATTTTTATATATTTTTTTTTATAATTAAAATCTTACAAAATATTTTTTTTATACTTTTAGATAGTATGTTAATTTGCGTTCAGAAAAATGTAGGTCAGTGGGTTTTCATTTTAAATTAATTTTAGATATTAATTTTAAATACACTTTATAGGAGAAATTTTTATAATTTTGGGTTATGTATTTTTATATTTTATATGATTTTATATTTTTTATTAAATTTAAATAATTTGATTTTATGTAGTTTGATAATTATCATAAATGTCTTTACTGGTGTAAGTTGAGAAATAATGGACATTTTTGCCCTATTGGCAAATCTAGTTCCAATATGACTACTCAGGCAGACCACATTGAAGCTGGTCTGGCTGTTCGAGCAGTAATTCGCCTAGGAAGACATGTCAGTTTTAAGGCGCATTAAAGTAGTGTATAGTGCATCTCAATGAATGAACCTGTCAGAAATCTGGCATCTGGTCTACCTGGCATAGTATAATTGTTGCGCCTAAGGCTATGTTCACACGTGGTAAATTCGGCGCGCATTTCGCCGCGTATCTGCGCTCTAATATGGATGAGATGCGCGCCAAAATTACGGTAATCCATAGTTCTCTATGAGAGCTATGGATTACATCTCCTCTCCCCGCTCATACAATACTACCGTATTGTACGTGCGGGGAGATAAGTGATATGTCAATTACTTGCGGCGAATACGCGGCGCGAATAATGAATGTCAATGGTGCCGGCGGGCTGAACACCCCCTCCCCCCCGCGTGAGTATGCGCATATTAGTGCAAGCTTCCGAACCACACGATATATTACGGCACGTACTGTACGTGGCGCAGTACATTGTGTGAACATACCCTAATCTAGGCACATTGCATAATGTAGGTGCATAGCAGATCATTGCTAGCATATTTGTGGCACCTACTTTAGGCCCATTCAAATGTCGTGCCTGGCGTATAATGCGCCTAGTTTTGGTGTATTACAGTTCCTTTACATAGAGAATAGGGCATCAACAGTTTTTTGGCATAAAACACACCAAATAAATGGCGCAGCCCTAATGGGACATGTCGCCTCTAGTTTTGCCGAGCCACATTCATAAATGTGTCTAATATAATGAATGTGGTGCGAAATGCCCCCAAAACACCTCCACATCTTCAGCGCATTACAAAGTGCCAGGTCTGGTGCACGGTGCACCAAACACGTTCGTTTGACACGGCGTACGTCAGCAAATTAGGCTGGCCACTCACTCTTGGTGCATTTACCGGCGGAAAAGTGAAACAGACCCTTTCATACATGTTGCCCCTATGTGCAGATTTACTAATTAAGGGCGACCTGTATGTACGGGGCTGTGCCAGTATTCTGGTGTCCTTTCAGCCCAAATACTGGTGCAGCCCTATTCTCTCGACGTATGAGCAGATGCACTCCACAGTTAGGCACATTATGTGGCACCCGTGGCACTTTGTAATGTGCCTGAGATCAGGGGGTGTTCTGCGGGCGTCGCATCACAACCATATGATTACACACTTATGACTGTAGGATGACAAAACTGGGCGCATTACTGCTGGAACAGGTGGTTTACCTGAGCCAGAGTTGTCCTTTTGTAGCTAGAAAGTGCTAAATCTATGCCCTGCAGTAGAGCAGGTTCATAGATTTGGGCGCATTCTACACTAATGTGTGCAATAAAATTAATGTCTGGGTGCCAAAAAACACACATGTCACCCTATATGTTTAATCTTAGATCAGACATTATAGAAAATGCACCATTTTTATCAATGAAGGACACTTTTGTCTGACTTTACACCATTTATTAGTTGGCTTAGTTTGTGTTAATAATTCCGTCAAAATGTTGGTGCATTTGTTTGACACGTGGCCTTCAGCGGAGCCGCACTTCCTTTTTCCGAATCCATGCCCCATTTGTTGGGACACGGAGCAGAAATATCTTATAGACTTAAGAAATGTGTGGTATAAAGCATGTGCAGCAGAATTTTGGCACAATTTCCTTAATAGTTCTGCCCCATGATTTTTTAAGCCTTTTTTATAGAATTTTTTTTCTAAGCATTTCTAGTTGTGTTTTTTCCGGTTTTGTAACATTTTGCAGAGGTGTGCTTTGCGCCTTTTTGTGTGTGTTTCTGCCTTAGACAATATCAACACCGCACAGGATTTTGGTTGTTTTTTCAGCGGATTCCATATTTTGAATCTGCTTAAAAACGACGCACCCTGCACTGCGTAGACTTCAATATAAAATCTCTGGAGCACAGATTTTTTACAAAGGTTTTCTTAAAGCTGCGGTATATAGAACATGTTCTACATTCCGCGGGAGCGACGTCTGATACCCACAGCCCTAACGCACTGGGCTGCTGGGAATCCAACCGCCAGTTTTTGTGCATGAACTGCGCAAAAAAATATGGTGGTGCAGCCCAGCAATATAAAAAGGTGGTTGGATTTTGGGCGGTGTTTTCAAATTGCGGTGTGGATCTAGCCTTAGGCTACGTCTACACAACATCGATTTACTGTCAGATTAAGCGGATTCAGTATTTAGAATCTGCAAAAATTTGACTTTAGACCTCAATAGACATTCAGAGCTGTAATCCACACAGCACAGATTTCCTGAGGCTGAATTTCAAATCATGTTCTACAATCCATCATATTTCACTTGAAAATGGCGGATTATTGTGCCGTTCAAATGAATGGGACGGCTGAAATCCATGCCAAAAAAAAGTGTAAAATACTGGTTGGATGCTGATTAGAATCCGATGATTATTTTGTCCTCTGCCGTGTGTATGTAGCCTTATGTATAAAAATTCCAATATATGCCAAAAATAGTGGCCAGTTGGTAATCACTTCTGGGAACATAAGGTTCCTTTTACACACAATCTACCAAGCGAGGTGCCCACCATAACTTTTACAGACCACCATTTAATCTCATACTTGACAACTTCCTTTTTGCAGCAGTCCTGGAGGTTCTGGGAAAGCTGGCGAGCATACTTTTTGACTTTCTTTGGGGAAGAGCAGACCTGTACAACATTGCAGGACATGGGTGCCCAACTGCCTGAGACCTCCTCCTGGAGGACTCTGGAAACCTACAGGCCACCCAGGAACACTCCCAAACCACCTTCAAACTGGGCAGTTGGTGCCACTTATTTTGGGATCAGTGTTCACCTAGGCCACATCCCTTCACCACCCATTACAAGCCACTAGCAATGCTTTGGTGGTGGAAATGTGGTCCATGAGCTGTATATTGTGCAGGTCTAGATAAATAATAAAATGCCGCTTTGGCATTTTTTTTCCTTCTTGTTACAGTCATCATATGGGTCAAAAACTTAGTACACATTTGATCATTACAGGCATGGTGAAATCTATGATGTACCTATTTTAGGTCCCTCCATCTGAGCACCACCTAAGAGATTTGCCTGGGAGGGCTACCCTTGATCCAGGAGCCTCCCAAGTGAACCTGGAAAATTAGCAATTAAGTTTAATCTCCGCCTGATGGATTGGGGTCAGGCTCAGACTGGCCCACAGGGGAATTGGGGAAGCCGACTCTGGGCCCATGTGCATGATGAGTCTCTTGGGCATGTCAGGCCTGGAGCTGCTTTTCCTGCAGAAAGCAAAGGAATGTGCAATCATGTAGAGTAGCTGTGGGTTGGGTCCCCAAGAATCAACCTCATGGGTGGCACCCAGAATAAACTTGGATGGTGGGTACCAAAAATCAGCTTCATCGGTAGAAGCTAAGAATCAACCTGGATGGTGGGCCCCCAGAATCAACCTCACTAAGATCCCAAAGAATCAACTCCACTAATGGTCCCCAGGCACCTCAGTCTGATACTGCTCATGGGAACCCTGGTTCTGCTGATGGGTGGATGGGGGGGGGGAATCTGTGGATATACTACAAATGGCAAACTGATGTATGGCTAAGAGTAATGGTAAGAAAGCAAGCATTTAAGATTTTTATTTGTTACAGTAGCTTCAAAACCCTACACATTCCCAAATTCAACTACTGTAACAGTGCCATATGGGTAGGTGAGGCGACAGGAGTCCAAATTTCAGGTCACAGAATTGATGTGCATGGTTTCCACTTGGGTCAGAATGGCTTTAATTTCCATCAGTGCACCTATAGATGTCTCCATTTTGAGCCAAAAGCCACAGGAATCTGTTATCGTAAGTGACATGCTTGAAGTTGGCACAGAAAGCAAGAGGCATCCAGGATGATCCAGTGGGTGTCCTGGCAGTAATACCCTCCCTGAAAGAAAGGATTGTTAGCGTTAAATAGCAAATAGTTACTCCCCCCCTCATGAGGCCTTGAGGAATTGTTAATACGTGTAGGGATTCTCCCATATGGAGAACACTATATTCCTTAGAGATATTATTGCCTTAATTGTACTCTCTCCAGTTACCCTTTACATGTTCTAATGGTAAAGGGTTATTATAGTGACCAAAACCATTTGGGCTACTCATTTGGTCATTCATATGTGTAACATTTTAGAGGTTATGTAGAACTGAAACGAAGGGGATAGACTAATTTACCAGTAATAGGGTTACTACTATTTCTAAAGTGTTACTTTTGAGGTGTTATTGGCTGATACTAGGTTTGCTTATTCCTTGTATGGAACACAAGGCAGCAAGAGTATATGAGTGTTTAGATGGTGCATTTTTGGCACTTTTTTTCAAGTGCAGTACTGCACAGCAATAGACTGCCTGTATGATGGCTAGGATATGCCATCATTGTCTAATAGGTGCAGGTCCCCCTGAGGAATAGGGCCCCCAAAACTCAGACTGAAGAGTTGGTTGTGCTTGCACACAGCTCTCCATTCTGTTCTATGGGAGTTGGTTGTAGAGCCAAACGCACAACTCCCATACAACAGAATGTAGAGTGACTGCGCAAGCGCAGATAGTTCTTCAATCGGCACTGAGTGGTGGACATGTTTCCCACTCATGACAAAACCCCTTTAAGGCTGCTGTGGTCAGCTCAATAACATTACAGCCAATCAGTGGCTGGTCATGTGTTTCCCACGTGCTGAGGTCAGCAAACAGGACATTGGTCCCAGCTGTATTAGGCCAACCACAGCAGTCGGAAGGCTACAGGAGAACCAGTACAGGGGAGTTCCCCTAGAACAGAATGGAGAGTTGAGTGCAAGCACAACTTGGTCTACATTCTGAGCCAAGACTTTTGGGGGCCTGTTCCTGAGATAGATGCAGGTTCCAGAGGTGGGACCTGCATCTATCACACACTGATGGCATATGCTATTGATACCTTTTTAAGAAGTTGATTTATTGTAAATTTTCTTAAATCTACGATAAGTTTCTTTAAGACCTTAAAGTGAACTGATGGATCGCAACAGTTTGCAGCCATCACTCTAGGCCCAATGGACCAGAAACAGACTGAGATCTAGAATACCCATATACAATCTTGGACGCTCTAGAACACTTGATTTGATAGGAACCCTATACAACCAAATACAAGTAGTTCCTTCTGGCAGTGTCTGTAGGCCAACTCTACACCAATCATCTACAGCCCAAAACAGATTGTATCCTTTGGTGGAAAATGTGGCCACCAATAGAAGCCATACACAGCTTTGGATGGGTTCTTAAAAACCCCCCCCCCCCCCTCAAATTTGTGGTTTTTACGAGCTGTTGGAGGAACATTTGATCCCAGCTCTGTAGCAAGAGAACGCAAAGAGATCATTATCTAAGGAGCTTGACTGAAATCACGCCAACACTGTCGTGCAACCTCTGAGAATGACTGCACAAATCATAGGAAATGTCACAAGAAAGTTCTATTTTTGTAGGTAGATACATGAGCAGCCGGAGTCAAGAGAACCATCTATCCCCATTTCTTCTGTTGATTCCCAGCTCCTGTGGTCAGCTTGGGATTCCTATTGCCAGTCACGTGCCATTGCCCAACTTCACCGTTGAGAAGCAAACAGCTCTGAGTGATGCTAATGGCATGGACAGCGGCTTTCAGTAGTCTAGAGCCAACCACAGCAACCAGAAGTCAACAGGAAAGCCAGGGGACATAGATGGCATCAGTGCTGGAACAGAGATAGCGGTGACTATGGGTTTTTGTTTAAATAGACTTTATAAATGTAAGCACTTTAAATAGTTAATGGGGCGCCAAATTAGATTATACGTCCTACCAGGACAAGGCAGAACTCCTTTAAAAGTAAAAATTAAAGGAGTTGTCTCATTACGAGCTTTCAGCCTGTCAGTGAGCCTGGTAGTTGAACTGAGGGGCGTGCTTCTTGGTCTGTCTCTTCTGCTCCCTCTTCCCCCCCCCCATCAGCACACAGGCAGCTATCCGTAACTTCAATACCGGGGGGGGGGGGGATTTGCTGCCAGAGTTCACCCTGTGTGTGCCTGCCTAGGTCTGTTACAGGAGAGGGCTGATCTATGAGTTTTAGAGAGGAATGTGAAGTGGTGTGCTAATAGAGAGAGGGGATGCTTTGTGTTCCTATATCCCTGCTTAGCTTACAAATCTCCACATATCCAGCAAAAAAAAGGGAAGAGTAACTGAACTCAGTATGTCTCACTAATACAGGAGACCCATAAAGTATTCACATGCCTTTGATCTGTATAGTATTAGTATAGTCACAGTTCCAAAAAGACATATCATGATTATGTAACAGACAGGGTCACTGCTGTCAAAAATCTATTTGTGTAGAGAGCGGGAGGAAGCAGGCACACACAGGGTTAATCCAGGCAGCAGGGAAACGACCCCAGAGTCCTCCCTCCCCCCCCCCTGCACTACAGAAGCATTCTGTGCGGAGGGGCTCTCTGCTCTGACCTGTCTTCAAAGGTGATGAGGTCATTCAGACCTGAAAAGCCATTTAAGATAAGGATCAACAGGTCAGCTACTATAGAAACTTGAGAAGCTGATGTAGTAATACTAACAGGGCTAACTCAAAATCAGTGGGGGACTTTTGTAATGAACATATATTGCAAAGCTGCTTGTTTTTTAAAGATCTTTTAATTAAAACCCAATCATTGTAGCGAGACAACCCCTTTAAGCCCTTACCTCCTAAAAGCTGTTCCTATAGAGTTTATTCCATAGACCGATCCATCGGTGCCGACCTCCAGCATCGTCAGATGGCCCTCAACCGACTGCCATCGGCTTCCTTCACACCCTTCAGGGGTCACATGTTGACGGAAAAAAGATTTCTTTTCCCTTTTCGTTCAGCCCCAGCAGCCGAATGGTCCGCAGCTGTAGTATTTCAGAGCGCCCTCCAGAGGAGTGAATATCACAAGGGCAGAATTTGAGTCTGTACAACTCTGCCTCAAGCAAAAGATTTGGCCCTCTACATTCACTCCACCAAGAAACCTATTGCCACCGGCATCGACCTGCTTCAAGAGACCTGGGAACACCAACAAATAAGAGGCACACATTGGCACTGCTATGTTATATAGGGTGAACGCCCATCAACTTAAGGGCTTGTTCAAGTCTAGAAACCTTACAGACTTGGGCTCTGAGAAGGACAGTGAGTATTGCTTGACTGTTCTCTTCTAGGCTGACTATGGCCTGAGAAGTTGACCTGATGTATGAAGTAAGCTGCTAACCTCCCTAGTGTATTTAAAAAAAAAAAAAAAATGGGAAGAACCTACTTATCTTTCTGTGCTTTGCTCTTGCCATGTGGTCCAGTCTAATCTGTCTATCCCTATCCAAAGAACACTATAGATCAGTCATTACCTACTATTTCTAACAAGGCTACATAGATAAAAGCAGCAACTATAGTAAAGTTAATGTAATCTGCTCTGCTTTTCAGCAGCTCTCTTTAGTAATCACAGCAAAGAAATGAAAAAAATGGTTCTTTAATTGCATAGGACTGCTAAGAATTATTTAAAAATGTTTTCCAGGGATATTGGTTTTAATTGAATTACTTCTGATGAATGGTCCCTTTCATGATGGACACAACCACATAGTCCGTGAGGTCTGTTGGGTTTCCAGAATGAGGGAAAGTCCTAAAACTTTATTTAATATGCAATAAAGGTTAAAAGACTTAATAAAAACTATAATCTTACTATCCTGTATACTATAAGCAAAAATATATATTGTCTATCCCTATAACTCTGTAGTAATAGAGTATAAATATATCCCTAATACCAGGGTGATCGACCCAAAAAGGGCGTCCCTGTCCCAAACCTCACCCTATTGCTACTAAACCACCCAGTCTGCGAGGGTTAAATTAGGGTGCTTGGCTAGCAATAGGGTGAGGTTTGGGACAGGGATGCCCTTTTCAGGGCTATCACCCTGGTATTATAATTAGGGATATATTTATACTCTATCACTACAGAGTGTTATAGGGATAGATGATATATATTTTGGCTTATAGGTATACAGGATAGTAAGATAATAGTTTATCAGTTAAGTCTTTTTAACTTTCAAGCTTTATTTAATATACTTATTATGTACAATAACAAAGTTAGTTTCAAAACATTGAAAACCACATATTAGATTTTAGATCCCATTGACTGTATGGAACCTGAGAAACCTAAGTCTGGCAGATATAAACAATTATAAAGTTTTTGCACCAATATATATGAATAAGTAATGTGGAGTCGCATCTAACCATATTCATGAATCTCCAATAATGCAGTCAGACCTTATACATAAATGAAAAAACAGACCACCAGTCCTAATTAAAGGGGCCGTTCACACGGCTTATATCAGGCACGGATTCCAGCTGTATTGCGCGCCTACTGCGCTCCAATACGGCTGAAATCCGTCCCAGCCATTACGGTAATCCACAGTTCTCAGAGAACTATGGATTCCGTACCGCTTGGCGAATCCGCCGCGGGAGGAGAAAGTGACATGCACATTATCCCAGCGGGATACGCGCCGTGGATAATGCATGTCTATGGGGCCGGAGAGCTGCCGGCCCCCCGCCCCCGCTGCACAGAGCCGGTGTAATTGCGGGGCGAAATCCGTCCCCGCAATTACGCCGGCAATAAGCCGTGTGAACCGGGCCAGACAGAAAAGACCAGTTAACCTCAATTAAATGGTCACGTATTGAAAACCATAATTATTAATTGGTACAAGATTAAAATATACACAAAAGTGGGAAGGTCTTAAAATTCAAACAAACCGCTAGGGGCAAAAATACATAAGTACCAGAAGTATATGTAAAGTAACATCAAAATGAAGTATAACTAACCATGAGTAAAAAATCATGCAAAACATTTATCCTGTACAAAGTGCTAATGCAATGAATAAAACTATTTGTTACATTTCAAAGCAACCAAACTTTGGTATTCAAAATTAATAACACCCGTCATTTTAATGCTATAATTCATTACAAAATATAAGGCATGTAAAATGAAATATTACGACATACGTTGCGCTCTTTGCCAGGAGGTGCTGATATATCATCAGTCCTAGTTCATAGGCATACAGATGGTGGAATCACTACGCTCCTGTGACTTCCTCAGGGGGTCGATGGAGGTTCCCATTAACTTTTTTTTTTAAACTTCTCTTCTATATATGCCTCCATGATAATTGTTTTCTTTTAAAAGGGCGTTTTCCATGTAACAAAGTGGCAAACACCATAGACCTAAGGGTATGTTCACATGGGGCAATCTCGGCGCATTTGCGCTCTAATATGGGCGAGATTACGGTAATCCATAGTTCTCAGAGAACTATGGATTCCGCCTCCTCCCCCCGCTCGTACAATACGATCGTATTGTATGCGCAGGGAGATAAGTCACATGTCAAATTACTTGTGGCAAATACGCGCGCGGTAATTTCATGTCTATGGGGCCGGTGGGCTGCCAGCGCAACTCCCAAATTGGGCCCGGGGTAATTGCAGCCATACTGTACGCGCCGCAATTTCAACTGTGAAATAGCCCTAGATACCTAAAATGTTCCATTAACATTGGCAGATCTTTTGAATGAAATTAATGTGCATGGCTGCGTTATGCTATGGCTACTCTCTTGACCTTCATACTTTTTGCACCCTTACAGGAGCAAGCTGTAGAGTGAGCATAAGAGAGGAGTTCCAGCAGGAGATTCAAAATTTGGAAGAGCAGCTGAAACAAACATTGAAAAGTCATGGAGACACTAAAGCATATGGAGTGAGTAAATGTCTTATATATGATCAATTACTGCTCACTCCTATTGTGAGGTTTAAATACACAATGTGTCTATACATGAGGCCCAACATAAATAACTCACTTCAACATGATACTCTGTAGTGTTCTAGGGAATTGCGACCTATGATTTCATATTCCTAGTTAAGGGGATTATATTACTACAAAGGTCAGCTTTCAATGTAGGGAACAATAAATGAAGACTTTTCTCCAAATACATTGCTTTGTTTATTTTGCTTTGTTGAGGAGTCGGGAGACTATGTACTTTGAGTGCACATAGCTGTGCACACAGTTACTATCCTGCTGTGCTTTTTTATTTTATCTGATAGCTGGGAGTGACGTTGGTACATAGGACGCCTGCAGCTTGAGAACAGAGTGTGTTATCTCTAGCAAACAAAGAGTAGTTTTCTTTTGTTTACTTAGTGCCCTGAAGCTCTCTGCATTTATTGATCAGATCTCCTGCTCTGTTAGTTCAATTAGAAGAGCTGTAAATAAGGAGTTGATATGCTTGCTAATCACTGCTATAGAGCCACTCCTTAAAGGGGGTTGTCTCACTACATTTATTAAAATTTCCCGTCCCGTTCCTTGGTTTTTATTTTGAATTCAGGGGCGTTTTTACTGGTTCCCCTAGGCTGCAGTAGAAGCCAGGCTGTTTAAAAAGAACTAGTGCTGGAACTATCAGGAGAGATCAAAAGGGGCTGTAGCATGGATGAGGGCTGGGCAGTATAAAAGGGGGGCTATTGAATAGGTAGGACACTGTTAATGGAACATATTGCAAAAGTGGACTTGTTTTTGCAAGATCTTTAACATAAAAAGCAGTAATCCTTGTATGAGACAACCCCTTTAAGCTAAAGCTGCTTTTGACTGGATGTCAAAAACTGCAAGGTGAGACAATTCCTTTAAGGTTTGTGCTATAAGGGTCGTTGTCAGTTTTAGTGCAGTATTTGAGAACCATTTTGATACTCAAATTTCTCTTCTTTTTTCATGGTCACTTCCTTCATTAGTTAACAGTCTTTTAACCTTTATTGAATATTAAGTTATGTTTTAGGACTTTCCCTCATTCTGTTAATGTTTTGAATTGTCGATTGGGGATTTGGATCTAAACTCCATAAGCCTTTAATTGTCTAGTCAGTTGGGTTTCCAGAAACAGGGAAGTGCCAATTCCCTCTCCCGGCCATCATATTTGACAGATACAATTGTGCTCATGTCCATGTAGGTGCCTTTTAGATAACCAAGTTCCCGCAAATCAGTGATATTATCGTTACCAATATTTTTCAAGTTACCTGGTATAAGGCTCCACTGCTTTTTGTCTTGAAGTCTGAAGATATTATAATGCGCATTGACTCCCCGGGGGGGGACTACTCACAGCAGGTCCCACTGACACATGAATGAGCTGCCCGGGAACTTCATGCCATTTGTCACCGACCCAGCGATGGATGTTTCCATTTTCCATCACACCGTACACCTCCCCCGCACCGGCATCTATCTGCTTTAGTTTTCCCTTCTAATTGAGTGCACTTTAAGTCTGGGGAAAAAAAAAAGCAGAATAAAAATAAAAAATATTTTTATAGATTGCATGCATTCTATAGTGTGGTAGTTTATGGAAAAAGGGGCCAGTAGCTTCAATCTACTAATTTCCTTCAGTGTTTATGTATGCCCAACAGACAGAGGGCGACCTCTATCAATTTGCATGAGTTATTTTTCTAACTAGAATCTAGGAGTATGTAATATAACAGTAGGAATGAAAGTGCTATCCATTTTCCCCGAAAAATAAGACACTTACGACTCTCTGAAAATAAGACAGTGCTTTTTAAGTAATGAAATTCAGAGTTGCTGCTTATGGTGATGTAGTGATTTCATCACAAACATGTTGGTTTTGTTCAACAATAAATGTGAATTATTGTTCATTAAAAAAAAAAAAAAAACTAAAAATAAGTCTTAGCTCGTCTTTAGGAGCAAAAATTAATATAAGACTCATTTTCGTCGAAACAGGGTATGCACCAAACTTTGTATGGTGCATAGAGTAACACGGCACGCGTTGTATGGCAGTTTTGCATCAAACTGGCACATTAAAGTGTGTTGTACCATCTGAAGAACAGTGTGCCAGCAGTTTTTTGGCCAAATATACACCTGCCCAAAAAAAAAAAAAAATTATAAAAAACCTTCATGCAAATTCATAGATGTCAGCCATAGTTTGCAAAATTATCTCCCCCGGGATCAAATAGTTCAAATATTACTTGACCTGCATTCATCAGTCATGTCCTGGAAATATCAACTTAAAAAAAAGTAACACTGAATGTAAAGTAGTGACGACAAAATCCAGTGCATCACAATAAAGGGGGATTTCCACCATGCACCTTGACAGCATATCGATAGGGTATACCGTAAAAGGTCTGGGTAGATGCAGGTGTTCGAGAGAGTTGGCTGAGAAAAGTAGACTGCACTAACTCTCCATTCTATGGGAGTTTTTTGGACTGGCCCAAAACAACATCAGTCCTGTAACTGGGAATCATCCTCTTAGAAAGAGAAATGGAGATTCGTAGTGCAATACAACATTGTCTACATACTGACTTTGGGGGGCCAGTTCCAGCAATAAATGAGGGTTACAGATGTGGGACCTGCACCTTTCACACACTGATGGAATTTCCATGATACATTAGAGTACATTGTGGGAACACCCTTTTAAGAAGTTGATTTGTTAATTCTCTCAAATCTATGATAAGCTTTTTTAATACCTGAGAATAAACTGACTATCTCAACAGTTTGTAGTCACCACTCAAGGGCCAATGGACAAGAAACTGATAACTAAATCTTTAACCAGTGTTGGATTGTGGTGTCTAGGGCCCTTCAGTGGAGATATATTCTAAGGGGCCCACCAGTTTTAGCTGTTTCAGTTCCCACCAGTTGGACTTATTTTAGGGGGGGCAGCACCCTACAGCTACTGGACATTGCCTCCATCTACATTTCCACCACTCCCAAGGATGCATATGCAGTTATAGAACATCTCCAGGTCCACCATGTTCAGTGGCCCACCAGGGGTTTCCCCTATAGGCCAGTCTGAGCCTCTAACACCCCTATTCAGGCTTGGTATCCGGTTGCACAGCAGCACAACTAGAACACTTTTTTGTTTGGGAAAAAAAAATAGTAATGCTACACAACCAAATACAAGTAGTCCTATCTGGTGGGGGGTCTGTGGGCAACTCTACATCAATAGTTGTTCATCTAACAGCCCAAAACAGTTTTGTAATACCTTTGGTGGAAAACTTAGGCCACCACAAGAACCATACACAACTATGAAGGGCATCGATTCACCCATTTGCGGGTTTTAGGAGCTGTTGGAAGGAACATTATCAAGGTCTCTGTAGCAAGAGAACCAAAAAGTATCATTTTCTTCAAGAGGTTTGAAGTGGAAAACAGCAAACAACAACTTAAATAACCTCTTGGAAGGAAAACACCAACTTCCTCCTGGGAAAGATCACAATAAACTTCTAATTTTGTGGGTGTCAACATGGAATAGATATAGGACATAGAGAAAGCATCTTACCTGCTACCACAGCAGAGGCTCCCACCACACGGACCAGGCTGAGATGACTCATGGTGACTGGAGAAAAAGTCTATGGATTTATGAAGCTGCAATCCCTTCCTATTTATCCAAGTCTCCGGCTCCTCCTTAACCACAACCACCAATGGTGCAAGGAGGGGTAAGGAAAAACATCTGCTCCCTTGAGTCCTTTTTTTTTTTCCCCCCAGGGGGGAAGTAATTGAGAGAAAAACAAACACCTACTAGTGAATCACAAAAAATGTAAATATCATTAAAAATTAAAAGGGGGTTCTCCGGATTTTGATTTTTTCAAAGGGCTCACAAATGTATTATATTAAACCTTGTCATTCACCTGTAATGAGTCCATAAAAATATAGGGCTTCTCTATTTGATTTAAATGATTATACAATTATTTTTTCAGTATATTCTAATTTTTGAGAACAAAGTACAACTTAAATAGGCTTTTGTATATAAGGCTGAGTGCACCGCTTTTAAACCACCATCAAAACTTACTTTATGACGTAAACGCTAAAAGTGTCCCAAATGTGCACTGTTTGGAGCAATTTTTGGAAATCCGTTTTTTTTTTCTATTTTTTTAAACTAGTTTTTTCTTTTGGGGGTCACCTGTTTTTCTTTGCTTTTTGATTGGCTAGCCTCGTTTATTTTTTTATGGGGGAACAAAGATAACATTTGAAACCCTTTGGGCACAAACACTAGCATCCTTTTTTCCTTTGCCATACCATGGGGTAACTTTAAACCTGGGCCCTAGTGCAAAAAGTGAAATGTACCATTTACAATGCTGGTATCTTTTTATGTGGCGGAAGGGCTTTTGGGCCCCCTTAGGCTGCAGGGCCCGGTAGCGACTGCTACAGCTGCGCCCCCTCTAGCTACGACGGTGTCAAGCAGTGTAAAGAAAAGTACACTGTAACCTATACGTTTTTTAAAACTTGAAAGCATAGATGGATCACTTTTTATCTATAATTCACTGGAACACAATAGATGTGACCAGGGAAGTGCAATTTAAAGGGGTTTTCTCACTTCATCGATTCATCTCACCTCAGTCCTGTTTTCTTGGTTTAATTTTTGATGTCCTCTTTGTCCGTTTTTAGTGTCTATAGAGTGCCACTGTTATTGTATTGTGTTTGCATAGCTTATGACTGCCACAACATTGTGCACCTATACGTTTATTCTTCAAAACAGATGTGCTGACCAGATTTTGTTTTTTGTGCGGTAAAAGTGACATGCTATATTTACTCAGCAGCTTGATACGATTACAGCGATACCCAACTAATAATATATATATATAAATATATATAAAATATATATATATAAATATATATATATAATAATTTAGTTTTTCTGCATTACACAATAAAAACACTTTTATTTAAAAAAGAAAACACGTTTTTGCTTCGCCATAGTCTGAGAGCCCTAACTTTATTTATTGTTCTATGTAAGGGCTGTGTAGAGGCTTGTTTTTTGCGGGATGAGTTGATGTTTGTTTTGGTATTATTTTGAGTAGGACAAGACTTTTTAATGGCTTTTAAATCCTTTTTCTGGGAGGCAAGAGAAAGAAAATACAACAATTCTGGTAGCGGTTTTTATTTTTAACAGCGCTCATCGTGCAGTGTAAATGACATGTAAGTTTTACTCCATTGGGCGATACCCAATTTGTATAGTTTTGTTATGTTATAACACTTTTTTTTTTTTTTAAATAGTTTTTATTGTGTAAAACAATATGCATGCTTTGCTATCTTCTGATAGCCATAACTTTTTTTTCCTGTGTAAGGGCTTTTTTTTTGCAGGATGAACTGACATTTTCATTGAAAACACTTTATGGTTTATATGACTTTTTGATTACTTTTTATTTTATGTATTGCGGAAAAGAAGAATTAAAATCACAATCCGGTCACTGTTTTTTGTTTCATGCGGGTTGAATAACATGACAGATTTATAGACTAGGCTATTAAGCACGTGGCGATACCAAATAAGTGTACTTTTTAATTTTTGATCTTTTGAGCGGGGGGGTTACTTCTATATGGTATTAGGAAAAAGTACGTGTTTTACGGGACATACTTTACATTCTTGTGTTTGTGTTTAGCAGTTTTTTGTTTTTTCACTGTTTAAAAATGTTCTCATGATTTATACTTGTCCCCACAGGGGACTTAACTTCAGCGATCTGCAGATCGAAGTTATCAGACATAACAGTACATGCTTGTACTCTTATTATGTATGAGGGAACCCTTATCACCAGGGTGGGGACATCACAGACAGCCCGAAAGACTTTGTTAGGCTCCCGGGGTAGTCATGGGAGCCATCGTCAGAATGTGATTATGCCGTGGAGCTGCCGATGGAGATACAGGTAATAGGGCTTGTTTACACGGCGCTATGGGATACGTTTTCGGATCCGTGTTGGCAGAGTTGGGACAAGGCACTTTGGTGCCCTGGGCAAGTATAACCAATGGCGTCCCCGGCACTAATTCCTGTTCCCCCTGCACCAATTCCTCTCCCCCCTACACCAGTTCCTCTCCTCCTGCACCAATTCCTCTCCCCCCTGCCCCAGTTCCTCTCCCCCCTGCCCCAGTTCCTCTCCCCCCTGCCCCAGTTCCTCTCCCCCCTGCCCCAGTTCCTCTCCCCTCTGCCCCAGTTCCTCTCACCCGCCCCTCCACCAGTTTTCCTCTCCCACCTCACCACTTCCCTCTCCCCCTGCACCAGTTCCTCTCCCCCCTGCACCAGTTCCTCTCCCCCCTGCACCAGTTCCTCTCTCCCCCCTGCACCAGTTCCTCTCTCCCCATCCACCAGTTCCTCTCTCCCATCCACCAGTTCCTCTCTCCCCTGCACCAGTTCCTCTCTCCTACCATTCCTTTCCCCATCCACCAGTTTCTCTCCACCCAGACCAGCTCCTCTCTCCCCTGCACCAGTTCCATTCTCCCCTAAACCAGTTGCTCTCCACCTGAACCAGTTGCTCTCCACCTGAACCATTTCTTCTCCCCCCCTCACCGGGTTCCCCCCCCCCACCATTCCTCCCCCCTGCCCCGGGTTCCCCCCTCTCCTGCACCAGTTCCTCTCTCTCCTGCACCAGTTCCTCTCTCTCCTGCACCAGTTCCTCTCTCCTGCACCAGTTTCTCTCTCCTCTGCATTAGTTTCTCTCTCCTGCACCAGTTCCTCTCCTCCCTGCACCAGTTCCTCTCTCTCCTGCACCAGTTCCTCTCTCCCTACACCAGTTCCTCTCTCCCTGCACCAGTTCCACTCTCTCCCACAGTTCCACTCTCCGCCCCATTCCTATCTCTCCGCACCATTTCCAACTCCCTCACCATTTTCCCATCTCTCCCCCCCCATTTTCCTATCTCTCCTGCACCTTTCCCCCCTTTTCCCTTCCCCCCCCTGCACCATTTCCCCCTATCCCCCCTCCCCATTCCCCCCCAGTTCTCCCTTTTCCCTGCCCATTCCCCTCCCCTTCCCTCACCAGTTCCTCTCCCCCTGCACCAGTTCCTCTCCCCCTGCACCAGTTCCTCTCCCCCTGCACCAGCTCCTCTCCCCTCTGTACCAGTTCCTCTCCCCGGCACCAGTTCCTCTCCCCCCCCTCCCGCAGTTCCCCCCCCCTGCACCGGTTTCTCTCTCCCTGCACCGGTTCCCCTCCTCCTGCACCATTCCTCTCTCTCCTCACCAGGTCCTATCTCCCCCTGCACCATTCCCTCCCCGTTGCACCAGTTTCCCCCCCCATCCCCCTGCTTTAGTTTTTCTCCCCCCTCCTGCCCGCCCTCCTCCCTTTTGCCCTTTTTCCTCTCCGCCCCCCGACTTTCTCTCTCTCCTGGACCTTTTTCCTCTCGCTCCTGCACCAGTTCCTCCTCTCCTCCCCATTCCCTTCTCTTCCTGCACCATTTTCCTATCCCCCTTCCCCCGTTCCTCCCCCCCCCCGCCCAGTTTCCCCCCCCCCTGCACCAGTTCCCTCCCCCCTGCACCATTCCCTTTCCCCCCCCCTGCACCTTCCCTCTCCACCCGCACCTTTTTTCCCTCTCTCCCCCTGCACCATTTCCTCCTCCCCACCCCCCACCAGTATTCTCTCCCCCCCCAGTTTCCTTCTCCCCCCATCCACCAGTTCCTCTCCACCTGAACCATTTCTTCTCCCTCCTCACCATTCAAATCCCCCCTTTCACCATTTTCATATCCCCCCACCTTTCCCTCCTACCCTGCACCAGTTCCCTCCTATCTGCCCAGTTCCTCTCCATCTGCACCATTCCTCCCTATCTGACCATTCCTCTCTCCCCGCACTATTTTCCTCTCCCCCCGCAAGTTCCTTTTTCCCTGCACCATTCCTTTTCCCTGCCCCCAGTTCCTCTTCCCTGCACCAGTTCCTCTCCCCCCCGAACCATTCCTCTCCCCCCTGAAACCATTTCTCTCCCCTGCATTATTTTTCTCTCCCCCCCCTCACAATTTTCCTCCCCCACTTAATAAACACTCACCAGTCAGGAGAGCTGTCCATCTTCTTTCTTCAGCACTAAGGAGAGAGAGCTGAACCTCCGTCCACTCTCCCCCGTATACACTTTTCTGGCACACCTTCATGTGACAAGAAGCTGTCAGAGGGGCGCAGGGAGGTGAGCAGAGTGTAATGTAACCTCCCCTGCCTACTACAAACTGCTGCTCCCTCCCTACCCCCCTGGGAGGGAGCAGTGGGGCGAAGGTAAACTCCTGCCCCACATGCTCTGTGAAGGTGGCTAACGCGGCTCCTGCATGAGGGGACCCGGGCTCCACATCTTCCCCCCCCCTACTGACAGGCGGGGAAAGTACCACCCCTCGCCTACCCCAATCTTTCCCGGCCCGCGGTTGGATCCGAAAATCGCTCCCAAAAGCTGCGTCGATTGGGACCCAAACGGACCAACACGTACCAAAAATCAGCGAGTGTTTGGATATGTTTTGACTGCGCAGGACGCACCCTAAAAGTTTATTAAAGGGGTCTCCTGTTGCATCTTTGGGACCACAAATTTTGACTGTAAATTTCCTTGGAAGGGATCCGAAAGACGCAATGAAAAACAAATCATCGATCACTCGGTGAACCCGGTTTCTCCTTTTAAAAGCATTGTAAATCACTTGCTCATTATTAGATACTGTTTGGGCCACAGAAAAAATCCAAACACGCAGCTAAAACCTATTAACACGGACTAAACGCGCTTGTAACATACCCTTAACAGCCCGGCTTCATGCACTGACATCCCCAAACCTTTAGGGGTCAGAACAGAAGGGGGGAAGAAAGAGTTTTAAAAAACACTAAAAAGTTTTTTTAAACACACTTATATTATTGTATTTTGTATTAGTTGGGGCTAGAAACATTTGTTATTTTACAAAAAAACACCAAATACATTTTGACAATTTACAAAATTTATACGTTTCTCCTTTTTTTTTAAAAAAAGATTTTTATTAGAGTGTTTGATTTCACACAGTCACATATATAAAACAAGAGAACAAAACGTACAAATACTTAAAAAAAACAAAAACTTTGAACAAATAGCACCCATGTCTCAACAGTGGTCACAGTACATCCATTTATGCAAAGGTTAAAAAACAATATTGAATATAGCCAGATTTTCATTAAGTTAGTCAAAAAAGGGAAGTGCATACATAAAAAGGGAGAGCCAGGACCAAGGAAAAAAACACTACTATTTTCCCAAAAAAACGGATAATTCCTTTAAGGGGCATTGTAAAAAATTTTGGAAGAGGACCAAAAATTTTCCTCGGGCCTTTTTTTTTAAAATTTAAAAGACCCCAGGACATAGGGCTTTTTTTGGACCATTTTTGGGGAAGAACTAACAGAAGTAATTTTTTCCCTTAACCCCCCCTTAACGCCTTGACGATGGATACGCCCGAGGATCGCGGCGAACTTAAAGAAATTGCGCGATGGGGCGGGGGTTCCAGCTGTTATTAAGCTGACACCCCGCAGTTGGGCCCCGACCCGCAAATTCCCCCCAGGAGGGGGGGGCGTTAAAACCCCTTAATACCGGACTTCGGCCATAATTTAAAGAGATACAGGAGGAGCAAATATCCCCGCTCTCGTCTGTGCAGCAAAACCCCGTGCAGCTCCTGCCCCTCAGACAGCAGGGAAGGGCAGAGAATGCCTTCCGGTGTCTGTGACCACGATGCCCCACCGTCCCCTTGGGCATACCCGGCATCGGGACTGACATTGCCATAGGAACCATGCCAGAAAAACAAGCTGGATTGTTCCTATTTGAATGAAACAAAGATCCTCATTCAAATCCCCTATGGGGAAAAGTAAAATAAAAATGTAAAAAAAAAAAAAAAGTGAAAAAAAGTGAAAAACACAAACACGAAAAATAAAATAAAAACACGTACACCCCCTTTTTCCCCTTTTACAAACGCCAATCCCCCCCAAAAAAAGATAAAAAAAAAAATAAAAACCCATTTTTGGGGTATCGCCGCGTGCGAACACCTGCCCATAAATCTGTCATTTTAAATTAAACCCCCCAGGGTGAACCCGTAAAAAAAAAAAAACAATAAAAAAAAATCACAGAATTAAGATTTTTTTCACCCCGCACCAAAAAGAATAAAAGGAACAAAAACGCCTATAAACCCCAAATGTTGTCCCAAATTAAAACGCAGTTCATCCCCCAAAAAAAAAATCCTAACAAAGCCCCAAAGGGGAAAAAAAAAAAAAGTAAAAGCTCTCAGAAGATAGCGATGCATAAAATTCTTTTACACAAAAAACATTTTTTTTTTTTTTAAAGTGCCAAAAAAAAAAAAAATATATAAATTGGGTATCGCCAAAACGATCGACCCACAAGTAAACAAACTTATTAGGGATACTGAACATGAGCGCTTTTAAAAAAAAAATAAAAAACACACTAGGATTCAAAAATTTTCTTCCCCTTCCCTTTCCAAAAAACGGTTTTAAAACTGATCAAAAAGCTTTTCCCCCCAAAAAAATAAAACCAATAAAAACACAACTCACCCGCAAAAAACAAAGCCTTATACAGCCCAACAAAAAAAAAAAAAAAAGTTATGGCCTCAGTACTAGGGCAATCAAAAATGTTTTTTCCTTTTGAATAAAGTGTTTTTTTTGTATAAAAAAAATAAAAAAAAAAAAAACCATATACAAATTGGGGGTTATTGCGTAATCGATCGACCTGCTGAGTAAAGCTAGCAGCATATTTAACGCAAGTAACCCTAAAAAAAAAAAAATAAAAAACACCGGGGATTGCTGTATTTTTAAAAAACGCCTCACAAAAACCTTCAAAAAAGGAACAAAAGTTTGTATGCCCCCCATAATGGTACCATAAAAGCCAATCACCCCGCAAAAAACAAGGCCCTACACAGCTCTGCACACAGCAAAATAAAAAAGTTATGACTACAAATAGGACAACATAAAAAAGCAATTTTTTATAGACCTATTTCATTGTTAAAAGTAAAAAAAACATAAAAAAAAAAATAAAATTTTAAAACCCTTGCAAAAGCACTGACCCCCCTAGTAAAGTTATCACACATTTACAGTTGCACGGGGAACCTTAATATTTGAACCCAAAAAACAATGGTGGAACTGCGTTTTTTTTCCCCCCCATTTTCACGGCCCAATGCTAACAAAAACTAGGAACACCGGGCCCAAAATGCACAAAACAAAACCCCCAGATGAGTTCCCTGAGGGGTTTTTGAATCTAAATGGGCAAATTCTGGAAGGTTTCACCTGTTCTGGGACTTAGGGGGTTTGCAAAGCGACCCCTGGGCCCCACCAAAACTGCTTCCCCAAACCCCAATAGTGCCCCCCTCCCTTGTTCCCCTCCATGGGGCCCCAAACAGAGTTTTTACCCCAATTTTTAAAGGGATTGCCAAAACTTGGAAAAATTGTTAACAAATTTTTGGGGTTCTTTTTTCCAGGATTCTTTTCACGCCTAATGCTAAAAAAAAATTTTTTTAATCTCTGGGGGTTTTATATACTCACATACACCCGTAAATATAATAGTTTCCAAAATGGGTCATTTTTGGGGGGTTTATTAAGTTAGCACCTTAGAGCCCCCTTTAAACCTGAAATGGCGCCCAAATAAAATTGCATTAAAATGGACCCAATCCAGTAGGTTTCTCCTCCTTTCTGGGGTTTTTTGGTTGAGCCAAAAAATTTCACTAGTCCACATATGGATACTCTAAAAACCAACCGGGGAAATGATTTTACATTTCATTAACCTAGTCACATTTCGTATTCCAGTGAATAAGGGTTAAAAATTTAAAATCGCAAAAATAGTTAAATTTTTTAATTTCACCTCCCCTTTGCTTTTTTTTCTGGAAAAACCAAAGGGGGTTCAAACTTTCCAAAAAAACTGTTTTAAATCTTAAGGGTCAGTTTCTTTAAAGGGCATTTATGGGGTATCTAACATCAGCCCCACAAACCACTCAGAACTGGACTGATCCCCAAAAAAATGTATTTGCAAAATTTTTTTTGAAAATGGAGAAATTTCTACAAAAAATTTTTTAAAACCCTCTAATGAAAAAAAAAAAAAGGACATTTAAACAGATCCCAAACCATAGTGGACATATGGGGAAAAGCTAGTTATAAACATTTTGTGGTGAATAATTATCTGTCCTTTTACCAGAAAATTTTTAACTTTCAAAAACACAGCTTTTTTATTTTTCTGAAATTTTGAAAATTTTTTACAAAAAAAAAAGGCTTTAGATAAAATTTTTTCTTACTCTAAACACAATTTTGTCACGAGAAAACAATCTCAGACTCACATGGATAGGTAAAAGTGTCAAAAAGTAATTCTCACATAAAGTGACACATGCCAGATTTCAAAAATAGGGCTGTGTCAGTAAGGCCAAAACTGGCTGGGTCCTTAAAGGGTTAAAGGGGTTGTCTCACTACAAGGATTGCTGTTTTTTTATGTTAAAGATCTTGCAAAAACAAGTCACTTTGCAATATATGTCCATTAACCGTGTCCTACCTATTCCTAGATATCCCCTCTTGTATGCGCTGCATCAGCTCCTCAGGTCACTATAGCTACAGACCTGTTCAATCTCTCCCAATAGGCTGCCAGCACTGGTTGTTATAGTTACATACCTGTTCGGTCTCTCATGATAGGCTGCCAGCACTGGTTGTTATAGCTACAGACCTGTTCAATCTCTCCTGATAGGCTGCCAGCACTGGTTTCTATAGCTACAGACGTGTTCAATCTCTCCTGATAGGCTGCCAGCACTGGTTTCTATAGCTACAGACCTGTTCAATCTCTCCTGATAGGCTGCCAGCACTGGTTACTATAGATACAGACCTGGCTTGTACTGCAGCCCAGTGGAAGCCAGTAAACACGCCCCTGAATTCAAAGTGAAACCAAGAAAACAGGACTGAAGTGAGATGAATCAATGTAATGAGACAAACCCTTTAATCCGGGCTGACAGCCTGGATTCATGTGAGCTTAAAGAGGTTGTCTTGCTACAATGATTGGGTTTTAATTAAAAGATCTTTAAAAAACAAGCAGCTTTGCAATATATGTTCATTACAAATGTCCTACTGATTTTGAGTTATCCCTGGTAGTAGGAGTGCATCAGCTCCTCAAATCACTATAGCCACCGACCTGTTGATTTTTCTCTCACTGGCTGCCAGTGCTGGTGACTCATCAGCTTCTCAATGCAGGTTGGAGCACAGAGCCCCTCCAGCACAGCATGAGGCCACTTGTGATGCTTCTGTAGGGGAGGAAGGGGGAGGGCTCTGGCTTCTGTGTCTGTGTAGCTGTGCTGCCTGAATTAACCATGTGTGTGCCTGCTCCCTCCTGCTCTCTACACAGATTGAGGAGAGCAGAAGTGAGGCTGATCTGTGGTCGGTACGATGTGACAGCAGTGAAGTGTGTTACTATAATCGTGATGTGTCTGTGGAGCTTTGACAATATTAATAGAACAGATCAGGGGGGCATGTGAACGGTTCATATCTCTCCCTGCTCTGCTGTATTAGTGACACATCGTGATTATAGTAACACACTTCACAGCTGCCCTGTGTCTGTTCTGATGGGAGGACGGCACAGAACAGTGTTTATTTGTTGTTGCTTGAGATGTCCGTGGAGATTTGTATAGGAATACTTACACCCCCCCCCCCCCTGCTCTGCTATTAGCATACACAGCTTCATAGACCTCTGGCTCCATAGCTACTCGTAGATCAGCCCTCTCCCTGCTGTCTCCTGACTCTGTGGAGAGGAGCAGCAAGAGCTTGACCACAGCAGCAGCATCACAGTGCAGCTGATCCAGAAGTGAGCAGCAGACCTAGGCAGGCACACACAGGGTTAACTCTGACAGCAAACCCCCTCGCCCTCCCCTGCTATATAGAAGTTACTGCAGTTGGAGGAGGAGAGCTGTCTGTGTGCTGAGGGGAGAGGGTACGGGGCCGGAGAAGAGGCAGACAAGAAGCACGCCCCTGAATTCAAAAATCCTATGGTGCCAGACACACTGAGGTAGGCTGCAAACCTATAGTGAGACAACTCCTTTAAAGTACAGGATAAGGTTAAAAAAAGAAGAGACGACCCGGCGCTCGTGGTTGCAGCAGTCCGGAGAGAATTCAAGAATATGTTGTATAATAAAAGTGTTGTTTATTCTTTAAAATGTAAAACTGACTTCTGAAGAATCATCGGTGTATGATGCGAAAAGCGTCAAGTCTTTTTTAGTGTGTAAGGGCTTGTTCACACGACGTTTTGGATCCGTTTTTTTTGGATCCGTTTTTTACCAGAAGAAAACTGCATCCAAAAAACGTATCCAAAAACGCAGCAGCTGATGCTTTTTTGGACGCGTTTTGCATGCGTTTTTCAGATCAGTTTTTCAATGCCTTTTCTTTCAAATCAATTATCTATTAATTTAACCTATTCCATGACCAAATACACCCTTTTGATAATTATTAATTTACAATTAATGATTACCCCTAACCTAACCCTACTCCTAACCCTAACTAATAATTAATCATTATTATGAATTGTTAATGAACAATTATTATTAATTATTAATAAATAATTTATTATTAGCGAAAATTAGGTATTAATAATTGATAATTATTAAGTTATTAATAATTAATAATTAGTTATCAATAATTAATTATAATTAACAGTTATTAATATGTATTATTTATTAAGTAATAATAATTAATTAATATTAGGTCTTAATAATTAATGATTAATCACAAACGATACCATTCACAGAGATTGTAGTTTGAAAAGGTAGAATCTTTAATGTAATGCACTAAATCGGTCTCATTTGATTTAGAAGATGTTTGAACTTTAGTAACCTATTGTGGAAAGGTGTAATGTAAGAGAACATCCAATAGATGGCGCTTCCATTATTTTACATGTGTTTAAACTTATAACTCCCTTTTTAATATGTTTTGAAATAAACAAAAGCAGTTTTTTAGTATAGAATTATTAAAAACTTCTATCATTTCTATAAACACCCATTCTATACTAAAAAAAAAACTGCTTTTGTTTAATTCAAAACATATTGAAAAGTGAATTATAGGTTTTAACAAATGTAAAGTAATGGAAGCGCCATCTATTGGATGTTCTCTTACATTACACCTTTCCACAATAGGTTAATAAAGATCAAAACAGAGCTTCTACATCAAATCGGACCTCTAGTGACCGATTTAGTGTATTACATGACAAATTTAAAACCAATGCGTTTTTCGGATGCGCTTTTGGTATCCAAAACGTATCCAATTGTATGTTGCGTTTTTGGATTCGTTTTTCAGGCTCCAAAAGCGCACTCCATTGTTTCCTATGGGGATTTCACTTGCGTAAAAGGCAAGTAGAAATGACATGTCCATTCTTAAAACGGATCCGAAAAACGCGTTGAAAAGAAGCAAGTAAAAGCGCAGCAGTGATCACTCGTCTGAACGGAGATGCGTGTTTTACATTGAAACCAATGTAAGTCACACTGCACATTGTTAGATACTTTTTTGGATCCGTTTTGGGTACGAAAAACGGATCAAAAAACGGATCTGAAAAACGTTGTGTGAACAAGCCCTTATTGTGTTTTTAATTGTGTACATTTTTAAGAATAAACAACACTTTTATTATACAACATATTCTTGCCTTCTCTCCGGACTGCTGGAACCACAAGCGTCGGGTCGCCTCTTCTTTTTTTCCTTGTATCCTGTACTCCAATCCATTGCTGCTGGGCTAGCACTTCGGATTCTGGGACCAGCGGCTGCCGTGTAACGGGCTCAGAACGAGAGCCCTGCAAATTCGTTAGAGAGTTGTACCTATACACTATTAGCACAACCTCAAAAGGTGAGCACACCCTTTTATTGCTTTCTACAATACCTTGGTGGTTACATACTTCACCATTGTGCGCCCCCTCTCCGTTTTTTCCTTCTTCTACTGAGAGCTTAAAGGGGATGTAGCCGTCAGTTAGCCTGTTTCAGGGGCGTTTCTTCCCCTCCCAGCTGGGTGTTTCTTAACCAAAGGGATGAGATCATCCCCCTCCTTCACTGTTCATGCTGGCTCTGTGTGTTCTCCCCCCATCTACATGTCACTGTGTCTCTCCCTATGCAGAGTATGTAAGAGCTGTTTACATACCACAGGCTTGCATTCATGTTACAATTGAATCCAGTCCTGTATAAACTCCTCCTGAGCTGTGCAGAGTGAAATGCTTTCGGCCTCTAATGCTCCTTCTATGTTTAGGCACAGTCGCACAATTGTGTTGTTTTCTGATTATAGAAGCCGTGCAGTGTTATTCTGTTTCTTTTGGCTGTGCAGAGTGAAAATGTGCCGCTCCCTTACTTTGAGTGAGAGGCAGGAATGCAAGCTCCATGAATACAGCCGACTGGGGGGCCGCACAGAATGTAAATGAGCTCTCAGCTAGTGAAATGCAAGGAGGAGGGATCCGACCAGCACTGGAGTTCAGTGTAAACAAAAACAGAAGATAAGGGATCCTGTGATAACAAGACAGCTATGGGGAAAAAAGTGAGTTTTAGACCTGGACAGTTTTCATACATGTAGCCACTAGTGTCCAAGACATTTAATCCTTAGACAAGCGCTTACTATCATACAGTTTAGCTAAGATTGTGCGTTTGCCGAATATAGAACACAGATGCTTTCGTGGATTGTTTAATATATGTTTATCTATTTATGATGATTATTCTATTCAGATGTTCATGTTTTAATGTATCTTTAGGACAAGCTCCCTTACATAACATAGTTACTGAAAACAAGGTGGTTAACACCGCCCTACACTACAAATACCCGCAAAATTCAAAAGACTGACATCGCCTGAGGAAGCCGGCCACAAGAGCTGGAGAAATGTGGAGCACTCAGTTTTTTATGTGTTAATGCTTTTGTCCGTCTGCCTATAGCATGTTTTATATTTACTAATAGTGGTTTGTTAAATAAACTTTAATGTTTTATATATCATCAAACCATTTTTTGCCCTCTTTTAATAAGCAAGCCTATTAAGGTTATACTATAAGAGATTTTTTCTCCTACGGGTTTGTAGCGCCATATATAATCTCCTTATCCCCCTTTCTACATGTGTTCAGAGATAGATATGGGATAGATAGATAGATATTAGATAGATATGTTTCTATCTTTTGCGGGTTAAAACTACTTTGACATTATAGATGTATGCACAGGGCCGGGACGATGGGTAGGCAGAGGTAGGCGATCGCCTAGGGTTCCTACCTCTGCCTGTCAGTAGGGAGCGCAGCTATGGAGCAGGCTCCATACACAACAGGTGCCGGCTGTTAGCCATCTTTACAGAGCAGGAGTTTACCTTCACCCCCTGCTCCCTCCCTAGGGGGGCAGGGAGGAAGCAGCAGTTTGGAGTACGCAGGGGAGGTTACATTACACTCTGCACACCTCCCTGCACTCCTCTGACAGCTTCTTGTCACACGACAGGAAGCTGCCAGAACAGTGTATACTTGGGAGGGTGGACGAAGGTAGGCAGCTCTCCTGACTTGTGAGTGTTTACTAAGTGGGGGAGAAACTGGTGCAGGGGGGAGAGGAACTGGTGCAGGGGGAGAGGAACTGGTGCAGGGGAGAGGAACTGGTGCAGGGGAGAGAGGAACTGGTGCAGGGGAGAGAGGAACTGGTGCAGGGGGGAGAGGAACTGGAGCAGGGGGGAGGAACTGGAGCAGGGGAACTGTGAGGGAAGATGGAACAGTGGGGGAGAGGAACTGGAGCAGGGGGAGAGAAACTGGAGCAGGGGAGAGAGGAACTGGAGCAGGGAAGAGGAACTGGAGCAGGGGGGAGAAATGAACTGGTGCAGGGGAGAGAGGAACTGGTGCAGGAGGGAGAGGAACTGGAGCAGGGGGAGAGGAACTGGTACAGGGGGGAGAGGAACTGCAGGCTTGGTATGCAGACAGTCCTGGGACTACTCTAGATCCCAAAGGCTGACTGTACAGACATTCCCCTGGGTCCATTGGGTCACTTGGAGTCCTAATCACCCAGTGGAGCGGGGGGAATGCCCTTTGACTATGCCACAGTCACAGATCACGGCAATCAAAGGGTTAAACCTCTGGGGATTGGAGATTTCCCCTGCTTCCTGGCACTTACAAAAACTTCTGTAGGAACAGAGCTGTACTTAGCAGCTTTGGTCCTAGAGCAGTCTCTCTAAGTGCCGGAAGCTGCAGCAATGGGAGCCGCAAAGCTTCTCTTTCTGACCACGCTGATGTAAATGATAATGAATGCCGATGTGACACTTGGTGCCTCTCACCTCCCTTAAACGTACCTGGTGTTGTGCAGAATTCATCATTCGGTTCTGCAGGGCATTGGTTACGATGAAGCGCTCATCAGTGTGGGATGGAGACAAAGGACGTCCACTTCTTTGACTTTCTGTGACTCTTCCAGTCTTTCTGTATCTCTGATACAACCTGCTGATAACACTCTGTGACACGCTAAGCTCAGAGGCAACTTACAACTGAGAGCATCCTGCCTGGCAATGGCGAGGTACTGTTGATCAATTGTAAGGTGTAGTCTGATGTGAACCGCAGGATCAGGACTGTTCCTTGGCTAAATTGCACTCAGGGCAGGGAAAGCAATTTATATCCCCCCTACCCCCTTAACATGTTGCACCACACTGTAACACAATGCATCACCTCAACCAGAGCCTGAATATACAAAACGCTTTAACACGATGTTCTATGTATAAAACTACTAAATAAGTCATTCAGTTACCAAATAACAATGCAACACAACACTAGAATACCAACACCAATATTACCAATATCCTACTAAAAGCACATATCACAAGCACATAAGCGACATGTCCGAAAATTGGTGGTGCCGTGGCAGTTTTTACATAGTCTCCAAAAAATTGGGAATCTCGGAAGAGAACAAAGAGTGACTTTTGATCACTATATTTACTATTTTCCCGTAGGCAAACTTAAACTCTATCAGTTCTCTATCTGTAAAACACTAAAACGTAACTTTTATTATGTATAACTCTTAATCTCTATACACACTATTTAAAAACCTGATTTCTAACCTCACCATTATACTTCTGAAAGAAGGAATAACTCCTTTTCTATTATCAAGTCTGGTGAAGCACCACCTATTAACAGGAAAGCCTTATATATACAGCAATTTACTAGCTCCAGTAAGGGATCCCAAGCCTCCTACTTGGGCAGTCGTCCCTAATCTCATAGACACAAAACAAATAAGAACAACCAAGGATTCTCTTGAGGGATCGAGAGAAGGGGAATTATCAGAAATAACAAAGGATGGATCACTTCAAGTAATTAATTTAGCCTCTTAGAGACTAACAGAAAATTAACAACAGGTGTTGGCATATGGTCTTACGTTCACTCCCATGCCCAAATTTAATGAATTTGTATGGGTAAAAGATATTAATCTCTTTGCTAGAAGGTTGGCTTTACATAAATATCATAAAATGAAAAATAATGATGAACAAACCTTTAGGAAACTAGAGGAAAAAACATTGGGTGATCTTGAACAATTGCAGGTTGAAGGTGAAGGAGACCCCATAATTCTAGATATACCCTTGACTAATTTGAAACCAAAATCTAGGAATACACCTCCGATATCACAATATAATCTATTGGATACGTTTGTGGAAGTAGTAACGCAAGATATAAAGAAATTAGCACTCAGACGACAACCATCTTCTTTAAATTTAAAATGGGAGGAACAAGTAGCTATTGCAGAATTACAATCTAACAGGGAGATAGTAATCAAACCCAGTGACAAGGGTGGTAATATTGTCATCTTAAATAAAAGTGACTATAGAGCAATGGTTGAGAGAATACTTGATGATTCAGAAACATATGAGAGGCTTCCAAAAGATCCAACCAATGAGTATCTGAAGGAATTAAAAAGGGTTTTGGACCTGGGAATTGAGAAAAAATTAATTACTGAGGAGGAGAAGAAATTTATGTTAAATGTGAATCCTACTATTGCTACCTTTTATGCATTACCAAAAGTGCATAAAGAGGTTGTGCCAATACCAGGAAGACCGATAGTCTCAGGCAGAAATAATTTAACACAAGGACCTAGCACGTATGTTGATCGTATACTGATGCCCTTTGTCACTGGCCTTCCTTCATATCTGAAAGATACGAAGGATACTGTGATGAGAATTAACGATCTAGTGTTGAGTGAAAGTACACTTCTTGCAAGTTTAGACGTAGAAGCCCTATACAGTAACATCAACATGATTGGGCCTGAAAGCCAATCAAGTATTTTTTGAACAAAAGAGTTACACCATTTACGTAACACAATGATTTCGTTTTACAGCTTTTGGATTTTGTTTGACACATAACTATTTTTTTGCTTTGATGGCACCTTTTATCACCAGATAAAGGGAGCAGCCAGGGGCCACAGTCTGTGCGCCAAGCTTTGCAAAATTTATTTTAAGTTGGTGGGAGGATGCATTTTTTTTCTGAACACTTTGAAATATTCACAGATCGGATTTTATTTTGGGGGCGCGTTATTGTTGATATTTTGATTTTTTTGGATGGTAGTGAAAAATTATTCATGGATTTTGTATCTAACTCAAAGATAAAAGAAATGGGATGAAATTCACATTTGAAATTCATCGAGAGAAAATAAATTTTTGGGATCTTCAAATTATGTTGCATGAAAACAAGCAGATTCAGACAAAGATATTTCTGAAAAATACGGCTATCAACAGTTTGTTACATTTTTCAAATTAAGAAAGGTTTATTGATAAGCAATGACATCTGCGAACAGTCAGACATTATCAAAGAAGTGAAAATAAAAAGATAAGGTATCCAACATGTACCTATAGAAACACAAAATACACTAATAATGAGAGTAAACATCGCTTAACATACAGAAAATGGATAAATGCCCAAAGGCTACCACAAAGAAGATGACATAACCTATGTAATCTGGTTAATGTAAAAGATGGGAGCCAATGACATTACAGAGCAGAAAGCAATACAGAAGGTAAGCAACAGATTATGTACAAGGGTCACACATACAAAGAAAAAACAAGAAAAAAAAAAAAAGAAAAAAAAAAAGGGGAAAGAGTGTGGGGGGAGTGGGGGGGAAGAAGTGAAAGGTATCCCTTGCCCCTGAAAGAGGGTAGACACGTCAAGCCAGGTTTGCAGCGGTGACAACGCTAACGTAATTAGCAATGGAAAGGTACAACAGAGACATTTTTTGAAGACGGGCAGCTGGCCCAAGTTCTATTAAATTTCATGTGCTTGCTCAGGGGGTTGGGCAATCAATTTCCTCGTGTATAAACTCGTTCCCCCTCCCCGAACTAGTCCTCACGGGGAAGGGGGAGTGTGGATTGATTACCCCCTCACTGGCACACGGTCTCTTAGCTGCCTTGTAGCAAAATGTTAAGAGAGACTTCTTAAATTTATTGACGAATGGGAAACACATGAAAAGAAGCAAAGCCTCCGGTGATTGGGTATGTGACAACCTAGTTGCTCCATAATATTACCTCAAGGATGAAATCCTCACGCGAAGCTGATTAGGAGGCATCCTAACAGACATGGGACAAAGTCCCTTTTCCCTCCTGATTCCAGCAGGTGTCTGGGACCGGCCCACTCGCCTGGGTACATCGACCTTGTAACGATGGAGGGGATTGTGCCACCGTTGAAGGGAGCTCCTATAACAAACGTCTCCTGGTGCTAGAAGCGATAGTGCCCATTTGGTCCGAGTGGATGAGATTGAAAGCACCGTCCATTGTGAGGCCGTGAATGAGGCCCAAAACTTGTCTCAGTGTGCAGAAGGAGGGAAGCGTTGTTAATATTTTTGTGCTGGCATCCATTCTAAAAAAAAGGGGATTCCCACTAGGCCAATTTCTCTAGGGCTCGTAGGGAATTTGCTTACTTTAGAGGCCTAATAATGAAGAATGTATAAAGTTAAAATGACACGCTTTTCAGGGCAACGGGGTTACTCATAAAACAAATGTTTGAGGAAGGGTTAAACTCGCGGCGCCGCGCGCGCGCAGTGACCAGAGGACATTTTCATTAATCAGTAATAAAAAGAAGGAAAAAAAAACAAAGAAAATGATTTCAATTCGTTGTATACGCGTAACTTGCATGACTAGAGCATGAAATGAGAGCTATACTTAGTAAGGATTGGCACATTTTGAGGGTAGCATCAGTAATTCTCTGAGGTGATTCTAAATATCATTGGGTCACCTTTAGAAGAGGCCACCAAAAAATATTAGGGATGACTTCTTGCTAATAATCATTTTTAGCCCCGAATAGATGGCAAAAAAAATGGTACCAGTCTGGTCGCGCGGAGTGGTAAGGTGCATATCCTTGTGGCAACCTGTTCATTTGGCGCACTCGCGCTCGCTCGCGCGAAAACTCAAGAATTTGTTAATCCATTGATAAGGAGAAGATTTGAGATAAGACCCATTCATAATTGTAAACACACGAGGGGTGATTCCTATCGGGATATGTGTACTTGCCAAGATTCTATGTGGGGGAAAAAACATAAGGAGTTTCCGTGTGTCGTCGTGATCTGGAAACATTGGAGTATATTAAAAGTAGAGGCGACACCCCCTAGCGAGCACATTTTGGCAGTAGTACATCTGGTGAAATAGAGCCGGTGCTTAAATTTGGGGCCCATTGTCGTGAAAAAGCCTAGTGGGAAACCGAGAAGGGCGATCTGGTGTAGTTTTTGTTACAGGATGAGGCAAGTTGGATATATAGGGGGGGGACTCACTACCATGAAACCTAAGGTAAATGAGGCTTTTCTTCTTCAGCATTCTATTTAATCTTGTTAACTGATCTCCCTTATAAAAATAATAATTTTTGAAGAGACACATGATATATCGTGATTAAGTACGCGTCCTCAGTGGATTTAGCACACGTTGAACATATATGATATAGGAAGATCAGAGTTCTCATAGTTTTTCTCCTCCTCACATTTGTACATTGAGATTATGCGATCAAATGTGGTTTTGGGCGCAAAAAATAGACCAAGAAAACTGGGTTGGAGTGTCTGGGACATGTCGCCATAGTGACCATAATAATATTGTCACACCGCACTATTTACACACAGACCACATAGTGAACCGAATACATACTCAACACTATGACTACATATTACCACCAGATAGTGACCAAATACATACCACCACAAAACATGACTACATATCACCCACCAATAGTGCAATGAATAATATCTCCACACTGAACTATATCATAACCCATGTAGTGACTGAATAATACCCCCAATATCACACACATGAAATGCAACCCACACACTTACTGCTATATAAACCTTATAACTACCAACTAATATATACCAGCAAAACAGTGGTTACCCGATACAGTTCTGTACACAAGCCTTGCAGACACCTACTTGATTACCGTTCAAGTTACATCCCAGTAACTCACGCGAGAATCTTCGCATGTGTTGTTTTCTTCTATGATGCATCCATTAAAAAGAGGCGAAAACGAGGTGGGCACCGGTTTTAAACTAGTTCTGTTCTCTGTCTTTATAGTGCCGCACTAGATAACAGTGTCATAAATGCAGCAGTGGATGGTGCTCAGTAAAAAGAAAGTAGCACCATTGAAAATTTCAATCCTTCCAGAAGAGTCTTTACCCCGGCACCTCACCCCAACTTCTTCTGCAAAAAAATCACTTTATTGGAACATATCCACCTCGCACGGCGCCTCCTCCCCACCCCGCGACTCTCGCGCGCCATAATTCCTCAAACTATGCCAACCAGCCGTTTTCAGTCCTCCGCGCTTTTCTCAAGGATGTTCCACAATAAAAGGTTTTACTGCAGAAGAAAGTTGGGTGGAGCCCGTAAAATACTCTTTCTGAAGATTGGATTCACTGTGAGTTGTTTTCTTTTTCCTTCTCCCATTCTCCCCGACACCATGTGAGACTCTACTTAGCCTAATAATTTACCAAAACAAAATTTAGACTCCTCCCTTTTCAGCAATTCCTACAATTCCTATCTCCTTTAAAAAATTCCCATCTAATAGTGATCAAATAGTTATCATTTTGTGCCTATACACTAAAAAGTGACCCAAAATAGCTCTCATGGCTCCATTTGTTTCACAGTGTTACGCGCCTTGTCCTTATTTTCCCACATAGGGAGAGTTAAATCTGGAAATAATGTATGAAAGCTAAGCAGCGTAAACTAAACAATTTTATAGCAGAAACCAGTAGGAGTCATAGTAAACCAATCAGAGTTCTATCACTAACAATCAGAGTCAGCTCTCTACTGTTAGAAAAATGGACCCCTCGCATGCCTCGCACGCCCTGATTGGTTAGTATAACACTCCTGATTGGTTACCTATGAGCTTATTACTGGATGCTAATGTTTGCAACGTTTGACCCCAGTCTCTAATGTAGGATGATTGTATATGAGGACCTGGTTTTCTCCTTTAAAATTCTTGCTGACTCTCAAAACATGTAGGCGAATTGTATGAAACCGGCGCATCGACACAATTTTTCGCGTCTTTTTTGCAGATGCCTATACATGCACCTGAACTATAGGAAGAAAAGTGCGTTGAAGTGCGCCGGTCAGAACTGGCGGTTACCATGGTCCGACGCACTAGGGTATGTGTTTGGCGCGCCCTCGCGGGTACCTTTGGCACCGTATTTTTAGCCCAAATATGTGTATAAGGGAAGGCTCAGAAATTCGACAATGGCTGCTCAAACGGTTATTTGAGTGCTTTACTAATTTAAAATGTATTTGTTAATACACTAAAATTTAGTGGAAGGTTTTTATATTTTATTTTTTTATAATTAAATCTTGCAAAATATTTTTCACACTTTAATTTGGTGTTCAGAAAAAATGTAGGTTTAGTGGGGTTTTTCTTTAAAATTACATCAGATCATATTAAATTTTAACCCCTAAAAGCCCGAGCCTATTTTTTTTTCTCGTTCTTGTTTCCTCTGCTTACAAGCCCATAACTTTTTCATCCGCGCGCACACGCGCTCCCTCCCCACCTCCCACTTTCCACGTGCCAGTAGGGAAAGTATTAGACCCACTTTAATTTTTTCACTCTTTGTTCATTGCAGCCACTTGGTAAGATCCAAAACTGTTCATTCTTTTTTGCTGTTAATGTTACACTTGCCCCCCCCACCATTTTGAAAGAGAAAAAAATAGAAATGTAGACATTTTTGCACAGCTTTATTAAACAAGAAAATGAATTATCACATCGGACTTAGGGTATTCCAACCTTGGCTCAGTCTTGAGTCGATAGGATCAACCTTTTGAGCCTAGTACAGCATGAGTCTCTTCTTTGGGATGACCTGAACACAAGTTTTTCCACACCTGGATTTTGGGGATCCTTGCCATTTCTACCTTGCAGATCTTCCATCCCTGGATTGGATGCGTGAACGTTGGTGGACTGCCATTTTCAGGTTACTCCAGAGCATGCTCAATTGTGGTTTAGGGGCCAGGGCTTGGCAGGGCCAGTCAAGAATGGGCACAGAGTTGTTCTGAAGCCATCTGCTTTGTCTATTTTAGCTGTGTGCTCTAGGGGTCATTGTCTTGTTGGAGTGATGGAATCTTTGGACCATTCTCGAGGCTCTAGAGCGATTCGCGAAGAGGTTTTCTCCCAGGGATATCCTCGTCTGGCGCATTCCATCTTCTCCTTCAATTGCAAACGTCGTCCTGTCCATAGCGCATGATGCTGCCACCACACTGTCTCACTGTTGGGATTGTATTGGGCAGGTGCCCATGAGCAGGGCCTGTTTTCCACTCCAGCTCACACATTACACCAAAAAGTTCAATCCTCCTTCATCAAACCACGAGAATCCTTTAAGTCTATATTTTCTCGGGATCCCTTATGGGTTTTTGCAAACTGTCTCGGCTTTCCATATGTCTTGCACTGAGGAAGCGTTTCCGTCGGCCACACTCTGCATAAAGCCCGACACTGGTGGTCGTGCCAGTGATAGGGTGCCCTTTGTGGAACTTATCCTATCTCCCTCTGCATCTCAAGACAGTGATTTGGTGTTCTTCTTTACTTCTCCCTAACCAAGGCTCTTCTCCCAGATTGCTTAGTTTGGTGGACCGCTAGCGCACCCTCGGCCCTCAAAGAAAGGAGTTGTGGTGTCCTTATAACATCGGTCTTCCATTTTCAGGATTATGGCAGGCCACTGTGCATCCTTAGGAACCTTGTGCTGCCCAGAAATTATTTTGTAAAAACTTGGCCAGATTGTGCCTTGCAACAGTTTGTCTCCCCTGATCATCCCTTGGGCAGTTCTTAGGCCTTTGCTTCTCATGTGTCTGTGACATGCATGTGGTTGTGAGGCCTTATATAGACAAGGTGTGAGCTTTCCTAATCAGTTCATCCCCCAGTTTAAATTAAACACCAGCTGGATTCTCTATTGCCAAGGCTGTAGAAACCATCTAAGGAAGAATAGAGTGAAACTCGGAAGCAAAGTCGGGAGTTAAATATGACATGTACCAGCCAACAAAGGGTCTGAATTACTAAGAGTCCATGTGTATTTCAGTTATTTTCTAGTTTAATAAAATTTGCAAAAAATATCTAACATTTCTCGAGGTTTTTTTTTCAGGAAAGATTAGGGTGGCGGTCGGGTCGGGGGGTTCGTGCAGAGTGTAATTAATGAGGCTAACCTCCTTTCTCCGCGCTCTCGCGCTCGCTCGCCTCATCTTACCAACATGCTGCAATGGAAGACTCTCGAGTGAAAAATTTAACGACGTATGAATACTTTCCCGTGGCTGTAGATGTAATAGGGCCTTTTACTTTTGCGGGGACAAGCTGTACTTTCTAATGGTGTATAATTTACCACTAGAATATATCGGGACAACCACAACAAAAAAATCTAAGTGGCGGAAAATGTGATAACGTACTTGCGCATCGTTTGGGGAGTTTCTTTTTCCGCCGCTTCACATTCCTCAGTGAAAATGAAAGTGTCTCTCTGTACTTCTAAAGAATTGCCATAGCATCCGGCCTTACCAAAACATGTAGAGGTACCTTCAATATGTTTTATGGTACTGTAAAAAAAGCACACCTCTCCTCACTGCGCGTCTTTTTTTGAAATGTGCAGTGGCGCCATTTTTTGGCTGACAATAACTATCTTGTACTACAAACCTATGGAACTTGGCGTGTAGCACGGGGCTATTTTTGTCGCGCGCACACTGTCTCGCGCGCTCCCTTCTCTTTCCACTCCCGACTACAGCTCTTGGAATAAATGGGAATATTTTTCGATAAATTTATTAATTTTTTAGGGGACGTTGCGAAATGACATAAAACATTCAATTTTGGTCCTCCCGGCTTGGGATTATTTTCTTCTACGGTGTTCAGCATACGGGTAAATGATGTATTACATTTTAATAGATCTGCACTTTTTTCGGACGGCCGGTCATACCAACATTCTAATTTTTTATTGTTTTATTTTTTATCTGTTAAAATTGGGAAATGGGGGTTCGAATTTTATGTTTTTAAAAACAATTTTTCCACTTTTAAAAACTTTTTATTTGCGCTGCGCGCTCACGCTCGTCTCCGCGCCCCTCTCACCTGCTTACACGTTAGGGCGCTTCACACTCGGGGGCGCGATCCGTTCTATACAGCCTAATGTATGTGCCCCTTATTAATTTATTAGGCGTTTAAAAGTTGGTGGTTTTCCTTACTTTCTGGTATGGAGGTGGATAGTCCTAAAACAGATACATGGCGGGTAATGGAAGCCTTCACAAGGCTTCCAGCTCTGCTGTCTCTCACACTCCCTCTCATTCGCTCAGCACGCGCGCTCGCGTCGGTGGGCGGCCGGGGATCGAGTGAGGAACAGTCGCCGCATGTGGACTGGTTCTCATTGGTTATGCGCTGGGCCATCTTTACACGCGGGTAACTAAGGGCGTTCTAAACAGCGCGGGATGGCGCCCGACCCATCCCCGCTGCTGTAACCCTGCCCCTCCCACGCCCCTCCCCCCAGTGTTAACTACAAGGCCTATACCGGCATTAGGACGTTCCCATAGTCAGCGTGGGATAAAGGGATTAAGTGCTGAATGACAAAGGAACTGTCAGATCCTGGCTTGGTTACCTGCATAGTAAAACTGATGCACCCTAATCTAGGGCAATAGTGCAACTAGGCAATCAGCCATATCATTGATAGATATTTGATGATCCTGCTTTCGTCAATTCAATGTTTTGTGCCTGGCTCTATACATGCGCCTAGTTATGATGTTGTACAGTTTAACTCTCTTACTCCCTACCGACGTAACACGGTATACAGTTTTTTGGTGTAAATCAAATAAAAAAATTTTTTTTTTTACACAAAACAAAGGCGCCCCCCCTCCCGCCACTCTATTGGGACACTGTGCGCCCTTAGTTTTTACCCCGGCCACATTCATAAATCGTGCTCTAATATTATGGACCATGCGCTGCGAAGCCCCCACATTTTTGGCCACATTACAAAGGTGTCAGGTCTAGGTGCAAGGGTGCTCCAAAAATGGTTGCGTTATAACATGGCACATTAGGCGGACCACTCACCCTGGCACATTTAATCCAGAAAAAATGAAACTGACCCGCTCTCCACCCATCACTGTGCCCATGTGCAAATTTATTAACTAAGGACAGTTCTTGAAAATGCACCCATTTTTTATCATTGCAAGGACACTGTTGTCTGACTTTCACACCATATCAATTAGTTGGTTAGTTTGTGCTAATATTTCGTTCAAAATGTTGGTGCATTTGTTTGAACGTGGACTCTGCACTCGCGCGCTCGCATCGTACTCTCTTTTCTTCCGGAATCCATGCCCCATTGCGTCTGGCGCACAGCAGCAGACAACTCTTTATAGCCCTTAAGAAATGTGGTGTAACAAGCATGTCGCAGCACGAATTTTGCACAATTCCCCTATATTCCGCCCAAAATTGTTAAGCCCTTATTATAGATTTATTTGTAAGCATTTTGGTTCGTGTTATTCGGTTTTTGTACACATTTGCGTCCCGGTGCATTCTGCCTTTTTGTGTATGTTTCTGTTTCTTTGCGCTTGGTCTAACGACCAGGATTTTCGGCATCGTTTCCTTTCTTTCGCAGTACTGAATCCATTTAAAAGCGACCCGCCACCTGCACTGCTGGACTACAATAGAAATCTGTGCTGTAGTCCCATGCCAGATGATTTTATACAAACAGGTTTTCTTAAATGGAAACGCAATATAGAAACACGTTCTACTATTCAAAGGCGCAATGTACTGGCGCAGCCGGGGAATCCGGAATATCGTCCGCAGTATTTTTGGTGGCATTTCCAAAGTGTGTGCGGGATTTTCACGCTATCGACACGCTGCTCAGGGGTTCTGCAGGACCGCGTTATTGTAAGAAGCAAAAGTAACACAGCCGGAGCTGAGTGAGAGAGACAGACAGATGCCAAGAGCACAAGAGTGATAATGGGATCCGTCGTGAAATGTCACTCAAATACATCAAAACTACACTTGTTGGATTTCCTGTATAAAAAGACAAAGCTTTTCTCCACAGGAGCTTGAAAGCTTTCTTATGTTCTTTGTCATCAGATAAAGAGGGATTACTCAGATCAATCACACTACAACTAGTAGATTCTGCTCATACAAACAAGGACAACATATTTTCTACGCAGTGTTTTGATAGCCTTATGCAAGCCCTCAGTCTATCATCAGATTAAGAAAGTTTCTCCCCTGTGCAAGCCCAGCCAGCAGCTCTTGTAGAGTCATATTAATCAGAAGTTTTGAAGTACAACTATGGGAGTAATGGCAGACCATAGTTTCTCAGGCCCTGAATTTTTGTAATCAATATATTTAGAAAAGTGGCCTCGCGCTCTCTAGCTCGCATCTTTTGGAGGATCAACGTCAACACCCGTCTCATCTTGGCCAAAACCCTTTAAGCTAGTCAACAAAACAGTGATTTACGTCAGATTTTTATAAGCGGCATTAGTATTTAGAGTCCCCGGCCAAACAATCTAATTTTCTCCCCATAGATGTCAATAGAAATTCAGAGCTGTAATCTACACAGCATGGATTTTCGGAGGCTGAATTTCAAGTCATGTTCTACAATCCATCAGGTTGAACTTGAAAACAGCAGATTATAGTGCCGCTCAATCGAATGGGATGGCGCATTCTCAGCGCTCTTCTACTCACGCGTAAAGACTAAAACAGAGTGTAAAATATTGTGGGATTCTCGATCTCGATTTTGTTGAGTATTTTGTCTATCTGACGTTCGGCCGCCGCGCGGCATAGCCTTTAAGTATAAAATTAATATATACCAAAAACAGTCAGGACAGTTGCTATTCACCTTCTGGGAGCATTAACTTTCCTTATACATTACAAGCACCCCATAACTTTAATAGCCACATTCTCAAATTATACTTTGTAGTGTAATAGATTTATTGACCATTCGGAATCCATTTGACAAAGTATAACTTCTAGACATTATAGATGATATTAAGCTAGTCTTTTTAAGTGTAATTTTACTAGCACTTGGTAAATGTTTGTGAGATCTCAGCTAAACTTGACACGAGGGTGTTATCGAGGGTGTTGTTGTGGGAGGAGCGTTTGGTCACCAAATTAGTCCACATAGCCTTGTGGTGGTAAAAAATACCTACCAGCGATGTTCTAGAGGAAATCATGGGACGAATGTTTGTTTCATGGTTCCTGCGGCGTCGGGATTAGTCATGGGTTTTTTCCTGTGCAGGCGTCACTCCTTAAGCAACTGGCATTCGCAAGGAGGGAGGCCTCTCTATACTGGAAAAGTACTGATCTGTCAGCTTGCGTAACACTTGGTTACGCATGCATTTGTTTCAAGTAGGATATAAGCTGGGAAAGTTTGCTGCGAAGTTAGAAGTAGCTGTACCTGTGGGCTAAAGAGGGACGCCTCAAAGCCACAGTGTGGATCCCCCAGGTAGATCTCTCTATCTCGCTGGCCCCTTCTCCCAGCTGATGTTACAGATAGATGATGCTGATAAGATGCCTGGTGGAGCTTGGACCTGTATATGGGGGCACCCGTGAAAGGTGTTGTCTCAGGATTATCTCTCTATCTTCACTGGTTCGTGTTTACCAGTTGATGCCAATAGATGATGCTTATAAGATGCCTGATGAAGCTTTGACCCATATATAGATGTGATGTGAGTATTTGTAATCCATATTATGCGTGCTTTACCTTTGTAACCAATATTATGCGTGCCTTGCCTTTATAAGTTATATTATGCAAAAGTATACACAATATCACACTATCTTCTTGTAGTTTTATGTAATCATTGAGTTACTCATATAATAAAGTAAATAAAGCATTGGATGTTGCCTTCTTTAAAGCCGTATCGGACCCACATAAAGAGTTGGCAAAACAACTTCACAACTTCCTTTTTGCAGGAGTCCTGGGAAGGTTGGCAAGCATACAGTACTTTTTTGGGAAGTTAGATCAGACCTGTACAACATTGCAGGACATGGGTGCTGGACTCCCTGATACCTCCTCCTAGACTTCTCTGGAAAACCTACAGACCGCCCAGGGACCACTGTGGTTGCCGGAGAACACCCCCAAACTGCTCTTAAACTGGGCAATGCCACTTATGTTGGAGGCAGTGGTCACTGAAATCACACCCTTTCACTGACAATTAGGGGCCAGTAGAAATGCTTTGGTGGGCACATGTGGGCCTTGAGCTGTATGTTTTGCAGGTCTGGGTTGGATAATAAAATGCTGTGTCAGCAAGTTTTCCTGTATTTCTCATGTTGCATTCATAATATGGTTCAAAAACCATGTTCATTGTATAGATTTGATTATTATGGACATGGCAAAATCTATATGTAGTTTATTTTATTTTTTTACTGTGTTTTTATTTTTTGTCCCACCATCTGAGCACCACCTTGGAGACTTGCCAACACTTCAAGAAGCCTTGGAGGACTACCCGTGATCCTGGGCAAACCCCCCCCCCCCCAAAAAAAATTTAAAAGAAAATATAAAAATGTGCAAGTAAGTTTAAGGGCTTGTTCACACGTAGTATACACTCTGTTTTAAAATTGCTTTTATGATCCGTCTTGTGGTCCACACTGTCGGTCCCCAGCATGGATCTAAACAATTAGCAGTGAGATAATCACTGCTGTCTATGCCAAACACGTGTATACTCCATGTGAACAAGCCCTAAGAATTGAAATGTCATTTCTACTTGCGTTTTACACAAGTGAAATCCCCATAGGAAACAATGGAGTGCGCTTTTGGAGCCTGAAAAACGGGTCTAAAAATGCAACATACAATTGGGTACGTTTTGGATACCAAAAGTGCATCCGAAAAACGCATTGGTTTTAAATTTGTCATGTAATGCACTAAATCGGCCGCTAGAGGTCTCATTGGATGTAGAAGCTCTGAACTTTAGTAACCTATTGTAGAAAGGTGTAATATAAGAGAACATCCAATAGATGGCACTTCAATTACTTTACATGTGTTTAAACCTGTAACTCACTTTTCAATATGTTTTGAATTAAACAAAAGAGCTTTTTAGTATAGAATGGGTGTTTATAGAAATTATAGAAGTTTTTAATAATTCTATACTAAAAAACTGCTTTTGTTTAATTCAAAACATATTAAAAAGGGAGTTATAGGTTTAAACACATGTAAAATAATGGAAGCACCATCTATTGGATGTTCTCTTACATTACACCTTTCCACAATAGGTTACTAAAGTTCAAACAGAGCTTCTACATCAAATGAGACCGATTTAGTGCATTACATTAAAGATTCTACCTTTTCAAACTACAATCTCTGTGAATGGTATCATTTGTGATTAATCAATTATTAAGACTTAATATAAATTCATTATTATTACTTAATAAATAATAAATATTAATAACTGATAATTATTAATAATTATTTATAACTAATTATTAATAACTATTAATATATCAATTATTAATAACTAATTATTTAATTATTAATAATAATTGTTCATTAACAATTCATAATAATTTTTAATTATTAGTTAGGGTTAGGAGTTGGGTTAGGTTAGGGGTAGGGTTAGGGGTAATCATTAATTGTAAATAATAATTATCAACAGTGTGTATTTGGTTATGGAATAGGTTAAATTAATAGATACTTGATTTGAAAGAAAAGGCATTGAAAAACGGATCCGAAAAACGCATGCAAAATGCGTCCAAAAAAGCATCAGCTGCTACATTTTTGCATACATTTTTTTGATGCAGTTTTCTTCTGGTAAAAAACGTATCCAAAAAACGGATCCAAAACTTCGTGGGAACAAGCCCTTACACACTAAAAAAGACTGGACGTGTTTCGCATCATACACCGATGATTCTTCAGAAGTCAGTTTTACATTTTAAAGAATAAACAACACTTTTATTATACAACATATTCTTGCATTCTCTCTGACTGCTGCAACCACGAGCGCCGGGTCGCCTCTTCTTTTTTTCCCCGTATCCTGTACTTTAAAGGAGTTGTTCACTATAGGTTTTCAGCCTACCTCAGTGTGTCTGGCACCATAGGATTTTTGAATTCAGGGGCGTGCTTCTTGTCTCCCTCTTCTCCTCCCCCTTCCCCCATCCCCTCAGCACACAGACAGCTCTCCTCCTCGGACTGCAGTAACTTCTATACAGCAGGGGTAGGGCGAGGGGGTTTGCTGCCAGAGTTAACCCTGTGTGTGCCTGCCTAGGTCTGCTGTCGGCTGCTCACTGCTGGATCAGCTGCACTGTGATGCTGCTGTGGCCGAGCTCTTGCTGCTCCTCTCCACAGAGTCAGGAGACAGCAGGGAGAGGGCTGATCTATGAGTGGCTATGGAGCCAGAGGTCTGTGAAGCTGTGTATGCTAATAGCAGAGATGGGGGGGATGTAAGTGTTCCTATACCCCTGCTTAGCTAATCAGGAGACATCACACAGGTCTGTAGCTATAGCAACCAGTGCTGGCAGCCTATCAGGAGAGATCAAACAGGTCTGTAGCTATAGCAACCAGTGTTGGCAGCCTATCATGAGAGATTGAACAGGTCTGTAGCTATAGCAACTAGCACTGGCAGCCTATCATGAGAGAACAGGTCTGTAGCTATAGCAACCAGTGCTGGCAGCCTATCAGGAGAGATCAAACAGGTCTGTAGCTATAGCGACCTAAGGAGCTGATGCAGTCCATACAAGAGGGGATATCTAGGAATCGGTAGGACACTTTTAATGGACATATATTACAAAGTGACTTGTTTTTGCAAGATCTTTAGCAAATGATGGCTGATTTTAGAGAGGACATTCAGTCACTGGTTTCCAGAACAGACCACACAGAAGAAAATGGCTGTGTTCGCTACGTCTCACAACCTTCTTATAGATAAGCTTTCAGCTCTGGAAGATGAAGTATAAAGACTGTATTCTAAGGACTTACACTTGGAGGACAGATCCCGCAGATCAAATATTCGCGTTCGGGGGACCCCTGAATCGGTGAACTCAGAAATGCTCCTCCCCTTTCTGACGGACCTAATGGCAGTGGTGCTTCCAGATCCTCCAATCTAGACCTTACGGTTGACCGAATCCACCGGCTTCCTAAACCCAAGCCTATTTCACCTTCACTACCCCGTGATGTCATCGCCAAGATCCACTTCTATTGTACCAAGGACAATCTTCTCGAAGCACTGCGCAAGGGAATCCCCCTTCCTGACAGATTTCAAGACCTTTCCATTATCCCAAACCTGTCCGCAGGAACCATGCTCAGGAGGAAGGAGTTCACCCCCTAGACAAAAATCCTGCGTGATCATAACGTTCCCTACCACTGGGGATTCCCAATCAAATTGATCATTCTTAAAGGGGTTGTCTCACTAGAAAGATTGCTACTTTTTATTTTAAAGATCTTGCAAAAACAAGTCACTTTGTAATATATGTCCATTTAGCAGTGTCCTACCTAATTTCCTAGTTTTCCCCTCTTGTATGGGCAGCATTAGCTCCTCAGGCCCACTATAGTTTACAGACCTGTTCAATTCTCCTGATAGGCTGCCAGCACGGGTTGCTATAGCTACAGACCTGTTCATTCTCCTATAGGCTGCCACACTGGTCGCATAGCAACAGACCTTTTCGACCCTCTCCTATGGGCTGCCGCACGGGTTGCTATACTACAGACCCCTTTCATCTCTCCTGATGGCGCCAGCACTGTTCTAGGCACAGACCTTGATCCTCCTTAAGGCGCCAACGCGGGTTCCTATAGCTACGACTGCTTCTCGCACGGTGAAAACCAGTTAACACGCCCCTGAATTCAAAATTAAACCAAGAAAACAGGACGAATAAATGTAGTGAGACAACCCCTTTAAGGACAATATTACTTCTGTTTGTTCTTCCCCAACAATTTTCCAAGATGCCCTACTGTCCTGGGGTCTTTAGTTTCAAAAAAAAGGTCCAGATGGATTATTGGTCCTCTTCCAAATTTTTTTTTAAAATGCCACTTAGAAGGAATTATCCCTTTTCTTTGGGAAAGTAGCTGTGTTCTTCCTTGCGCCCTTTTGGCCCTTCCTTTATATGTAGCACTTCCTTTTTTGATAAAATTAATAAAACTGGCTCAAACTTCAACTATTGTTTTTTAACCTTTGCATAAAAGGGTGTACTGTGACCACCTATATGAGACCCTGGGTCTCATTTTTTAAAATTTTTTGGGGTTTTTTTTTATTCTGTACTTTTTTTCCATTGTTTTTTTATTTTACTGTGTGAAACTCAAACACTCAATAAAAATCTATTTTTAAAAAAAAGGAAATCTTATATTAAAAAATTGTCACAATAGATTGGGTTTTTCATTTTGTATAAATAACAAATGTTTCCAGCTCAACTAATACAAAATACAATTATATAAGTTTGTGTCCTAAAAACTATATATATGTGTGTTTAAAAAGTAACTTTTCTCCAGCACTGTCTCGCTCTGACCCCTAAGGTTTGCATGATCAGCGCATGAAGCCGGCTGTGTTAGGGTATGTTCACACAGCGCGTTGAGTCCGTGTTATATACACTTTTAGCTGCGTGTTTGGATCTTTCTGTCGGACCCCAAACACGTATCTAATAATGAGCAATGTGATTTACATTGCTTTCAATAGGAGACACACATTGGGTTCACACGAGTGATCGCTGATGTGTGTCTCATTGCGTCTTTCGCATCCGTTCCAGGAACTATAGGGTGCGATCCTGCTGCAGCCAACACGCATTCAAACACACAGCTGCATGTTGTATACGTGTTGGATCCATTTAGGATCCGATCGACGCAGCGTTTTGGGATGCGATTTTCGGATCCAACACGCAGGGCCGGGACGATGGGCAGGCAGAGCTAGGCGATCACCTAGGGTGCCTAGCTCTGCCTGTTATTCTTGTCACATGACAGGTAGCTGCCAGAAAAGTGTATACTGGGGAGAGTGGACAGAGGTTTGGCTCCCTCTCCTTAGTGCTGAAGAAAGAAGATTGGCAGCTCTCCTGACTGGTGAGTGTTTATTAAGTGGGGGAGGAACTGGTGCAGGGGGAAGAGGAACTGGTGCACGGGAGAGAGGAACTGGTGCAGGGGAGAGAGGAACTGGTGCAGGGGGGAGAGGAACTGATGCAGGGGGGAGAGGAACTGGTGCAGGGGGGAGAGAGAACTGATGCAGGGGGAGAGAAGGAACTGGTGCAGGGGAGAGAGGAACTGGTGCAGAGGGGGAGGGACTGGTGCAGGAGAGAGGAACTGGTGCAGGGGAGAGAGGAACTGGTGCAGGGGAGAGAGCAACTGGTGCAGGGGAGAGGAACTGGTGCAGGGAAGAGGAACTGGTGCAGGGAAGAGGAACTGGTGCAGGGAGAGAGAAAATAGTGCAGGGGAGAGAGGAACTGGTGCAAATAGGAGAGGAACTGGTACAGGGGGATAGGAACTGATGCAGGAGGGAGAGGAAATGGTGCAGGGGTGAGAGGAACTAGTGCAGGGGGAGAGGAACTGATGCAGGCGGGAGAGGAACTGGTTTAGGAGAGAGGAACTGATGCGGGGGGAGAGGAACTGGTGTGGGGGAGAGAGTTACTGGTGTGGGGCGAGAGGAACTGGTGTGGGGGAGAGAGGAACTGGTGCAAGGGGGAGAGAGGAACTGGTGTGGGGAGAGAGGAACAGGTGCAGGGGAGAGAGTAACTGGTGCAGGGGAGAGAGGAACTGGGGCAGGGGGGAGAGGAACTGGAGCAGGGGGAAGAGGAACTGGCGCAGGGGGAGAGGAACTGGCGCAGGGGGGAGAGGAATTGGTGCAGGAGGGAGAGGAATTAGTGCCGGGGGCACCATTGGTTATACTTGCCCAGGGCACCAAAGTGCCTTGTCCCGACTCTGCCAACACGGATCCGAAAATGTATCCCATAGCGCCGTGTAAACAAGCCCTATTACCTGTTTCTCCATCGGCAGCTCCACGGCATAATCACAGTCTGACGATGGCTCTCATGACTACCCTAGAAGCCTAAAAAAGTCTTCCCTCATACATAGTATGAGTACAAGCATGTACTGTTATGTCTGATAACTTCGATCTACAGATCGCTGAAGTCAAGACCCCTGTGGAGACAAGTATAAATCATGTGAAAATTTTCAAAAAGTAAAAAAACACAAACACAAAAATGTAAAGTAAAAACACTTACTTTTTCCTATTACCATAGACAAGTAGCCCCTCCCCCAAAAGATCAAAAATTAAAAAGTACACTTATTTGGTATCGCCGCGTGCGTAATAGCCTAGCCTATAAATCTGTCATGTTATTCAACCTGCATGAACAGTGACAGTATTGTGATTTTAATTCTTCTTTTCCACAATATATAAAATTAAATAAAAAGCGATCAAAAAGTCATACAAACCCAAAAGTGATACCAATGAAAATGTCAGTTCATCCTGCAAAAAAAAGCCCTTACACAGGAAAAAAAAGTTATGGCTATCAAAAGATAGCGATGCATGCATATTGTTTTACACAATAAAAACTATTTAAAAAAAAAAAAGTTTTATAACAAAACTATACAAATTGGGTATCACCCAATGGAGTAAAACTTACATGTCATGTATACTGCACGATGAGCACTGTTAGAAATAAAAAACGCTACCAGAATTGTTGTATTTTCTTCCTCTTGCCCCTAGAAAAAGTATTTAAAAGCCATTAAAAAGTATAGTCCTGCCCACAATAGTACCAATACAAACATCAGCTTATCCCGCAAAAAACAAGCCCTTACACAGCTCCGTACATAGAACAATAAAAAAGTTAGGGCTCTCAGACTATGGCGAAGCAAAAAGGTGTTTTCTTTTTTAAATAAAAGTGTCACTTTTACCGCATGAAAAACAAAATCTGGTCAGCACATCTGTTTTGAAAACTAAACATATAGGTGCACAATGTTGTGGCACTCAAAAGCTATGTAAACACAATGCAATATCAGTGTCACTCTATAGACACTAAAAACGGACAAAGAGGACATAAAAATTAAAAAAGAAAAAGGACGGGAGGTGAGATGAATCGATGAAGTGAGAAAACCCCTTTAAATTGCACTTCCCTGGTCACATTTATTGTGTTCCAGTGAATTATAGATAAAAAGTGATCCATCTATACTTTCAAGTTTTAAAAAGCGTATAGGTTACAGTGTACTTTTCTTTACACTGCTTGACAGTGTCGTAGCTATAGGGAGCGCAGCTGTAGCAGTCGCTACCGGGCCCTGCAGCCTAAGGGGGCCCAAAAGCCCTTCCGCCACATAAAAAGATACCAGCATTGTAAATGGTACATTTCACTTTTTGCACTAGGGCCCAGGATCTTCAAGTTACGCCTCTGATGTATGGCAATGGAAAACGGATGCTAGTGTTTGTGCCCAGGTTGCAAATGTATATCTTTGTATCCATCATAAACATATAAATGAGGCTAGCCAATCAAATAGCAAAGAAAAACAGGTGACGGCCAATAGAAAAGCTAGTAAAGAAATAGAAAAAAAAACGGATGCCAAATGTCTGCTCCAAACAGTGCACATTTGGCACACGTTTAGCGTATAAGTCATAACGTACACGTTTTGATGGATGGTTAAAAGCAGTGTGCACTCAGCCTTATATACAACAGATCCTCTGTAAAGTATGTACTATTGTATCTCAAAAAATTAGAATATCACTGAAAAGATAATTGATATCAATAATTTAAGTCAAATAGAGAAGCCCATATATTGTATAGACTCATTACACTGTGAATGACAAGGTTTAATATAATACATTTGTGAGCCCTAGAACAAATACAAAGATCCTGGAGAACCCCTTTAATTTTCAATGATATTCAATTTTTTGCGATGCACTAGTAGGTGTTTGTTTTACTCCCAATTACCTCCACCTGGGGAAAAAAAAACCTGGACTCAAGGAGCAGATTGTTCTTTCCTTACCCGTCCTTGCACCATTGGTGGTTGTGGTGTAAGGAGGAGCCGGAGACTTGGATAAATAGGAAGGGATTGCCGCTCATAACATCCATAGACTTCTTCTCCAGTCACCATGAGCCTCATCCTCAGCCTGGTCCTGTTGTGTGTGGGAGCCTCTGCTGTGGTAGCAGGTAAGATGCTTTCTCTATCGTCCTATATCTATCTCCATGTCTGACACCTACAAAATTAGAACTTTACTGTGATCTTTCCTATGAGTTGTGCGTTCCTTCCAAGAGGTTTTTAAGATGTTGTTTGCTGTTTCATTCAACCTCTTTAGAAAATGATCACTTTTTGTTCTCTTGCTACAGAGCCTTGATCAAATGTTCCTCCAACAGCTCCTAAAACCCGCAAATGGGTGAATTGGAAGCCCTTCATAGTTGTGTATGGCTTCTGTTGGTGGCCACATTTTCCACCAAAGGATACAATCTGTTTTGGGCTGTAGATGACCAACTATTGGTGTAGCGTTGGCCTACAGACACCACCAGGAGGACCTACTTGTATTTGGTTGTGTAGCATTACTATCAAGTGTTCTAGAGTGTGCAACAGGATCCAAGCCTGAATAGGGGTGTTAGAGGCTCAGACTGGCCTATAGGGGAAACCCCTGGTGGGCCACTGAACATGGTAGACCTGGAGATGTTCTATAACTGCATATGCATCCTTGGGGGAGGTGGAAAAGTAGATAGAGGCATGTACAGTCGCTTACAGTAGCTGTAGGGTGGGCCCCTAAAACAAAGTCCACTGGTGGGCCCAGAAACGGCTCAACTAGTGGGCCCCTAGAATAAACTCCACTGAAGGGCCCTAGACACCACAATCCAACACTGGTTAAAGATCTCAAAAGTTTTTAGTTATCAGTATCTTGTCCATTGGCCCTTGAGTGGTGACTGCAAACTGTTGTTCATCAGTTTACTCTCAGGTATTAAATAAGCTTATCCTAGATTTGAGAGAATTAACAAATCAACTTCTTAAAAGGGTGTTCCCACCATGCACTCTAATCTATCAATGGGAAACTCCATCAGTGTGTGAAAGCTGCAGGTCCCACCTCTGTAACCCTTATTTATCTCGGGAACTGGCCCCCCAAAAGTCAGTATGTAGACAATGTTGTACTTGCACACGACTCTCCATTCTATTCTAAAGGAATTCCCAGTACAGATGATTGTTGTTTGGGCACAGTCAAAACTCCCATAGAATGGAGAGTTGAGTGCAGGTCTACTTTCTCAGCCAACACTCTCGCAACCAGCAGCTACCAGACCTTTACGGTATACCCTAACGACATGATGGAAATCCCCCATCGATTTTGTCGTCACTACTGTACATTCAGTGTTAACTTTTTTAAGTTTATATTTCCTGGACATGAATGCAGGTCAAGTAATATTTGATCCCGGTGGGGGGGGGGCTCATTTTGGAAACTATGGATTTGCATGTAGGGTTTTTTTTTTTGTGTATATTGGGACAAAAAACTGCTGGCACACTGTTCTTCAGATGGCACAACACATTTTATTGTGCCAGTTTGATGTAAAACTGCCATACAAAGCGTGCCGTGTTACTCTATGCACCATACAAAGTTTGTTGCATACCCTGTTTCCACGAAAATAAGACAGTGTCTTATATTTTTGGCTCCTAAAGACGAGCTAAGACTTATGAACAAAACATCAACATGTATTAATATACCGTGGTGATTTCATCACAAACATCAGCATAAGCAGCAACTCTCAATTTCATAACTTAAAATGTCTTATTTTTGGGATAACTGGGTAGCACTTTCATTCCTACTGTTATATTACATACTCCTATATCTCTATTTAGAAAAATAACTCATGCAAATTGATAGAGGTCACCCTCTGTCTGTTGGGCATACATAAACACTGAAGGAAATTAGTAGATTGAAGCTCCTGGCCCCTTATTCCATAAACTACAGAATGCATGCACTCTATAAAAATATTTTTAATTTTCTCTACTTTTTCGACAGACTTTAAGTGCACTCAAATAGAAGGAAAACTCAGGCAGATAGATGCCGGTGCTGGGCAGGTGTACGGTGTGATGGAAAATGGAAACATCCATCGCTGGGTCGGTGACAAGTGGCACGAAGTTCCCGGGCAGCTCATTCATGTGTCAGTGGGACCCGCTGGAGTCTGGGGAGTCAATGCCGCATATAATATCTTCAGACTTCAAGACAAGCAGTGGAAGCCTATACCAGGTAAACTTGAAAAATATGGTAACGATAATATCACTGATTTGGGGAACTTGTTATCTCAAAGGCACCTACAAGGGACAAGAGCAGAATACTGGGGTTAGGCACGGTGCACACTTGTATAAATGATGGAGAAAAAATAGCACCGCCACTGTTCATGGAAACCCAACAGACTAGACAATTAAAGACTAATGAATATAGATCCAAATCCCCAATCGACAATTCAAAACATTAACAGCATGAGGGAAAGTCCTAAAACATAACTTTTAATATTCAATAAAGACTTAACTAATAAACTATCTTACTATCCTGTGTACCTATAAGCCAAAATATATATCATCTATCCGTATAACACTCTATAGTGATAGAGTATTAATATATCCCTAATAATACCAGGTGATCCCCAAAAAGGGAACCCTGTCCAACCTAAACCCTAATTTGCTAAAAAACCCCTGATTTAACCCCTCGCAACGGGGGGTTTACAGAATAGGGTGGGGTTTTGGGAAAAGGGGATCCCCTTTTGGGGCATCCCCCGGGATTAGGGAGATATTTATACTCTATTACAAAAATTAAGGGATGAAAATTATATTTTTGTTTATAGTATACAGTAGAAATTATAGTTTTTATTAAGTCTTTTAACCTTATTGAAATTTAATAATTTTTGGGGGACTTTCCCTCATTCGGGAAACCCAACGGGCCCTCACGGCCGACATGGTTGTTTCCTCATGAAAGGACCATTCATCAGAAGTATTTTTTAAACAAATACCCCGGAAAACTTTTAAAAGGTTTTTTAGCCCTTTGAAATTTAAAAACCATTTTTTTTTTTTTTTTTGCTGTGATAATAAAAGAGCTCCTGAAAAGCAAGCAGTTTAAATAATTTTATATAGTTGCTGTTTTTTATCTATATCTTTGTTGAATGTGGGCGATGACTGATCTTAGTGTTCTTGGAGGGGGGATAACAGATTAGACTGGTCACATGGCAAGAAAAAAGCACAAAAAAGGATAAGGAGGTTTTTTTTTATTATATATATATATAATATATTAATATATATATTTATATATTTTTAATAAAAAAGGGGTGGTTTCAGCTTACTTATACATCAGGTCCCTTTTGGGCAAGTCACCCTGAGAAACATAACAAACTCGCTGTCCATCTCAGAGCCAAAGTCTGTGGGAAAACCCCCTTAGCTAAAAAATATCTAAAGGTATATAAAAGTGGGGTTTCAGATAAAAACAATCCCTTTGTATGGGCACTCGCCCAAAAAAACAGCAGTTTAAATTGTCCTGTGACCCTTTTTAAAAAAGTGTGCCTCTTAATTTTTTTGGGGTTCCAAAAGGGCCCCTTTAACAGGTCGATGCGGGGGGAATAGGTTTTTTTGGTGGATGAATGTAAGGGGGCCCAAAACTTTTGTTGAGGCAAGTTGTACAGACCAAATTCTGCCCCCTTTTGATATTCACTCCTCGGGGGCCCCCCGAAAACTAAAGCTGCGGACCATTCGGCTGTGGGGCGTGAACGCAAAGGGAAAAAATCTTTTTTCCGTCAAAATTACCCTAAGGGTGTGAAGGGAAGCCTTTGGAGCCGGGTTTTAGGGCCACGAGTGCTGGGGGTCGCACAGGTGGTTGGTCTATGGAATAAACCTATAGGAAAGCTTTTTTAAGAGGGAAGGGCTTGACGTTACTTTTAAAGAGTTTTCTGCCTTTTTTTCCTGGTAGGGCCTCTAAATTTTTGGGTAAAAAAACTATTTGGCACGCCATTAATATTTAAGTGCTTTTTAAAGTTAAAAAAGTCTTTTTAAACAAAAAACCCGTCACCCCTTCTTTCCGCACTGATCCCCAAAGGCCCCCTGGTTACAGGGTTGACTTCTGGTTGTGTGGTCAGCTCAAGACAACTGAAAGCCAGGGGTTCCCATGTCTTTTGAATCACTCAGAGCGTTCGCTTAACTAAATTTTTTGGGCAATGCCTTTTTATTTGGCACCGCAACCCCAAGCTGACCACGGGGGCTGGGAAATCAACAGAAAAAAATGAGGTTTGAGGGGTTCCCCTTTTTTTCCCTGTTTTAAATTTTTTTTTAAATTTTAAATATATAAAATTATATATAATAAAAATATATATTTTTATAAAAAAAACACCCCCTGTCGGGGGTACCTAAAAAAAAACCGGACTTTTTTGGTGCCCTTATCCTATGATTTTTGAATTCTTTCTAAGGGGTTTAAAAGGTTTTTGCTATTTCGGCAACCTCCTTAAAAAAAGGACTTTTGTTTTCTTTTGTCCCGGGATTGGGGATAAAAATTTTCCTAAAACAAACTCCAAAAACCCAAAAAAATTTGGGGGGGGGGGGGAAGTTCTGGTTTGAGAGCGGGAGCAGGAGTTTGGCAAAAACCCCCAAACACCCATAAAAGCAGAATGGAGAATTTTCCCCTCCCATTTCTGTGCTATGAGGTTTGGGGGCCCTTTTTCCCTCAGAGGGCCCTGAAACCTATTAGCCCAAGGGATGGCATATAAAAAGCCATCATACGGGGCAGTCTTTTGCTGTGCATTTACTGCACGGTTTAAAAATGTCCCAAAAAAATGTACCATCAAAACATTTCATATACTCTTGCTGCCTTGGTTCCTTTAAAAGGGGAAAATTAAGCAAACCTAGTTTCAGCCCAATAAAAACCCAAAAGTAACACTTTAAAAAATAGAAATAACCCTATTATGATAAATTTAGTCTAACCCCCCTTTGTTTCATTTCCTACATGACCCCCTAAAATTTTTAACATATGAATGCCAAAGAGTGGGCCCCAAGGGGTTTTGGGCCCGCTTTTTTAAAAACCACATAACATTTAAAGGGTAACTGGCAAAACAAAATTTAAAGGCAAAAAAAATTTTGGGGGAAATGAAAGTTTTTTTCCATGGGGGTTTGGGGAGAACCCCTTTATGCGAAATTAACACCCCTAAAACCCCTCATGAGGGGGGAAAACCCTTTTTGGGCTTTTTAACCCTTACAATCCTTTTTTAGGAGGGTATTACTCCCAAAAGGAACCCCCCGGTCACCCCTGGTTTGCCCGGGCTTTCTGTAAAAACTTCAAAAACCCACTTACGATAATGGTTTCCCGGGGTTTTTTGGGCTCAAAAGGGAAAGACATCTATGGGTGCCCTAAAGGAAACAAAAAGCCTTTTTTTGACCCAAGGGGGAGCCCAAATGCACACCCAATTCGATGACCTGAAGTTTGGAATCCTTTTCCCCCTCACCTACCCATACAGCATGTTACAGAAAATTAAATTTGGGGGGGATGTGTAGGGTTTTGAAGTTACTGTAACAAATAAAAATCTTAAAAAACAAATTTGCTTGCTTTTTTTAATGTTCCTCTTGGGCATACATAAAAACATTTTTTTCCATTCATAGCACGCCAAAATCCCTCCCCTTTTAAGAAAAACCAGGGTTTTCTGACCGAAATTGGGGACTGGGTTTCCCTGGGGCCCCTTTATTGACTTTTTTGGGCTTTTAAATTGAGGTTGACTTTTGGGGGCCCACCATCCAGGTTGATTCTTGGTTCCTACCAATGAAGCTGATGTTTTTTTTTTTTTTTTTTTGTACCCAACATCCTAGTTTATTCTGGGGGGCCACCTGTGAAGCTGATTCTTGGGGGCCCAACCCATAGCTAATCTTAATGATTGCACATGTCTCTTGCTTTCTGCATGCAAAGCAGCTCCAGGTCTGACATGCACAAGAGACTCATCATGCCCAGGGGCCCACAGCCAGCATCCCCCAATTCCCCTGTGGGCCAGACTGAGCCTGACCCCAATCCATCAGGCAGAGATTAAACTTAATTGCTAATTTTCCAGGTTCAATTGGGAGGCTCCTGGATCAAGGGTAGGCTTCTGGAAGCCTGGGCAAGTCTCTTAGGTGGTGCTCAGATGGTGGGACCTAAAAATAGGTACACAATAGATTTCACCATGCCTGTAATGATCAAATATGTACTATAATGTTTTGGACCTATATGATGACTGTAACAAAGAAAACAAATGCCAAAGCGGCATTTTATTGATCTATCCCAGACCTGCACAATATACAGCTCGTGGACCACATGTCCCCCACCAAAGCATTGCTAGTAGCTTGTAATGGGTGGTGTAGAGATATGGCCTAGGTGAACACTGCTCCCAAAATAAGTGGCACCGACTGCCCAGTTTGAACGTGGTTTGGGAGTGTTCCTTTGTGGCCTGTAGGTTTCCAGAGTCCTCTAGGTGGAGGTCTCAAGCAGTTGGGCACCCATGTCCTGCAATGTTGTACAGGTCTGATCTTGCCAAAAAGGCATAAAAAGTATGCTTGCCAACTTTCCCAGAACCTCCAGGACTGCTGCAAAAAAAAGGAAGTTGTCAATTATGAGATTAAATTGTGGACTATAAAAGTTACGGTGGCCGCCTCACTTGGTGGATTGTGTGTAAAAGAAACCTTATGCTTCCTTAGGTGATTACCAACTGTCTGCTATTTTTGGTATATATTGGAATTTTTATACTTAAGGCTATGCCCACACAGCAGAGAACAAAAATACTCATCGGATTCTCATCAGAATCCAACCAGTATTTAACTTTTTTTTGGCCTGGATTTTGGCCGTCCCATTCAATTGAACAGCACTATAATCCGCCATTTTCAAGTGGAATATGATGGATTGTAGAACATGATTTGAAATTTAGTCTCAAAATCTGTGCTGTGTGGATTACAGCTCTGAATTTCTATTAAGGTCCAAAGTCACTTTTTTGCAGATTCTAAATACTGAATCTGCTTAATCTGACAGTAAATCACTGTTGTGTAGATATAGCTTAAGGCTAGATCCACACAGCAATTTGTAAACTCCGCCCAAATTCCAACGGCCTTTTCATATTGCTGGGCCGCGCCGCCATATTTTTTGCACAGTTCATGCACAAAAACTGGCAGTTGGATTCCTGGCAGCCCAGTGCGTTAGGGATATGGGTATCAGACATCGCTCACCTGGAATGTAGAACATGTGCTATAGTCTGTAGCTTTAAGAAAACCTTTGTAAAATCTGTGCTGCAGAGATTTTATATTGAAGTCTATGCAGTGACAGGTGCGTAGTTTTTTAAGCAGATTCAAAATATGGAATCCGCTGAAAACGGCCAAAATCCTGTGTTGTGTCGACATTGTTTAAGACAGCAACACATACAAAAAGGCAAAAAGCACACCTTTGCAAAATGTTACAAAACTGGAAAAACACAAGAAATGCTTAGCTAAAAAAAAAGGCTTAAAAAATCATAGGGGCAGAACCACTACGGAAAGTGTGCCAAAATTCTGCTGCACATGCTTTACACCATATTTGTTATGTGCATTAGATATTTCTGCTCTGTGTCCAACAAATGGGGCATGGATTCGTAAAAAGTATGGCTCCGCTGAAGGCCACGTGTCAAATAAATGCACCAACATTTTGACGGAATTGTTAGCATACACTAAGCCAACTAATAAATGGTATCGTTAGACAAAGTGTCCTCCATTGATAAATATGGCACATTTTCTAGACTATCTGATCTAAGTTACACTTATAGGACGACATGTTTTTTGGCGCCCAGTCATTAATTTTTTTTGCACGCATTAGTAGCGTATAATGCGCCTGAATCTATGAACCTGTTCTACGGCGGTCATAGATTTAGCGCTTTCTAGCTACAAAAGGACAACTCCGGCTCAGGTAAACCACTTTGAACTTGTTCTACCTGTTCCAGCAGTAATGCGCCTGGATTTGGTGTACTACAGTCATGAATGTGTAGTCATACGGTTGTGGTGTGACGCCTCCAGAACTCCCCCACATCTTGGGCGCATTACAAAGTGCCTTGGGCGCCTCCTAATGTGCCTAACATTGGAGTGTGTCTGCTCATACATATAGAGAACAGGGCTGCACCAGTATTTGGTCTGAAGGACACCAAAAATACTGTCAAAGCCCCGTACATACATTTCACCCTTAGTAAATCTGCACATGGGGCAACATGTATGAAAGATGTGGAGGCGTTATGGGGGCATTTCGCACCACATTCGAAATTTTAGACACATTTAGGGGATGGGGTTTGCAAAACTAGAGTGACATGTCCCATTGGGGGCTGCGCCATTTATTTGGTGTTTTTTGTCCAAAAAAAACTGACGCCTTTCTAGTAAAGGAACTGTAAAACCAAAACAAGGAGCATTATACGCCGGTATGACACTTTTTGATCGCCAAAAATGGGTCAACAAATAGTGAAATTGATATACTATGCACCTACATTATGCAATTCCCCTAGTTGGGGTATATTCACACGTGTACGCGGGCATACAGACATGCTACGATATTGGATGTTCGGGAGTTTCCCTAATATGCACATCCCTGTCCCGGGGGGACATGTCGCCTAGGCGAATTATGCTCACAACCAGCCCAAAATTTCAATGTGTTCTGCCCTGGTAGTCTAAAGGGAGAGATTTGCCTTTAGGGCAAAAAATTTCCATTATTTTCTAAACTTATACCAATTATACTTATTATAAAATAAATTTTTAAAAATTTAATAAAAATATAAAATTATATAAACCCAAAAATATAAAAATATCTCCCATAAAAAATTTTTAAAAAAAAATATCAAAAAATTTAAATTTTAAAAAAAAATAAACCCCCTTTTCTGAACACAAATTAATGTGTTATCTAAAGGTATAAAAAAACTATTTTGTAAGATTTTAATTATAAAACAAAAAAAAATATAACAATCTCCACAAAATTTTTGTTTTAAACATAAACTTTTTAAATTAGAAAGCGCTAAATGAACTGTTTGATCAGCCTTTTTAAAAATTTTGGCTTTGTTTTTTATACAAAATTTGGTGCATTTTAAAAATGCGCAAAGTACCGCGGGGCCAAAACAAGGTTTGGGGCCAGATAAAAAGGGTGGCGATGTTTTCTAGATCCAAGTTATCAATAAAGCCGACATATTTTGAGTTTAAATTTTACTATGAAATCTGCCTTCTATACCCATTCCCTTTACTGCAAAAAAAAAACTCCTAACTTCCTAGACAAAGCCTTGAGTGAAAACATTATAGATAAAAAAGAAAAAAACATTCATCTAGATTTCAGAACCCAATCACCCATTTTTCTATTATCTGCCAAAAATCCATAAAAATATCACTAAACATCCAGGTCGCCCTATAATTTCAGGTATCAATTCCACAACCAGCCAGTAGTGATGAGCGATTACGTTGACTATTGTCATCGGGTCGATAGTCTATATCGGCAATTATCAAGACGATTTCCGATAGCGTAATGATTTTCGCCGATACCTTTAAAAGTCTATGGGAGGAACAACCCTTCTTCTACCCCCCAAAACGGGCTGGGAAGCTGAATTAAAACATCCACCAGTCAAATGGATACGTGCTAATCTTAGGCAAACACTTGGTTTAAAAGCCACAGAAAAAAAGTAAAGACCATTCCTTCCCTATCGTCCCAACAGCATGACCCTTAAAACCTGCTACCCAAATTAAAAAGTGCCAAAAAGGCAGTTGATTTAACCCACATTTTACTTGACGGGACATTAAAATACCCCTGTCTTGGAACGCAGCATGAGCCCCAAACCTGCATGACCCCAGATTTAAAACGTGTGCAAAAGGGGTCTTTTAACCCCCATTTCGTTAAATTTTTGAAAATTGTAAAAAATTCCTGTTAAAAAACACTTTTTTTAGAATAGGACCCTTTTGTATTGCTGCATTTCAAGCAGAAAGCCCAAAAAAATTATAAAATGTTTTCAGCCATGTTAAAAATTGTGAGGGAGAAATGCATTTAGAAGCCACATTTTGTTCCAAAGGCCCCATGATTATACTGTATCTCCAGCAACATGCCCCAAAAAAATTATAAAAATGACTTCTCGCCATGTTAAAATTGTGAGGGAGAAATGCCATTTAAAAGCCACTTTTCTTTTCCCAAAGGCCTGGAATTTAGTGTATCTACAGACCATGACCCAAAAATTAAAAAAATGACTTCTCGCCCCTTTAAAAATTGTGAGGGGAAATGCCACTTGAAGCCACTTTCTGTTCCAAAGGACCATAATTATAGCTGTATCTCACAGCACCTGACCCCAAAACCATTGACAATGCAAAAAATTAAAAAAGCTAAAGTGGAAAAGGGAACGTTTTGTCAAAAAAACCTTTGGGTGTTTTTTTTACAGTTCCCACCGAAAAACCAGAAAATGATCTTTTTGGGAACTGAGAAAAAAATTGCGGGGAAAATAAACTTTTAAAAAAAACTTTTTTAAAGAGGACCATCTCTGTTTGAAGGGGAATGTAAATAAACGCAAATAATCGGTGATTTGGGCAATTTGGGCCCCCAAACCATATCAGGGGCACCCTGTTTTCATCTTTGATGAATGTAAAACGATCAACTTTTATCTGGGGAAAAGCCGGATGCTTTTGTCTTTTTGACTTCCCTGGCTGAAGGTCCGCTCAGATAGACGCTGGCTGGGGGCGGACAAACCTTTAATGGGTGACGACCCAGCGGGGGATTCGCCCCATTTTGGATCCCCAGAAAGTCGATTGGGTCCGGAAAACACATACAAAAACCCACTGGTGTTGAGACCAGTTTGTCGTGCCCCCATGATCTTAGTGGTCCTGGTGTTGGTGTGTGCCCTGCATTAAAGCGTTGGTGAGGTAGAAAATAAAGTTGCCAGGGGACCCATTGGTTTCGCCCCCTTTTGCTGGCCCCGTACGGCTATTGGGCACTCTATTTCTGTCACTCGCTGATGTTGTTCCACCGTGACTTTTGGGGGAAACGTGAAGCAGACCAAACAGTGTTCCCCAGTTGATAATCGAAGGTCTCCATTTCCCTGCATTTTACTCTTATTTGGGTGGGGGGAAAGGGAAAGTGCGAGTTTTTTTTTTGTCCCGGGGATCCGGGGAGGGGGGCCACCAGTAACTGTTGTTCATTTGAGGCCTTTAAAAGGGGGTTATTTTGGAGAAAATGGAGCATCCAAGCACTCTGTGGAGATGGACCCTTTTTGTTTTCCCCAACCCCTTGGGTCGAGGGGCACTAGAAACTGATTTTCCTCTCTTCCCCTCCCCCTCAAATTGCGCCAATTTTAAGGCGGGACGTGGAAGTGGGTGTCTAGGAATCCTCCTCCTCCCCCTTCCGTTCCCCCGGGCACACCCTTCAACACAGCCTGAATTGCCTGGATGATGCCCCCTGAAGCTGAGTCGCCGCCCTTGCCTCCCCCTGGCCCCCGAACCTGCCTAATAAAAACCGGGAAAAAATTTGAATCTGTGGGCCTTGGGTTTTCGACAGAAAGGGAAGTCCGCATTGTGCCCCGTCTTTTCCTCCGTCGCTGGGGGACCTGATTTTTTCAGTGTCCAACGATCGTTCCAAAACTAAGATCACCACAATGCTCATGTGAAAAAGGGGCATTGCCCCGCACTGACCTTTTTGGTGGCTTTTTTCAAAAACTGGCAAGGGGAGGGTGCAGAGCTCTTTCCCCTGCTCCACTCCCCGGTGGCCAACCCCCCGAGGCCCACCCCGCTGCATGTCGGGCCATGTGTCACTTCGTACTGCGTAATGGCATTGCGCTGCTCCCACTATCGCGGGGCATGTGGAGGGTGGTTTTTCCCAGGTGTTCCCAAATCAAAAAATGAGAGGGTTGACGGGGAGGTCGAGCTGATGCTGCAACGCAACCAGGCGGGACGAAGCAGGGTGCGAACGGCGGAATGCAAACTCAGACCTGACCCTTCCCCAGGCGTCCAGACCCGGGTGGTTTTAGAAATTTCGGGACGAAAAGGTTCATGAATGTGCCGGAAAAGGGTTGCTCAGCCTCGATTTAAAGGGGGCCAGAGATTTCGACCTTTTATCGCACACCACCTTGCCTGGCACAAGGGTTCTTGTCACCCAGCCAGTGCTCAGTTCATTGCGGGGGCCGTCCACAGTCGTGCCTGTGTGTGGACGGTCCCCAAAACAGTTTAATTTCAACCGGCCCTGGTTTTTCTGGGCACTGATCCACCAGAGGACCTTTGGGGGGAAAGAACCCTGCACCTTTTCCCTGCAGTTTTGAAGAGCGTGCGCCGAGCCTGGAGCCCCCGCCCCACCAGAGACGCCCCCCAGTTTCACCCAGTGAGCTGTCACAGAGTTTAAGCGGCCCTTGGGCCCGGCTTATGTCCATGTGGTGGGTGGTCAGATGGATTTTTTCCAGACCAGATGCAACAACGGCTTAAAATTTTAGATGACACGGGCTGGCCGGGGCAGGGCGGCTTTTCTGGCAAAAAAATGCCTGCTCGGCATCTGGTAGGGGGGCAGGAAAGGGCCATGACGTGGCGCAACCCATCTGTGTCCCCCAGAGGGAAAAGGCAACATTTCCAAGGAAAAAGCCTGGAATGCCGACTTTCGGCTTTTGGCTTTGGGATGGTTTGGGTTAAAGTTTTCTTCTGCTCCCCAAAAAGGAAAACGAGGTGGTGCTAGACTGGCCCTGTACGGCGTGCAGGCTCAAACTGGAAGAAGGGGAAAGGGAGGATGGGTCTCTGGTGGGGCTGGTGGTACTGGGTAGGTGGAGGCTGAAGCGGGGGTGATCCCGGCAGACTTGAAGACATGGGGACTGAGGAAGTTTTGGCGGTGGCGGGGAGGAGGAGGCGGGGAAAAAAAGGGGTGTGACAATGGGTTGGAAGCCCGGATCGGGTTTTGGGCCTTTTTTTCCAAGTTTTTGCCTCCATTCAACTCATATTCGCTGCATGTGATAGCCCTGTTGGTGAAAGGTTTTAAACACCTAAGATTCTTGCCTTTACTTATGCGTTTTGGGAAAGGTGGGTATGACATCGTGGGTTTAATCAGAGGCTTGTCAAAGAAGGCCAGGCTTGAGAGGGCCGGGGCCTTTTGACGGCAATAAGCGAGGAGGGGGTTTCCGCTAACGTGGTGGGGGAATCATTTCACCCGGGGTTTCTGCGACCCCCCCTCTCCCTTTTTGAGGCGGGCCCATACGACACTCCCCATCGTTTCCCTCGTCCCCTGAAAAAACGCTGCAAACAAATTCTGCGAAAAGACCCCGTTGGATCCGCAATGTCATCTTTATCATCATCAAACGGTGACTTAGTCGTCCGCTTTTGCATCCAGGACGGCGGGTCAACAAGGGGACGCATTGCTGACCCCTGGGTTTTTGCCGATTGCCCGGCTTCCTTTCCTCCCCTGTGGCACAGTAAAATGGGGGCTCAGAGCAGACAAAATCATCCCTTTGGCCTCTTGATCTTTTTAAAAAGCTTTTCCCCAACCGCATTTTGCATCAAAAAGGTCTCAGAAATGGATTTCCCATGGTGGGTACCAGTTGACTTTGGGGGTGCCTTTGCTCCATGGGAGGATTGATGAGCTGTGAGAATTTTTTGGGATGGGGGACGAGGGGGTAAGACTGCTGGTGCGGTTGCATTAAAACGAAAAACAATTGGCGCGCGTTTTTTATGGTTCAAGGCCCTTACCCAGGTTTCGGCCCGACGGGGCGAACTGCGATCCGTGGCTTGCGTGTTGTCGCCAGCATGGAAGGAGCACCTTCTCTCGTACCTCACCTCCACACCCTCTTTGCTCGCTTCCATCTGCATTTCGCTCCTGTTCAAAAAGATAAAAAAATTAAGAAAATAGGAAGAGTTTTTGACAGTTCTTATTAAAAAAAAAGGCAAATCCAGCTATTTTTAAACCCTCTAATTCCTACAGCCCCTGGTTCAAAATGAAAAGTTTCTTTCGAAAACCTTAAATGCGGTTGGTGGAAGAACCCTAAGACAAAAAAACAGTGTTCCCTTCAGTCCCGGGATTTACAAATGCCCCGTAGAAGAATTGATAGTTTTCAAAAAATATCATACAAGTGCGTGTCTGCGCCAAAATTTAATTTAACAGCCCAATTAAAAACTATTTAGAAGTTACACAATTTAAAATTGTGTTTTTTTTGCAGCAAAGCAAACGAGAACATTGCTAGAAAAATTTTTTTATCAGAATTGTTTACAACAGGCATTTGAAAAACTAGGGCTGGACCAATGCAATACGCTTTTTAAAAAATTTCGGTTAAAAAAAAGGTATTTTTGCATCTATAAATACACTGCTGGTGACTTTCAAAAAATTTCTGTATTCAAATTTAACAATAGAACCAACTGGCCTGCGCCAAAAGGGAAAAAAAAAACACCCATCTGAAAAGTAAGGATAAAAAAAGGTTTTTTGCACCCATCAAATAACCTGCGGGCACAAAATTGTGTTTCAAATTTAACAATATGAACCCGCTGGCCCGCGCCCCAAAATGAAAAAAAACCATCTAAAAGTATCGAATAATAAAAAAGGATTTTTTTGCACCATCAAATACACCCGCGGTGACTACAAAATTGCTGTATTCAATTAACAATGAACCAAGGGGGCCCCAAAGTGAAAAAAACAACTATCTAAAAGTATCAGATAATAAAAGGTATTTTTTTAACCTATCAAATAACCGCGGTGACCAAAAATTTCTGTATTAAATTTAACAATTGAACCCAAACTGGCCCGCGCCATTAAAAAAAACCCTATCGAAAGTATTTTCGAAAATAAAAGTGGAGTTTGCACCTATCAAATACACTGCAGTTACTTAAAAAAATCTTATCCCAATTAAGACAGGCTGCACAAATACAAGTAACATTTCATCAAAAAATGGCCAAAAAAGGGTTTAAAAAAAACCCCTTGTAATGCAGGGTCTAACTCAAAACACGTCTGGGCTGCACAATATTCCCTCTCCTTTAAAGAGGCTGTCTGTCTGTCTGTGTTCCCCACCCCCTGATGTCCCCCCCCCCCCCCCCACCGCGCTGTACAACCTAGATGCTCCCATAAATTCTCACCTAAGTAACTAAATCTGCAAAACTCTTAAAACTACCTAATTCTAATGTTTACAGCTAAAAGCTAGTTTCGTGGTTTAACAAAAAGAAAATTTCGCTGAGCTGTTTTTTAAAAGACCGAAACCCCCTCCCCCTTTTTTATATACACGACACACACTGATATGAAAGGAAAGAAACCCGTTCATGTAAAACATGTCATATGAAATTTAACAGCCAAAGAACCAACCCTCCAGTCATGACGTCGCACACCCAGCTCACCCCGCTCTATTTTTAAGGATTTGCTGGCCGCCAAAATGACAGGAAGGCTGAAAATGGGTGATATTAATAATTATGCCAGATTTTAACCTAAATTTAAACGCGGATCGGAAAAAATTTATCAACATAAAAAACCCGGCCCTTTCAAATTTTTCGAAATAAACTCTCAACACTACCCCCAGTAAACACACTCTCATCAATTTTTTTTCCAAATTCAGTTAATGGAATTTTATATCTCACAGCGACATATCCGCCTTACTCCAACATCCAACACCCCAAGGGGTTTCCAAAGCTTAAAGGGGATCTGATAAAGATCCATCCATATCTTCTCAAAAAAAAATTTTTTGTTTCAAGATTTAAAAATTTGTTCTTTAAATTAAATTTCTTTTTACTTCAGCGAAAAATATAGGGAAATAAAAGTACGGGTGGGATAAGTGTAGCCCCTTCTTTCTAACATCTTATGGGGGATGGAAAAGGAAAATTTTATATGTCCCCCCCAAACATTTTTTAAAATAAACCCCCATATAAGAGATTTATGATGCCTCTTCTTCTATGGTCCGGCCCAAAATTTATCCTGCTTTCCTAGACCACCTCAAAACCACAACAAAGAATAACTTTTTGTTGCTAAAAAAGCAAAAAAAAAAATCGAATTCTTGGACCTAAACATCTCTCTAACACAAGGCAAATTTTCTACAGCAACCTATTTCAAACCTGTGGACAATAATACATATATTAACTTCAATAGCACACAGCATAAACCATGGCTTTGCAATATTCCATATGGCCAGTACAGGAGAGTACGTAAATATTGCAGACTGCCTGTCTGCTGTCTCTGACATCATGTCCTCCCTGTATCTTAAACTAAACCTCACTAAAACTGAACTTCTAGTCACCCCACCATCTACTAACAGACCTTACCCTGCCCTTTTTGTCTCAGTGTGTGGTACCACCATAACTCCTAGGCAGCAGGCCCGCTGTCTTGGGGTTATACTGGATTCCGATCTGTCTTTCATCCCCTATATCCAATCCCTTGCCCGCTCCTGTCACCTGCACCTCAAGAACATCTCCAGAATCCGTCCTTTTCTCACTGTGGAAACAACTCAAACTCCCATTGTTGCTCTTATTCATTCTCGTCTCGACTACTGTAACTCCTTGCTTATCGGTCTCCCTCTGTGCAAACTCTCCCCTCTCCAATCTGTCCTGAATGCAGCAGCCAGGCTTGTCTTTCTTTCCAGCCGCTATACTGATGCCTCTACCCTGTGTCAGTCACTGCACTGGTTGCCTATCCAGTACAGGATACAACATAAACTCATCACTCTCACTCATAAAGTTCTCCACAGCGCTGCTCCTCCCTACATCTCCTCCCTCATCTCTGTCTACCACCCTACCCGCTCTCTCCACTCTGCTGATGATATCAGGTTACACTCATCAATCATCCGAACCTCCCATGCCCTTCTCCAAGACTTCACACGTGCGGCACCAGTTCTCTGGAACATGCTACCGCGGGCGATCAGGCACACTGAGAACTTACATTCCTTTAAAAGGGCCCTGAGAATTCATCTTCTCACTCAGGCCTACCAGAATCCCTAATGGCTAACATCCCCCGCCCTCACTCCCTAGTGCACTCATCTCATTTTCGGCACTTAACTGTATATAGATGTACTGTTTGGGTGGCAGGTTCATCCGAATTCTACATAAAACAACCCCATATTTATGTCACATGGCTGGACCATTGTAAATCTAGCACTTCTTACCCTTCGTCTCTCCCGTACACCCTAATAGATTGTAAGCTCTTGCGAGCAGGGCCCTCTCACCTTGTGTCTCATCTGTAAGTAGCTTTTCATTGTGCAATGTATTTCTTTTGTCTGTACCTACACCCTCCAAATTGTAAAGTGCTGCGGAATATGTTGGCGCTATATAAATAAAGATTATTATTATTATTGCTCTGAAGATCAGGAATGTGCTCAACAAATTGAACTACTAGAAAAAAGATTTAAGGATAAGAAATATCCAGACAAATTGTTATACGATGCAAAAATAAGGATCCAACAACTAACACAGAAGGACTGTTTAGACAATATCCCAAAAGCAAAGAATTGCAATACGGTTATTGCATCCAAAATAAAATTTTCCCTGATTACCCAATACAACACATCGAGATCTAAAATAAGAAACATCTTAGAAAAGCATTGGCATATTATTAAAAAAGACCCATTCTTGGGACCTCTAATACCTGGCCAACCGGGCTTAATATATAGAAGAGCCCCCAATATTAAGAACATCATAGCGCCTAGCCGAATAAAAAATCGCACGGAGAACCAACAACTCCATACATCAAACCCTGGAAGCTCTCCATGTGGTTCTCCTCAGTGCAGATGTTGTAATAACATCTGCACTACTACCCACTTCACTTCTCACACAACAAAAGAAACCCATGAGATCAAATATAAACTTAACTGCAAAAGTTCATATGTTGGCTTTAGCAAATTTAGTATATAGGCAGGGGAAATATCCAATGCAGCATTACACTTCCGACATGGCTTCAACGGCAGCAATATGGAAGAAATTTGTAGGGGTGTATGGTGGAGATATGAGTAATGAAGCCTGGTCTCCATATATTCCGCTATGGAGAAATGTGAAGTTGGGTGAACTAGATTCCTTGATGGACTTTGAATTTTGGCCAAGAAGAGGTCTTAAATATTTGGGCCAATTATACGAAGGGGGCTGTTTTCGAGATTTTTCGGATCTAGTCCGCTCTTTTGCAGTGCCTAGGTCGGCTTTGTTCCGCTATTTTCAGCTTAGGCATGCCTGTTTCCAGCAGTTTGGTGGGGGCTGCATTAAATTGGAATGTGGACCTCTGGAAAAGATTGCCAGGAGGGAACAGCTTCAGAAACCTGTGTCTAGCTTTTATAAATGCATTATGGAGCTTCAGCCTTCTCCCCTAAAGAAAGCGTTTGAGTGCTGACAGGTAGATGTTCCAACTCTTGAGTCTCAGCACATGGAGGAGTTGGCGTCCACATTTAGGTTAACAGTTATCAGCGCGAGAGATCATCTGATACAAGCTAAGTGGCTACATAGGATTTATTTTACCCCAGTGCACTTGGCCCAGATGGGGAGACTGTCACATGCATCTTGCACTAGATGTGATAGGGCTAGAGGCACATTGATGCATATGGTCTGGATTGCCCCTTGATTCAGGGGTTCTGGTCCGAGGTCCATAGGTTCCTCAACGAAAAACTGGGTTTTCCGGGAGAGTGTTCACCAGAGAATAGTCTGCTGGGATTGGTGGAGGATCTGGTCCCATCTAAGAACGAACGTCAACTGTATCGGTTATTAATGTTTTACGCAAGGAAATCTTTATTATTAAATTGGAAATCTCCCAAGGTGCCGTCCCTTACCCACTGGATCTGTCTGGTCAACGCGGATTTACCCTTGTATAAGTTGACATAAGAGGCTAGAGGGGTCCCAGAAAGATTTTTGGAAATGTGGGGCCTGTGGCTGGAGGCACGAACAGTGTCACTTTGAGCTGCTGCTCGTCTGGAGCTCGGGCGTCAGAGGGATGAATGGATATGAATGTGAAAGGTTGAGGATGATTGCTCTTTGGGATGACTGTCTAGGGTTATGGATGAGGGATAGAATCCCGACTTGGGACTACTGCTATGTATTATTTACCTCTGCAGCAGAAGAGTTATAATGGTTATAGTTTTGGCAAATCTGTATTTCTGACAGGGGGTGGTAAATTGCATTATTATTGTGCCTGAGATTGGGATGCTTCTCTGTATGCTGAATTGTATGGTTTTATTTTCTTGTAATTTGAAAATGTTTTAAAATAAAGTTCTTATGTTATATATGTAATTGAGTGTATATGTAAAACACAGTATATGGGCAGAACATCCCGTCCTTTACATATTCGTTTGAACGGGCATCGGGCTTGTGTAAAGCGGGGCGACACTTTACAAAGCGTCTCTCGACATTGTAGTGAGTCTCATCAAAGAGACTTCTACTCCATATCACGCCTATAGACTCTATACCCTTAGATCTACCTAATAGGCTACAGGCCCTACAAAGGCGAGAAATGTTTTGGATCTATGGGGTTCAGACCTTACATCCTAGGGGTTTAAATGATGTTACCGAACTCATCTATTAATCATACGGTCCTAACAATAGTTAAACATGTGTTTAGAAATTGTTATGTGCCACCCTATGTATATTGTTACCATCCTTTATACTGTCGCAAGAATCTCTAACATCATGCTTCCTGAATGCATAACATGTATTTTACCAACTTTTTATTGTTTCTATTTGTTGTGTTAAATATGTGCCGGGATTTGCAATATATCTAGATAGTCTTTATACACTTTATTAACGACAAGAAATGTATGAGCTATTTTAGTTACATTATATCTCCGTCAAGTTTTTAAGTATCTTCTGCTAAGTTTTTTAGCATTCTCCGTTTGTTATGAAGAATCTCAAATATGATTGGTTATTTTGTATTTCCCCCTTGTATTTTTCCCATGTATTTCTTCATAGAGAGTAGGCACTCTTCCCATTGGCTAGTTTATATTCACCGCGCCTCAAATGCACCTATCACGATCCCTCTCTATTTCTTCACCGTCATTGGTCCGTTTGTTTTTACCTCGCTTAATCAGACCAATCAGCATCCCATATTCTATTTTAAACATAAGTAGGCTCCTTTGGCACCTCAGATTTAATCTAGGGGTGCCTTTTTGTTTGAAAAGCACCCAGCTCTCCAATTGGCTCACTTATATCACCTGCCTTTTCTTCCATTGGTTAATACACTCTACTCCATTTTTCCACTATTCTCGGGATTTATCTACACCTCGTCACTTGTAAATTTAATATATCCCTGATTTATCTACACCAAGGATATATATAATGTTTTCTATATTTTGCAGTTTCGAACAGAAATCCTCCGGTATCTTATACGGTTTTCACTTTCTTTCCACCCAGGCTATATCCAGCGCTATAGAGATCTGCACAGACTCTTGATTGACAGCTCATCCTCCAATCTTCTCTTATCCTCTTCAGCTCATCCTTGTTCACTCACTTCACTTGATTTACAAGTTTCAAATCCAATGATAGCCAGTATGACTGTTATATAATGTGGGTTAACACACTTTGTAATGTATACTTCTGAGGAAGCATGGGTTCACGTGAGAAACGCGTAAAGTCAATTTTATTATATGTCATGATTTTAATCTTGCGAAGACAGCCTCTTTGCACTGTTAAGAATTAAGTGACAATTTTAAAATAAGTCTTTAGCTCGGGCGTTATTTCATTTAATTTTGCACGTGCGCCGGGTCCCACTTTTTTCTTTCCTGCATTGCCGTCCATCCACCATCGGTTCCCCGTGTGGAGTGTCAGCGACCCGCGGCTGCCGTCCTAAGGACTACGGAATATAAATAGCCCCGTAATCGCATATGAGTGTTGTGCCTCTAAACTAAGAGCGCAACCTCAAAAGGTGAGAGAAACTTCTTTCTTTCGTTTATCAACTAGCCTCTAATATTATTACACTATTGTGCTCCCCTTCTTTTTTCCTGTTTTTCTCTAAACACATAGGCTAGGCTCGTCTAACTTTACAGTACTCATGCAATAAACGAAAAATGGATCCACTGGTCTAACGCAGCATACGTGGTTATTTATTCAACATCCAAAGAGTGCAGATGGTACAAAAAATAGATAAAACCGACGCATTTCGGGCTTCACATCTTAGGCAACATTTCTGACGACACATTCATCACTTTCCTATATTCAGTCGCATTATACACTGCAAAAAAGACGCAAAAATTAGTGTAGACGCGCCAGGTTTCATACATGTCGCCCAATGGTGTTTTTCACAGAAATTTAGAAGGAAAAGCCCTGGGCCTCGTATATCGAAACAACAAGTGTCTATGTTGCCCATAGCAACCGGTAGGAGCTCATAGCAACCAATCAGAGTTTCTAGGAACCAATCAGAACTCAGCTTTCATTTTTCCAGAGCAGTATAAGCTGAGCTCTGATTGGTTACTATGGGCAACAGAGACAACTTTACTGTTAGGGCCTGTTCACACTACGTTTGTGGCTTATGTCAAACGTTTATGTTTTGATACCAAAAGACAGAATTGGAACCTATAGTTTGATCTATCCATAGACTATAATGGGAATATGAGCGCTGTATATACACATCAGCGTCGCAGGGGTCATGATGCAGCAATGTAGTCACACCTCCTGCATCGTTGGGTCTCCTAGGCTGGAAGATTAGGCTTACGGACTAGGAAACCTCCAGGAGCAGTGTGCCGTGTAAGCAGCTTGATGATATCACGCCGATTACACCAGAGATGACCATGCAGCGGGGGGAACATGGAGAGGTACGTACCTTTTATATTTTTATTTTCTTTGTACCATTACACCTACCTATACCTAATGAGGGCATACAACTCTACTTACAGGGGCCATATCCATACCTAAAAAGGGGCATATACCTACCTATTAAGGGGCACATACCAACCAACAGGGGGCATATACCTACATACAGGGGGGATATAACTACCTAAAGAGGTTAAATGCCTACCTACAGGGACATATACTACCTACAAGAGGTCATATACAACCTTACAGTGGGCTTATCCCTTTCTACAGGGGGTTTATAGCTACCTAAAGGAGGCAAATACCTACAGTGGGCATATTCCTGTACCTACCTACAGGGGACAAATACCAACCTATAGGGTTCATATACTGTACCTATCTACAAGGATGCAAATACCTACCTACAGGGGACATATCCTTTGCTGCATATTCCTACCTACACAGGGCATATATTTGCCTACAGGGGGGAAATAACTACCTGCAGGAGGCAAATACCTATCTAAAGGGGGCATATCCCTATCTAAAAGCTAAAAATGCCTACCTACATGGGACATATACTGTAACTACCTAAAGGGGACATAGATCTGTACCTACAGAGGGCAAATATATCTACATACAGGGGGTCTATATCTATCTACCTACAGTGGGCATATATCTACCTACAATGGGCATATCGCTACCTACAGGAGGGCATATATATCTGCCTACAGGGGGGCTAGTATATCTACCTACATGGGGCTTATATACCTACCTATTAGGGGCTTATATAGCTACCTACTGGGGGGCCTCTATACCTACCAACTGAGGGGGTCTATATTCCTACCTACCTACAAAGTCCCTATATACTTACCCATTTACTCACAGGGGGCCTATATTTCTACTTATTGGGGAGGCCTATATAACCAACTATCTACTTAATAGGGGACTTATAAACCTACCTATTTGGAGACCTATAAGTCTACCTACCCAATGGGGCACTACACACTTGCTCAATTGAGGAATGCCTATCTAAAATGGGGTTTCAATACCTGCCTACCTTTATACTATCTTTGGAGATATAACTGCTTCCTATTTGGGAAAATTAATCAAGACTAAAACTTGGTTCACAAATGGGAGCCCTAGAGCCATATGGGGTCACTTTTACTGGTAGAGGCGCAAATAAATTACTATTTGGGTCACTACAGATGGGGAATTTGTAAAAAGAGAGGAATTGGTAGGAAAGTGCTGGAAAAGTGAGGAGTCTAAGATGTTTGTTTTGTAAATTTTACAGTGAAGTCGCCATGGCGGTCTGGATCAGATGGAGAAGAAAAAGAGAACAACTTATCAGAGAAGAGAACAACTCATCAGGTATGTCTCCAGTGAGTAACTGGATGTAATTTTACTGTAATCACTTATGTTTCTGCAGAGCCTGTGTACATCTGGTATCTACCACTGTATGGTCACTGTATGCTGTTATTATTGGTGGTATTATAATGGTTTATATTCAGTAATGGTGTGGTGTTTTGTATTGTTCAGTCACTATGTGGTGGAGATATGTGGGGGTATTATTCAGTCACTATGTAGTGGTGATATGTGGTCATGGTGTTGAGATATTATTCAGTCACTATGTGATGGTGTTATGTGGTCATGTTGTGGTGGTATTATTCATTCACTATGTGGTGGTGATATGTAGTCATGTTGTGCTGGTATTATTCTGTCACTATGTGGTGGTGATATGTAGTCATAGTGTTGAGGTATTATTTGGTCACTATGTGGTGGTGATATGTTGTCATGGTGTTGTGGTATTTTTCAGTCACTATGTGGTGGTGTTCAATATGGTCATGGTGTTGCAATATTATTTGGTCACTATGGGCGACATGTCCCAACACTCCAACGCCAGTTTTTTGGTCTATTTTGCACCAAAACCACATTTGACGCCATATTCTCAATGTAAATTAACTGTCATATACCAAAACTAGGCACATTATATGCCGAGCACGACACATTGTAATGCACCTTAAAATAATACGCTGTGCGCCTCCATAATGAAATGCACCTATTGAGGCGCATTACATATACTAGTAAAGATACATTATGCGCCTCCGTTGTGCAATGCGCCTCAAGAGAGGCATTACATACACTACCAATGATATGCTATGCGCCGCAATTTGCGCAATGCGCCTTTTTAGGAGCATTAAGTTTACCTGACGCCAGATTTTTGAGAGGATCAAGGATCGGACTTTCTGGCGCACTTTACACTGATTTAATGCGCCTAAAAACTGCCGCGGCACCACCATTTTTTGGACATGTCGCCTTATGTGCTTGTGATATTTGGTTTTAGTAGGATATTGGTAATATTAGTCTTGGTATTCTAGTTTTGTGTAGCAGTGTTATTTGGTAACTGTATGACTATTATTTAGTAGTTTTATACATAGAACATTGTGTTAGAGCTTTTTGTATATTCAGGCTCTGATTGAGGTGATGCATTGTGTTACAGTGTGGTGCAACATATTAAGGAGTTAGGAGGGAGAGACATTTCTTCTCCCTGCTCTGAGTGCAATTTAGTCTAGGAACAGCCCTGATCCTGCTGTTCACATTTTTTTTTTTCATATTCAAAGCTTAATTGAAAGTTTTATCAAATGAACAGATATCAATAGAAAATGTTAGTAATGAAACAGAAAAATAAAAAAACAAATAATAAATAAAATAAGGGTATCCATAAACAACAAGGTAACGGATACAAGAAATACATTTCCAACAAGTGCATCTTAGCATCGAGGTTCACAAGAAAGCCAAACAGACAGGTTTACCATCTGCAGTAACATTTTTAAGAAACACAAACTTAATCAGGCATAGCAATATCAATATGTCAATGAGATATCCCAGGATCGTAGAGATCAAGTCCGTCTGTGACTCATAGATAAGTGTGTACAGTAGAGCATCAGATTGCATTATGTAGAACGGGACTTAGGGGGGAGGGAAGGAGAGAAGAAAAAAAGAGAAAAAAAAGGGGGGAGAAGGGGAGGGGAGGGGAGCTGGAGAGCCATTGGTTCTGCAGTATGGATTCCGGACAAGTATGACAGAGCAGAGCTCCAAAGACGGTTGAATACACCACACATCTTTATGTGATCCCTCACAAAAGAAGCACGAGGAAAAGAAAGAATAGAAGAAGGAACCAATAAAAAAAAGGGGAAAGGGAGCAAAAACAAAACAAAAAGAACGCATGGAGCATCCCGTCGGCGCAAGTCCAAGACTAAAAAGGAGATGGTAGCATAACTACAAGGGAGGGGGGAGGAATTAAAAAATTAGTAGAAGGAGCGATAGAGATCAGTCTAACAGAAGTTGATCCAAGTGCACCAAGTTGCCCAGAACCTACTGGACTGCATGGGGAAATCATTTCTAAATTCCTCAAGCCGCTGGAGCCTATGAATTTCGCCGAACCAGGATGAAATGGAAGGGCAGGAAGTCGATTGCCAGAGCCGGGGGATGATCATCCTGGCCGCCAAAAGGAGGAACGAGAGCAAATGGGACCTAAGAGAAGAGGCAGGCAGTGGCGTGTCAAAGAGAAGCAGAGAGGCCGGGTCATTGTTAATTTTCAGACCTGTGATAGTGTGCGTGAGGTCCAGCACCCTTATCCAAAAAGGTTAAAGGGTCGGGCAGCTCCAGCATATGTGGGACATAGTCCCTACCTCTCTCTGACACCGCCAACATATGTTAGAAACTCCTGGATAAAGGGAATGTAGAAGGGCAGGGACCCTGTACCAATGGGTAATGATTTTATAATTGAGTTCCTGCGCTCTGGTCGAGACAGTGGATTTGTGGGCTAAATAGAAAGCCCTTTCCCAAGTGTCATCTGAGAATTCCCTACCTAGCTCTCTCTCCCAACTACGTTGGAATGGCAATTTATCTGTACCTGGAGTACATAGTAGCCCATAAACTCTGGAAAGCGCACGTCCCCCTGAAGACTCCAGCAAACACCACGACTCGAAGGCCGAACATGGTCTGTGTAGGTTCGAACCTCTTTTAATTTGATTGTAAAGGCTTAACAGCTGATAATAATTAAAGGGGTTTTATCGTTACAAAGATCATGTCTCAGATTATGGGGACAGTAAAAATAAGCACTTTTGTAATTGGGTTGCATTACCTCTGTCACTTGGTTTAGCAGATATAAGCATCTCTGTAAATCTGTCTTCTATTTCTGCTGTTGCTGGTCAGAACGCCCCCTGGTCGATTCTCGCACCCTAGACACCCCCCCTGCACTGTGATTGGCTGGCTGACATTTCATTCAGCCTGTTGGGATACGCCCCTAGACAGGAAACGCCCCGGCCAGCCCCCTGCCATCCATTCTGCTCCACTTGTAGTTTGATCCCTCTGATCTGTTAAAATCGTAGTGAAACCAAGTCTGCTGGTCTAATATAGATTCCCACTGGGTCATTGTTCTGGCTTATGGCAGTTTAAGGGGTTTTGCCAAGAGGTTGGAGTTAACCTCCTCACAAATCATTTATCCACTTGGAAAAGAAGGCGTTCTGTTCCTCAGATCAAAAGCAACCCCCGCCCCTTTGACCTAAACTGAGTGTAAAACAAAAGGGTTAAAAACCCTTATCGGGTATAACCCTTTATTAGTGATGCTTGGGTGATTAACCTTGCATGACAGAGATTGGGAGTTCAAGCCCAATCAGTAGTTTATTTTTTTTTTCTTTAAAATTTGTACACATATGTAAAGATATGAAAATATATGTGTAGACATCTATAATTTTATTCATATACACACAACAAAGCTCCCCTATATAGTGTCCTATCCTTGCAGTCACACCAAGCACTTCCAAAATATGTGATACAATGCATATATTCTGGGGGATGAGACATGATATAGGGGAGCAATGTATGTGTATATATATCATTAAAGAGATTGACATATATATTTTAGGTCTCTCTACATATGTGTAGAATTTAGCAGGAAAAAAAATATAACCTGTGAGGGACTAGAACTCCAAACCCCTTCGTTGTAAAAGCAATACTCTACTACTGCTGCTCTACCTCTAGACCACCAGCCCAAATTAGTTACAAGCTGAGCAGGGCCTTCTCTCAAAGTTTATTTGCTTCTCTCCCCATTTTTTTTCACTCACATTTCTGACAGGAAGCAAGATCTTTACTTGAAGCTGACATTTGTAGTTGAGTAAAGATCTCACCCTGTTGTCATACAAGTTGTGTGTAAACAAGACAAATGACAGGTGCTCCCTGGAGTTTGGACCTCAAGGCTGCAGACATAAGCATGCAGGAGGCTCAGAGCTTTTATATTCCAAAACAACCTTCTGCATCCCCCTGCTTTAAAACAAATGATGATGTCACAGTTCTTCAGTGAGGGAGACACGCCTCCTGGGGGGAGAGACACGCCTGCTGACAGGAGAGACATGCCCCTGGATTTCAAAATCAATCTGAGAAAATTAGCTGAACAGCACGAGCAGCTCAAACGATAACACCCCTTTAAGTCTTGAGAAAGAGGTGCCTGAGGGGCCAGCTTTCAAGTCTTGGTACGGCCTCACGGAGTCTAAAGAGAGTACACTGCCGAAGATAGAAGAGGAGGGGCATTTCCCTTGTAGACGGGTGACGGCTAGAGATAAAGATTCAGGAGTAGCTGGGTTTCCTACTAGGGGGGTAAGCTGACCTCCAAGACTGAGCAGAGTCATTTTAGAGGAGAAGGCCCTGCATACGGAAACCGAGATTTGAGCCAGATAGGGAATGCTACACAGAGACCTTTTAGGCAAGAGTCTGGTCGGCAACCAGGGGAGAGCCGCAGTAGGGGCGCCAAACATTTGAGACTCCAATTCAACCCAGAGCTTGGATTCAAAATTATGGAAGGCGTCGAGAGTACGGACCATGACTGCAGCTAAATAGTAAGCCTGGAAGTCAGGTAGCGCCAATCCCCCCTCCTCTTTTGATCTGGAAAGGGTGGAGCTAGCTATTCTGGGGTGTTTGCTGGCCCAAACAAAGTCGGACACCACCTTGCGTAGTGTCGCAAAAAAGGTTTTGGGTAATAAAATAGGAATCGCCTGAAATAAATACAACAGACGGGGAAGGATATTCATTTTGAGAATGTTGATGCGTCCTATCCAGGCAAAATCTTTCCTGTCCCACTTCAATAGCTCCCGGACTATTGCAGTCAGCAGGGGGTTGAAATTCAGGTCGAACACCTTCTCCAATTTTGAAGGAATGTGAACCCCTAAATATTTAAAGGAGGTCGAGGCCCGTGTAAGCGGGAAGGAAGCCTTCAAGGAGCGAAGAGCATGCTCAGGAATATTAAGATTCATGGCAACACTTTTGGTCATATTTACTTTATGATTACTTAAGGATCCATAATGTTGTAGGGTTTCTATTACCGCTGGGAGGGAGGTAAGAGGGTTGGAGAGGTAGAGTAGCAGGTCGTCCGCAAACGCAGAGCATTTGACCTGACGCTGAGCAACTTGAACGCCCTGAATAGAAGAATCTAACCTAATTGCTTGTAAAAGGTGCTCCATCGCTAGGATGTAGAGCAAGGGAGATACAGAGTGGGCCACTGCCCTGTCTGGTACCCATAGCGTATATGAAAAAGGATGGATTTGGGACCCGTTGATTCTCTAAATTTGAGCGCCTGAGAGAATCGATACAACTCTGTAGATCTCTACTCCGACATAGCCATGCTCGAGTCCCAAATCTGCCCCAGGACACCCCACAAAAGCGGACCAGCCATCCATGAGTTCCAAAAAATGCCTACTCTTCTGCATCAACAGAAAATGAACACAAGGAGGCCAAGAGATTGGCCACATAGCTTGAAAAAGGCGTATTAAAATTGTACTTACAAGGATGTGACCATGCCATCTCTGGAGAACAAATCCCTACCTAGTCAGTATGAATCATTCGATAGCTCAACAGAGGACTAAGCCTCTGCGAGTAGCACAGTGAATAACCATACAAGAGACCAACATCTCTACAACACATACAATTAAGACAGCATACCAGTTAGCCCAGTCTAGCCAGCCGGATGCTCTCAGACAGAAACTTAGAGTTGCACTGATCTTAAGGCTCACAATGTCATCAGAAGGTTGTATCCCAAAGAAACATGAGAGATAACTGGAAGAGTCACAGCGAAAGTGCAAAGAAGTGAGACGTCCTTATTTGTCTTATCCAATCACCACACTGATGACCGCTTTCATTCGTAACCATTCACTGTCAAGAATCCGAATGATTAAAATTCAGCACACAACAACCTAGGGTACGTTTTTAAGGAGAGATAGGCACCAAAGTGTCACACATCACTTTGAGTACCCGCTTAAACATCAGCGTGGTCAGAAAGAGTTAAGCTTTTGGCGTCTCCCCAATGCTTGCATGCTAAGTCCGGAACTTATAAGATATATGACTGGCTCATAAGGAAACCAAAGCTCGCAAAGTACAGCACTGTTCCTGAACAGACAAGTTTTTGTAAGTAGCCAGGGTAATTCAGAGTTACTAGACCATCCACCAATCCCCAACACGTTTTTAAACCCTTGATTGCCGTGGTTTGATGACTGTGGCATATTCAAAGGGCATTCCCCTGCTCCTATTGGGAGATCGGGACCTGCCCATTACACACCCAATGGAGCCAGGGAATGTCTGTACAGTCAGCCTTTTGGGATCCTTAGTAGTCCCCAGGACATGTCTGCATACCAATGTCCATGCAGTCCTCCTCTTCTCCCCTTATCCAAATTTCCTTCTCCCCCTGCATCGTTTCCTCTCCCCTTCCTGCACCAGTTTCTGCTTCTCACTCCCCTGAACCAGTTCCTCTTCCGGCCCCCCTGCACCAGTATATTCGTTCCTTGCCCCCTGCAACCATTTCTCCTCTTCCCCCTGCACCAGTTCCTCTCGTTCCCTGCGGCACCAGTTCCTCTCTCCTCTGCACAAGTCCCTCTCTCCTCCTGCACCAGTCCCACTCTCCTGCACTACCAGTTCCTCTTTACCCCTGCACACAGTTCCTCTCTTCCCCCCTGCACCATTTCCTCTCCCCCTATACCCAGTTTCCTCTCACCTCTCCTGCACAAGTTCCTCTCCCCCTGCACCAGTTCCTCTCTCCCCTGCACCAGCCCGTCTCTCCTGCACCAGTTCCTCTCCTCCTGCACCAGTTCCTCTCCTTCTGCACCAGATTTGCCTCTTCTCAACTCCAACCAGTTCTTCTCTCCCCTCTCACCAGTTCCTCTCTCCGCCTGCATCAGATAGCGAGTTGTTTCCTCTCCTCCCTGCACCAGTCCTTTCCTACATCCTCCTGACCATCCTCGCACTCCCTGCACCAGTCTTTCCTCTCCCCCTGCACAAGTATTCCTCTACCTACCTGCACCAGAGTTGGTCCTCTCTACCCTCCTGCCAACTATCTTCCTTTCTCCTGCACCAGTTCCTCTCCCCCTGACACCAGTTTCCTCTCTCCTTAGCACCAGTGTACTCCTCTCTCTCCCCTGTCACAGTTTCCTCTCCCCCCTGCACCAGTTCCTCTCCCGCCTGCACCAGTTCCTTTCTCCTGCACCAGTTGGTCTCTGTACCAAATCCTCTCACCCCTGTACCAGTTCCTCTCTCCTGCACCAGTTCCTCTCTCCTGCACCAGTTGCTCTCTCCTGCACCAGTTCTTCTCGCCCCCTGCACCAGTTCCTCTCTCCCCTGCACCAGTTCATCTCTCCCCTGCAATAGCCCCTCTCTCCTGCACCATTTCTTCTCTCCGCTGCACCAGTTCCTCTCTCCCCTGCACCAGTTCCTCTCCTCCCTGCACCAGTTCCTCTACTCCCTGCACCAGTTCCTCTCCCCCTGCACAAGTTCCTCTCTCCCCTGCACAAGTTCCTCTCCCTCCTGCACAAGTTCCTTTCTTCTGCACCAGTTCGTCTCTCCTCTGTACCTAGTTTCCTCTCTAGCCAGCACCATTTCCGTCTCTGCTACACCAGTTTTCCTCTCATCCGTGATACATGCACCATGTTCCTCTCACTCCTGCACCAGTTTCCTCTCTCCCCCTGCACCATTTCCTTTCGTTCCCCTGCAAACCAGTTCCTGTACTCCACCCCTGCTCAGTTCCAGTATCCCCGCACCAGTTCGAGTCTCACCCCTGCACCGACATCGTCTCCCCGCCTTCACCAGTTTCTCCCACTTAGTCACAACGCTGTCACAAATCAGGAGAGGCCATGCCTACCTTCTTTCTTCTAGCGCTCAGTGCTAAGTGAGAGGGAGCCCGAGACCTCTGTCCCGACCTCCCAAGGTATACACTGTTACTGTGCGCGCAGCTTCCTTTCATGTGTTACAATAACTTGTCCAGAGGGGCGCAGAGGTGGCAGTAGAGTGTAAATGTAACACCTCTCCCTGCGTACTCCAAACTGCTGCCTGGTCCTCCCTGCAGATTCCCTCTAGGGAGGGCTAGCAGGAGGCGTGAAGTAAATTCCTAGCTTGTAAAGCATTGAGGCTAACACCGGCACCAGTTATGTGTAGGGAGCCCTGCTCCATATGCTGGCTCCCCCTACTGACAGGACAGAGGATAGGGCACCCAAGGCTCGAACCTACCTCTGCCTAATACCCATCGTCAACGGTCCTTGTACATACATCTATAAAGTCTTAAGTAGTTTTATATTAAGATGATAGCCAAAGCAAAGATAAAACAAATATCTTAATGTAATCTATATTATATACTTCTTCCTATCTAATGATATCTGTTCTATTATCTAACCTCTCACCATATCTATCTATTCCTATCATCCTATCTATCTAATGCTCTTGCTCTCTCTCCATATCTATCTCTGAACTACACGTAGAAAGGAGGGTGATACATGAAGAATATATATATGTGCTGATCAAACCTATTATGAGAAAAAATCTCATTCTATAATGAAATGACTTCTTAATAGGCATTGTTATTTAAAAGATGTCAAAAAAATGATATTGATGATTATAAAAATAAGTAAATGATCTATTTTCTTAACAAACCACTATTAGTAAATCATAAACAATGTCTTATATGGCAGAGACGGAACAAAAGCCTTATACAATAAAAATAACTGAGCGCTGAGTCCGCGATTCTCCACTCTCTTGGCCATGAAGCGTATCCTCAGCGAGTCATTCTTTGAATTATTGCTGTGTAGGGCGGTGTTTAACACATCCTAGCTTTGTCGTCTTCAGTAACTATGAATATGGTAAGGGATGCTCGAGTCCAGATACAGTGACAAGTTGATGAGGGCTCAGAACACACAGAGCCATCATGAACACGTGATAGAGAGGGGATGAACTCATCCTTCGTTAAGAAAGCACCCAGCTGGGAGGGGAAAAAAAAACGCTTCCTAGAAGTTTCTTGTAACTGAGAGTAGTGCTGTGGAGATGCACTGAAACTAGGCAAGACTGACGGCCAACATCCCCTTTTAAAGTTCTCTCAGTTTAGAAAGAGGAAAAAGATCGGTAGAAGTGTGTGCGCAGCAAAAGTGGTGAAGTATGTTAACCACACCAAGGGTATTGTTAAAAAGCAATAAAAGAGGTCTGTGCGTCACCTTGTATGAGGTTTGTAATAAGTGTATAGGCATAAACTCTCCCTAAAGAATTTGCAGCTCATTCGTTCTGCAGCCTTACTCGGGTTAGAAAAGAACTAAAAAACTAAAGTAAAGTAAACGCTCAGCCGCAGGACCCAGGATCCGAAGTGCCCATGAGCACTGCACAATGGTGGATTTGTTGGAGTTCCAGTTGATAGCAAGGAAAAAAATCATGTAAAGAGCCGACCCGAGCGCGTTTGTGGTTGCCAGCCAGATCTGATAGCATTATGGGTTCTTTGTTATACTCCCTCCTCACCCCCAACTCACCGCACCAGAAAAGGGAGAAATAGCTTGTGGAGATATCTGGGCTATGAAAAATAGTTGGTTGTATAATTTATAAGCTAGAATTTGTGTTTTCGGAGGGAAATATTTGTATGGGTTAATAGTTATGTGTAATCCTAAAAATGTAAAGGAAAACAAACAGTTTTTCACGTACAAAGTGTATTACTAACTAAAACACTGAATACTGAAATAATAAACTTAAAGTAATGTAGTGGTTTGAGGACTTTGTCTTGTATCACACATATTTCAGATCAGTGTTATTATTGATCCTTTTTGTTCCTGACGCACAAAAATGAAGTCGCAGAAAACACTTATCTAAACCATGTGGCAGTGTGGAATTCAACTCCATAGGTTTCAATGTAAAACACGCATCTCCGTTCAGACTAGTGATCACGCGAGCTGCACTTATATATTTACTTTCTTTTCAAATGTTTTTTCTGATCCTTTTTAAGGGCTTTTTCACACAAGTAGTCTCACTACCGTTTTACAAAGTGCTTTATGATCCGTCTTATTGGAGTCCGCAACTTCGGGTCCCCTAATATTGCGATCTAAACAATTAGCAGTATGAGATTAATCACTGAGCTGTGTAAATCCAAACCGTGTAATACTCCTGTGACAATGCCAAATAAATTGTTAAATATGTATAATTTCTACTTGCGTTTTACGCAAGTGAAATCCCAAAGGACAAGACAATGGAGTGTCGACTTTTGGAGCCTGAAAAAACGGATCAAAAAACCAACATAACTAATTGGATAAGTTTGAGATACCTTAAAAGCGTCAGTCCGAAAAACGCATTGGTTTTTATTAAATTTGTGCATGGTAATACACTAAATCCTGGATCTGCTAGTCTGAGTCAATATTTCTGCTGTAGAAGCTCTGAAGCTTTAGTAACCAATTATAGAAAGGCTGTAATGATTCGGGAACACACATACCAATAGAAAGAGCCTCTTCCCATATACTTTACTTGTGTTAAAATACTTTATTAAACTCACGTTTAATAATGTTATTAGCTCATAAACAAATGTAGTTTTCTTTTAGGTAATAGAAATGGCGGGCGTTTTTAGAAATTTATAGAAGTTTTTAATAATTCTAGACTCTAAAAAAACTGACTTTTGCGTTTAATTCAAATACATAAAAAAAGTGAGTTTATAAGGTTCATAAACACATGTAAAATAATGGTAACGCCATCGTATTGGATTCATTACAGAGAACTTACACCTTCCATAATAGGTTACTAAAGTTCAAACGACTTCTAAAGTATCAAATGAGACCTGAGTTTAGTGCGATACACATTAAAGATTCTATCTCCCTTTTTTAAACTTCAATCTCATGTGGCATGGTATCCTTTGTCTTATCAATTAATTTATGTAACTTTAATACTAAATTAATTATTACTACAAAATATAATAACTGCGATAATTATTCAATAATTATATATAACTAATATACTTAATAAATCTATTAATATATCAATATTCATAGACTAATTATCGTCGAACTCTTCTATAATAATAAAATTTATTTCTATTCTAATGAATAAATAATTTCTGAGTGTTATTAATAACAATTCATAATAATTTATTAATTATTGGTTAGTGGTAAGGAGGCGGTAGGAGATTTGAAGGTTAGCGGAGGTTAAAGGGTTAGGGTGTAGTGGGGATAATCGATACAATATTTTGTGAAATTTAATAATTCTATCACCTAAGGTGTGTGTAAGTTGAGTCATAGGAAGATAGGTTAAATTAATAGACACATAAATCTTGATTTGAATTATGAGAAAAAGTCATTGAAACACGGATCCAAAAAACGTCAGGCAAAACGCGTTTCCAAGAAAAGCATCAGCTGCTTGTCCGGCTATTGTGGATCTCATTTATTTGGAATGCAGTTATCTTCTGGTTAAAAAAACGGATCCTATAACGTCGTGGAACAATCCCTTACACACTAAAAATGACTTGACGGTACGCGCTTCGCATCCATAACACGCGATTGATTCTCAGAAGTCCAAGTTACACATTTAAAGCGAATAAACAACAACTATATTATATCAAGCATATTCTTGAATTATTCTCATCCGGAACTCGCTGCAAACCACACTGAGCGACCGGTCGCCTCTTCTTTTCCCACCCGTAAAACCTGTACCTCAATCTAAAAGTCCATTGCGGCCAGGTGCTGCTGCCTAATGCTGCTGATTGTCTGAATCATTGGACTCATCTGCGCTGGCCATGTAACGGGCTCGGAACGAGAGCCCTGAACAAGAGTTACAAGAGATGTTGTGCTTATAACACTATTCAGCACAACCCAGAAGTGACACACCCTTCTTGCATTGCTTTCTATACCTGTACTTATTAAAGCTCACACCAGCAATCACACAGTCTGAATCAGCCTGGATTAAGGAGGAGTTTTGCCTCACTACATTGAATTCATCTCACTCTCAGTCCTGTTTTCCTTAGGATTCACTTTTGAATTCGGGGCCGTGTTTTACATTGGCTTCCACTAGCGGCTGGCCAGTAGAAGCCGTAGTTCTGTAGCATAGCAACTCAGGCTGGCAGTCCTATCAGGGAGAGACCTGACTCAGGTCTGTAAGCTATTAACAACCAGTCCTGGCAGCCTATCCTATGGGAGAGAGATTGAACATCTTGTTAGCTATACTGAATGTTTGGTAGTTCGATGATAGGAAAGTGAGTTATAACCGACTCTAATGCGCTGTCAGCCTAATCAGAGAAATTGTGAACAGGTCATAGCATATAGTGACCTGAGTAGCTGATGCCAGGCACATACAAGAGTGATATCTAGAATAAAGATCGGACACGTTTAATAGACATAGTAAATTGCAAAATGTCTTGTTGCTTTGATAGATCTTTAAACATGAAAAAGCAGCAATCCTTGTAGTGAGACAACCCCTTTAATATGCTGCAGCTAATACTTTCTCTCCAGAACTCTAGATAAAATTGAAACATTATACTCTAAAAAGCTATTGGCCCTATTATCAATATAGATTTTTCTATATTATAAACAGATCTTTTTCTGATATTTTTTTAAAATATGGCCTCAGGTTCCCCCGATCTATGTGCTAGTCTCCTGGGCTAAAAGAACAGCACATTTAGTAAATACATTAGGCTATAATATTTATATAAATATATATTTAAAAAAAAAAAACAGTGCTGGGATCGAATCAACTCTGGTGATGTTTTAAAGAAGTGGTTTAACTATAAACTTCTTATGTTTAACATTCACCTTAAAGCCAAACGCCTCTAAAAGTAGTTAATAGTACACTAAAATACAAAAAACATTTTTTTGCCTCCTTGCGTTTCATACAGTCTTGTAATTTTTTTCATTTTCTCAAATTGACTGCAGTTGGTATGAGGGCTCGATTTTATTACTAAAAAAACACACACAAAAAATGGACATTACTTACTACAGAAAAATCACACCATATTGTGGACCCTTGTTCCACAAGCTTCAATAGCAGAGGACTAAACTGAGCCCAGGAGCCCAAGGCATCTAGCCTTATATGCTCCTGGGGAAAAACATGACATACTCTCAGTCTGAGTTTGCTGAATAAACAACTCAAATGATCCCACCTAGTCTAAGAGGCATGTTCCCAATGTTCCCCCAACGCAAGGACTAATACCCGCCGTTTTTTCCGGAGCCGTTATTATGTCCGGTTTTCTGCGGCCGTGCCCCTCGCGGCCTAAGCGGGAGAACAGCCCCGGGAACCCCAGTTCAGTCTAGTTGTTCATCATTCCGTCCGTGAAAACTACGACGGAAGAATTATGTTCATAGATCTTCCGTCCGGTCTTTTTCCAGGACAGGAATATGAACAACTGACTATGGTAGGGGGGAGACGGCTGATTCTTCCCGAAACTCCACCCCGCGCGTCCCTGTGGAGGGACGGCCGCAAAACAAGGAACGAAATACACTAGGTTTCAATGGAGTTATTGGCCGCCGGCACCGCAGGCGGCAAAACGCCTGGCCCGAAACGGAAAACCCGTGCAGTGTGAGGGCCCAGTCTGCAGCGGTTTTTCCATGATAGCACAATTTCTGAAAAACCTGACAAACCGGCTTGAAAAACCGTCCAGTTAAACCGTGCCAGTGGCGAGGGACATAGCCCTAAGGGGGTAACAAATTAAAAGATACACTGTCACATCTATGGAGATCTGTATTGGTATCCTGTTCAAACAACAGATAATGCAAAAATAGAGCCAAAGGTGATAAACTGCATGGAGAGGCACTATTTGCAGGAAATGCAAAAAATCCCATTAAAACAACCACACACACACATCTCTAGTACATGAGGGGGGGTGAGTTGCCAGTATGTATTAAAATTGGTCCTATAGATCACAAAGTCAATAACACTCGTTTTTATTAGAGAGCAAGTCTAGCTCACGTTATGGGGGAATACTGTTGAAGTTTCAATTATAAATAATGCAGAAATGATAACACATAAAAAATTGTTACATTAAAAATCCTAACAGACTAATACGGTCGTGAGGGGGCGGAGGGGGGTGGATGCACTAATTAGTGTAGGGAGGAGGGGGGGTATGAGTAATATTAATGCAGCAATTTATATTTTTATTAAATTATTTATTTTTGTTAACATCTCTCTATCATTATTGTTTTATTCATTTTAATTACACCTTATCCTAGGTTTTTTTACCTTTTTTTTTTTTTATTTTTTAAACATCCCAGAGGGAGTACATTTTAAAAAGAATTTTTTTATTTATTTTTTACACTTAAATGTAGTTAGCATTTTCACATATGCTTAATACAATGTTATAATCTAGTGAGTCAGTTCTTGACACAGCTAGGGCTAGGCACACAACAGAAATTTCACTAGGCCCCAAACAGCTGTAGAGCTTCTGGGCCCCCCACAAGCCAGCCCCTGCCACCAACAATCTCACCGAGCCCGCCTCCCAGGAAAAAAAAGTACATTTGCAAACTCATGTTTTTGTGATTATACGTTCTTGATCTGAATAAGACCGACCACATTGATCACCACTGCCATGCGAATTGATCAAACCAGTATATCCAAAACCAATATTGCCAACCCAACAACAATATACATAGACCGATATAATAACGCATGCCACATACACCACCATAAAGATGTTGAAAAATACGATCATACTGTCACGTGAAAATACATTAATTAACATATAACACCAAATATTAATGGCACTCATGACCATCAATGTGGTAGATACAGTGTACACACACAGATATCTCTCCACACATAGTGCAGTTACATTTTCTAGTAACTCACATTGACGTCTTGTCTGATGAACGTTTCACAGGTCCCCCTTTTTCTTTCTGCGCGTCGCGCTCCATGACCTCCAGTGATATTCTCATGACCCATAGCCCCATGCAGAATTCATCAACACACCTGAGACTTCCTCACTTTTTTATCATCATCCTAACTGTGCCCATCCCCCTATGTGATACAAAACTCCCATCTCCATAACTGCCCCCCTTGGTTCCACTCGGTAGTTAGTGTATATTAGAGGCCCCACCTCCATAGTAGAGTGTAGCATGGGACCCCCTGTAGAATCCAGTAGGCTCGGGTAGTGGAGACAGTTAAGGGTACCTCCCCATAGGTGTTGTTTAGGTAGTAGTGGGGGTAGCTAAGTCTCAGGCAGGGACACACGGAGGCTTCGGGGGGAGATCTGTAAGACTACTTGAGAGGCTCGGTGGGAGGCTGGGAGACACATCTCTAACTCGGGGGAAGCTGCTGGAGACACTGAGGCTCGGTGGTAGGATTGGAGACCACTGAGGCTCGGGGAGAAGGATGGGAGAACACTGAGGCTCGTGGGGATGGCTGGGAGTACACTCGATGGGTCTCGGGGGGGATGGCTGGGATACATTAGAGACTCAGGGGGTGGAGGCTGGGAGACACTGCGGCTCGGGGAGGAAGCGACCTCGAAGGTTAGTGTCTGGGGTAGTAAGAAAGAAGGAGTGATCACTCACTGCTGGAGCTACATGGGAGGGTGCCGCACTCCCCAGTCCCACAGCTCACACGGTTCTCTCAGATAGACATAGACTTTTTACCCACTTACAACCAATGAGCTGTAACCGAGGCCTGCGGAGTACCTCGTCTCTGTCCGCGACCGCATCCTGCATTTCTGAACGCAATGGCGGAGCTGCGGGACAGTTTGAATCAGTGAGGCTCCGCCCACGGTGGGGGGCCTAACTGATTTAATTAGATGTCCCCGGCGGTCCTGGGAGGAGAGGAGGGCCCGGTTACAGGGTGCAGTGATGTAAGAAGACGCAGCTGTGACTGGGAGCGAGGGCCCCCTTCCGGGAGCGCAGCCCACCCTCTCATGCACAGCGCGCCGCCTCTCCCCTCCTACAACAGCGCCGACCCGTGGCCCAGCATGTGTTGTGAATGCTGATGGGTTCAGGCAGCGCCGTGCATCTTGTCCTATACTTGTGAAATTTCAACTCGTGGCCCAGTTACAGGTGTATCTTGGCATGTACTCCCCTGTATGGCTGGCCCTGGGACACAGGAGCATGTGATCATGACAGCACACAGTACTGTAGCCCTTGTCACTGGTTCATGGTACACAGACAGCTCCTGGCTACTTCTAGGGGTCCCCAGGTGCCGACTGTGTACCCGAGTTCCACGAGATCACTCTCTACTAGTCCTGATCCCGCCTGGCTCCGACAGAGCAGGATAAACCCTTTGATTTGCGCTGTGTTGACAGATCTGCCGCAATTCAATGTGGGTAAAGCATACGGCCAAGCGTAGGATTCCCTCGTTCCCCAGTGCCTGCGCAGGATAATTGCGCTGGGATTAGGGCTGTGTATATAGCCCGATCTTCAGTGCAGCTGCAGCGCCGGCAGCGACGTCAAAAGTCGGCAGGAGGTCGTTAAGGAGTTAAAATAAACCTAATCAATCCATGCATTCTTGTGCTTCATTTAACCAAGCGAGGATAACACATAGAGTGCTGAGACGGAAAATCCAGTAGATATCACGATTTCGAAGTTTCTGAAATCTATCAACAGTATATTTCGTGCAACTCATTTTATTCTATTGTGGGAAAATCATCTTGGTATACAAGTATATACTCCAAGTCGTGTTCTTACTCTTAATATGGCAGCAAAGCACGCTATGGCGATAGGCTGCATTGTCATTCAATTTCTCCACCTTTTCTTTTCATTTATAAATTTTGGGGGCACCTGAATTGTATGAAAGTGGTTTTTGTGCTAATAAACTGGAGTCTAAATTTCATCCGCGACCGCGTCGCCTGTGTTTTTTGGCGCAATTCAGTGGGAATTTAGGTGCAATTAGTATTTATCCCAAACATGTATAATAAAGTTTATAGAAAGGCTGGAAAATAAAAAGAAAAGAGTCATTAGAATAGCATGTCAGTCTGAGATAGAAACTATGGACTGTATCCATGCTGGAGACCACAGGTCCAGTCAATAACTGTTGCTGATGGCCGGCTCTTGTCTGTATGTATAATACAGAGGGTGAGAGTGCATCAAAAATAAACATATCAGATTTTTATGTAGTGAAAAATTTTATAGAATATAAAAAATTCTCAACATCGAACATCAGTGGATTTTTAATGTAAAAACTATCTGGTTAGTAGTATTTTAGGTTGCTCTCATTAATTTTAATACACTTTTATTAAGTATGAGATATCTTGTTATACTTTTGGGGATATTATATATTTCGTATATGCATCTATATTTTCATTAAATTTCAAATAATACATTTTATTTCAGTATCTGATAATTAACAGAATTTAATATTTTAATTATTGTGCTGGTGATGTGTGAAGAATATATGGACATGTTCTGACCCCTTAAATTGCAAACGTATTTCCAACTCCGACCTCCACAGGCTCAGGAAGAGCACAGCGATGATATAATGTCTGAGCCTGTTCCCAGAGCAGTAAAGCGCCTATTTGCCAAACCACATTCATATATGTTTCTTCTCATATACCAGTGGTCTGTTGCGACGCCCCGTCAATACACCCGACGCAGCTTCCCCTCATGTTCGAATTAACGCATTAGAAAGTTGTCTCATACTTACAAACAATGCGCCTAACATTCATTCATTAAGTTGCGATAATACATTGTAGCCCTGCATCACTTTGCGCATTTTCGGCAGAGAACAGGTCAGAAAAACCCGATCATTACAGTCCAGCTACCTAAGGCTTCGCACAGTAGGGTAAAGCTCGCAAGCGACTTTCTCTCCGCCGCAGCACATAAGCCCAATCACCACTAACGGCTTATGCACCACAGGATTGTGCAGGACTTGCCAGCTCCTTGTTTAAGACAAGATATTCTGCTAACAGTCGACCAGATCTTCTTTAATACAACACCTGGAAGATCTGTTCCCCGCATATCTTACAGTCCTTCCATATATGATTACAGCAGTGTGCCTGTTTGCATGTCTTTCTAAAATCCGTGCTTTTTTGCGGCCCACCTCCCGGCGGCAGCTTCGCACCTCCATCTTCATTATCTCGACTAAACTGTTCATCTCCATCATCTCCACGTTCCTCACGGAATTCAAGTGCTTGTTTGTCCCAGCTGTGTTTCCTTAACCAGTGGTCTTATCTGTGTCTCACCTGCTGTGGTACCTGGCGAGAGGTGGGGAACCAGGTAAGAAGAAAAAAGAAAATCCTTTCCATATCCTTCTCCGATGCTCATTTAACTTACGATAACTCCTACTGTAATAGGATGTAAATTATACAATATGTCTTATAAGATGTGATATAGAAATATGTATCTTATGCCTCATTAATATACCTTGTATCCAGTCTATATAAGATATGTATATATTTGCATCAAGTATAATCACTGTATTTGCTGCATGTGAGGACAGCTGTCATGTCATTAGGGTCTATTTCTGCTCACAGTGTTTGACCTTTGTGATCCCTGCTTTGCCATTCCATTAGTTCAAAAGATGATTGAATACTACTCCCCCCACCATACAGATCATAGCTGATACTATTACATAATGCACATGTATTATACCTTACCATGTATGGATGATCAGATAATTATGAAGTCTCTGTGGTAATGCTGACTAGACCACTTTAGACATAAGAGATACTAAGTTTGGGCTTCCTGATCGTTAAGGGAGACAGCTCTGACTAGTATAAAAAGGGCTTGCTGTGCCATCGAGAGCTTAGCCTCGGCTGGGGCATGGCATTGCGCCCAGCACCCGTGTCAGCGTGCAAGATGGGTTGTACTTTGAGGTACAGCAAGGGGCTCCCTGTTTCACTGTGTGCAAGAACTATGCATAGATAACATCTGTAACTGCAAGCTAAGTATTATTCTATCTTAACTCTATTTCCTTATTTTATGTAATAAACCATTCATTTTTTATATATATTGCCTCATTGTAATTAATTTCTTGCCCGCCAATCAATCACCCGCTTACACCTACAAGATGGGGGGGCACCTCAAAGAAGAACCAACCAAAGAAGCTCACTGAGGTTTTCCAGCATCCAGCATCACTACAGGGATTGCTGCTTTTTATGTAAAAGATCTTGCAAAAACAAGTCACTTTGCAATATGTGTCCATTAACAGTGTCCTTCCTATTCCTAGATATCCCCTCTTGTATGGGCTGCCTCAGCCCCTCAGGTCGCTATAGCTACAGACCTGTTCCATCTCTCCTGATAGGCTGCCAGTGCTGGTTGCTATAGCTACAGACCTGTTTGGTATATCCTGACACACCCCTGAGTTCAAAGTGAAAATAAGAAAACAGGACTGAGGTGAGATGAATCAATGTAGTGAGACAACCCCTTTAAGGACAATATTACTTCTGTTTGTTCTTCCCCAACAATGGTCCAAGATGCCCTACTGTCCTGGGGTCTTAGTTTCAAAAACAAGGTCCAGATGGAATTATTGGTCCTCTTCCAAATTCTCATTACAATGCCACTTAGAAGGAATTATACCGTTCTTTGGAAAGTAGCTAGTGTTCTTCCTTGCGCTCCTTGCTCTCCTTTATATGTATGCACTTCCTTTGTTGACTACACTTAATGCAAGTCTGGCTCCTACTTCAAGTATTGTTTCAACCTTTGCATAACTGGATGTACTGTGACCACCTGATATGAGACATGGCGTGCTCATTTGTTCAACGTTTATGTTTTTTTTAGTGTATTCTGTACGTTTTGTTCTCATTGTTTTCATATATGTGACTGTGTGAAACTCAAACACTCTAATAAAAATCTATTGTTAAAAAAAAGGAGAATCTGTATAATATAGTAAATTGTCACAATGTATTTGGTGTTCATTTTGTATGGATACCAAATGTTTCTAGCTCAACTAATACAAAATACAATAATATAAGTTTGCATCCTAAAAACTATATACACTCACCGGCCACTTTATTAGGTACACCTGTCCAACTGCTCGTTAACACTTAATTTCTAATCAGCCAATCACATGGCGGCAACTCAGTGCATTTAGGCATGTAGACATGGTCAAGAGAATCTCCTGCAGTTCAAACCGAGCATCAGTATGGTGGAAGAAAGGTGATTTGAGTGCCTTTGAACGTGGCATGGTTGTTGGTGCCAGAAGGGCTGTCTGAGTATTCAGAAACTGCTGATCTCCTGGTTTTCACGCACAACCATCTCTAGGGTTTACAGAGAATGGTCCGAAAAAGAAAAACAATCCAGTGAGCGGCAGTCCTGTGGGCAGAAATGCCTTGTTGATGCCAAAGGAGAATGGGCAGACTGGTTCGAGCTGATAGAAAGGCAACAGTGACTCAAATAGCCACCCGTTACAACCAAGGTAGGCAGAAGAGCATCTCTGAACGCACAGTACGGCCAACTTTGAGGCAGATGGGCTACAGCAGCAGAAGACCACACCGGTGCCACTCCTTTCAGCTAAGAACAGGAAACTGCGCTCCAATTTGCCGAAGCTCATCGAAATTGGACAGTAGAAGATTGAAAAAACGTTGCCTGGTCTGATGAGTCTCGATTTCTGCTGCGACATTCGGATGGTAGGGTCAGAATTTGGCGTCAACAACATGAAAGCATGGATCCATCCTGCCTTGTATCAACGGTTCAGGCTGGTGGTGGTGGGTCATGGTGTGGGGAATATTTTCTTGGCACTCTTTGGGCCCCTTGGTACCAATTGAGCATCGTTGCAACACCTTGTGGAATCTATGCCACGAAGAATTGAGGCAGTTCTGAAGGCAAAAGGGGGTCCAACCCGTTACTAGCATGGTGTACCTAATAAAGTGGCCGGTGAGTGTATATGCGTGTTTAAAAAAAGTAACTTTTCTCCAGCACTGTCTCCCTTTGACCCCTAATGCGGGCAGAGTTTGCATGATCAGCGCATGAAGCCAGCTGTGTTAGGGCCTGTCCCCATGGCAGTGAGCAAATAGCGGCCAGAGTATCTGACCGGTATTTGCTCTGTTTTGCGACCGTGCTGTTTGCGGAGAAAAGCCCTCCCCCCTGCGAACTCACATGTTCATGTTCCTCCCGAAAACCGGGTGGAAGAATGAACATGTTCTATGTTTTTCGGACCGCCGGCGATCTGAATAACCTCCGGGTGGAAAATCCGTGTGGTGGGGACTGCTGCACGGATTTTCCATTAAGGTCAATGTTAAAAGTCGTTAAGCCCGAGTGGAAGCCCGAGCAGTGGGGACAAGTCCTAAGGGTGCATTCACACAGCTTGTTTTACTCCGTGTCACATATGCTTTTAGCTGCGTGTTTGGATCCCTTTGTCGGACGCCAAATGGACCCAAACACACAGCTAACAAATAGCAGTGTAATTTTACATTGCTTTTTATATGAAACACGCATCGGCGTTCAAGTGATGGCCGATGCGTCTCATTGCATCTTTTGGATCCATTCCAAGTATTGTCATGTCAATTCTTGGTCCGAAAGACTCAGCAGACGCCCTATAATAAACTACAGGGTGTGATCTTGCTGCATCCAACAAGCATCCAAACACACAGCTGCGTGTTGGGTATGTGTTGGATCCATTTGGGATCCGATCGACGCAGCATTTTGGGATGTGATTTTCAGATCCAACACGGATCCAAAAACGCTGTGTGAACAAGCTCTAATACCTGTGTCTAAATCGGCAGACCCACAGCATAATCGCGGTCTGCCGATGGCTTCCATGACTACCCCAGAAGTCTAACAAAGTCTTCCGGGCTGTCTGTGATGTCCCCAGCCTGGTGACCGACAGTTGCCATGTTGACAACAGTTCCCTCATATATAATGTACTGTTGTTATTATTATTATTATTTATTTTTGAGCGCCCTTGGTTCCAGAGCGCTGTACATTCAGGTTTCATACATAACATAGGTAAAACAAGCACAAGGGAGACAAATTAATAACTAACAACTGGTACAGGAGGAGAGAGGTCCCTGCCCGTGAAGGCTTACAGTCTACAAGAAAGGTGGGAAGAGACAGAAGGCAAGAGGCAGACATGTTTGCGGGGTGGAGTAGTAGCAATGGGGTTATTGTTGGTTATAGGCTCCTGAAGAGATGGGTTTTTGAGGCTAGTGAGAGTGGGGGGAGAGTCTGAGGTGTTGAGGCAGTTAGTTCCAGAATGTGGGGGAAGCACGGAAGAAGTCTTGGAGACGGTTGTGTGAGGAGCTGATAAGAGGAGAGCAGAGGAGAAGGTCCTGTGAGGAGCGGAGATTGCGTGAGGGGAGATATCTGGAGATTAAGGCAAAGATGTATGGAGGGGGGAGGTTATGAAGAGCCTTGTAGGTCATGGTTAGTAACGTGAACTGAATTCGCTGGGCAATGGTAACCGGTGAAGGGACTGGCAGAGAGGAGAGGCATAGGGGTAGCGAGCAGAGAGGTGAATCAGATGGGCAGCAGAGTTAAGGATAGATTGGAGGAGAGTAAGCTGGATGGGAGGCCACAGAGAAGGATGTTGCAATAGTCTAGGCGGGAGATGACAAGGGCATGGACCACCATTTTTGTGCTTTCAGAGTTAAGAAATGAGCGGATTCGGGAGATATTTTTCAGGTAGAGGCGGCAGCAGAGCTGAGGGTTTGGATGTGTAGTTTGAAGGACAGATTGGAGTCAAGGGTTATAACAAGGCAGCGGACTTGTGGAGCCGGTGAGAGAGTGCAGCCATTGACTGTGATAGAGAGACCCAGTGGGGAGATAGAGTGGGATGGTGGAAAGATGATGAATTCAGTTTTCTCCACGTTTCATTCCAGGAGAAGGGAGGAGAAGAAGGAGGAAATGGACGTAAGACAGTCAGGGATCCGGGAGAGTAGAGAGGTAATATCTAGGCCGGAGATGTAGAGTTGGGTATCGTCATCATACGGGTGGTATTGAAAGCCATGTGCCGCTGTGAGCTGACTCAGACCAAGAGTATTATATGTGATAACTGTGATCTTCTGATCGCTGAAGTCAAGTCCCCTGTTGGAACAAGTATAAATAACGTGAACATTTTTTAAAAAGTGTAAAAACAAAAAACTTCTAAACACAAACACAAAAATGTAAAGTAAAAACATGTACTTGTTCCTATTACCATATACAAGTAGCCCCCTTCCTCAAAATGATCAAAAATTAAAAAGTACACGTATTTGGTATCGCTGCGTGCGTAATAGCCTAGCCTATAAATCTGTCATGTTATTCAACCCGCATGAAACAAAAAACAGTGACAGGATTGTGATTTTAATTATTCTTTTCCGCAATACATAAAATGAAATAAAAAGTGATCAAAAAGTTATATACCGTATATACTCGAGTATAGGCCGAGTTTTTCAGCACAAAAAATGTGCTGAAAAATCCCCCCTCGGCTTATACTCGAGTCACTGTCGGCCTAGGCGCTGCGATGGCCCGTGCGCCGAGGGGGACCCTTTAGTTTATGCCTCCTCACGGGCATAAGCTGAATCCCGATGAGCGCAAAAAGGTCCGGGCGCTGGGGTCCGAGCTCGTCCGCGATCCCTTCATATATGCACCCCCCGGGGGGTATGGTGAAGGGATACCACGGGGCCAAGCAGCGCAAGCAACTCGGGGCCGCCCGGGTTTCCGGACAGGCAGCGTGTGTCATCACGCTCTGCCGGCCTGTGACCCCAAACCGCCTGTGGGGGGAAGAATCAGGCGCGGGGGGCCCAAACAGCAAAGGGAGCGTAGGGGCGGGGGAGGGGGGCACGGGGGGGCCAGTAATGTTTTTTTTTTTTTTTTTTAAATTCCTTCCCTGCCTCGTCCTTACCTGCCACACCGGGCCCTATCCTGCCTATCCTGCCCTACACGCCAAACCTCCCTCACTCCCCAATACCTGCCTACAGCCGGCCCTAAAACCTGCTAAAGCTGCCTATACCCCCCTACCCCGGGCCCTATACCTGCCTACAGTGCCTAACCCCCCTAAGCCGCCCCTTCTGCCTATACCGCCCTACACTGCCTTTACCTCCTAAATCTGCCTTACCTCTACAGCCGGCCCTATACCTCCTACAGCTGCCTTAAACCTGCCAAACCCGGGCCCTAAAAACCTCCTACAGCTCCCCTATACCTGCCTACAGCGCCTATACCTCCTACCCCGGCCCATCCCTGCAAACAGCTGCCTATACCTGCCTACGCTGCTAACCGCCTCAGGGCCCCTATACCGCCTACAGCGTCTATCCTGCCCCGCCTTCCTGCCTACAGCGGGGCCCTTTACCTGCCTACGCTGTCTATCCTGCCTAACCGTCCCATACCTCCTACGCTGCCTTTACCTCCCCTATCCCCGCCACACCGGCCCTATCCTCCCTTTATACCTGCCTCAGCTGCCTACCCGGGCCCCCCTGCCTACCCCGCCCTAACCGCCTATACCCCCCTACAGCCTGCCCAAAACCCTCCCTACAGCCTGCCCAACCTGCCTATGGGGCCATATACCTCCTATAATCTGTTTATGGGGGACATATAACGCCATTACATGCCTAGGGGGCCTATAATGCCTTTTTGGGACATATCCTGTCTAAACTGCATATAGGCCAATATCTCCCCTTAATTGCCTATGGGGCTTAAAATGCCTATGAAATTTTTTTTTGGGTTTTCCATTTTTATTTTTAAAATTTACCAGTAGCCGCTGATTTTTCTCCCTGGCTTATATCGAGTCAAAAGTTTTCCCCTTTTGGGGGCAAAAGTAGGTGCTGGGCTTATCTCGGGTCGGCTTATACCAAAAAACGTAAACCCAAAAGTGAAAACCCAATGAAAAGTCAGTTCATCCTAAAAAAAAACCCTTACACAGATTGAAATAAGGAAAAAAAGTTGGTACAGAAGATAGCGTGCTACTTATTTTTTACACAATAAAAACATTTTAAAAAAATGCTTTAAAACAAAACAAAAACATAAAATTGGGTATCCCCGTAGTTTTTTTAAAAAAACAAGGGGGTAAAACTGACTGTCAAGTATACCGCTAATGAGCGCTGTTAAAAAATAAAAACCGCTACCAAATTGTTTATTTTCTTTCTCTTGACCTCCCAAAAAAGGGAAATTTAAAAAGCCTAAAAAAAGCCCTTTGCCCCTTACCCCAAAAAATACCAAAAAAAAAACATCAACTAAACCCGAAAAAAAAAAGGGCCTCTACACAGCCCCCGTACATAAAAAGAAAAAAAAAAACGGGGGCCTCGGATTTGGGTGATGAAAAAACAGGGTTTCCTTTTCAAATAAAAGGGGTTTTTTATTGTGTAAAAAGTCAAAAAAAAACTTTAAAGATTAAAAAAAAATTTAAAATATATATATTTTTAAAAAAATTGGGAAATCGTTTTGATTAAATCTATAAAGGCTGTTTGAAGTTAAAAAATTGAAGGGGTCCCCTTTTCCCCGCACAAAAAACCCAAAAATCTGGTCAACCCCAACCCGTTTTAAAGAAAAAAACGTTTGGGTTGCAAAAAGGTTGTGGAAAGCCCCAGGAACTTTGCAAACATAAAAATTAATTTTTCAAAACATTTCAATGGGCCACTAAAAAAAAAGCCCAAAAAAGGGAAATAAAATTTTTGGAAAACCCACCCATTTCTGCAAATAGGGGATAAGTGAAAAAAAATTTGGTTGGGGTTTTCTTAGTGCCACATTTTTTAAATAAAAAAACTGTAAAAGCCCCCCTTTCCCCGTCAAGGGGGCCCCAAATTTTCGAATGTCCTTTTGACCTTTTTTAAAGTGTCTATAAAAGGGGTGTTTGATATTTTATTGTTTTTTGCATAGCTTCTGACTGCCAAACTTTGTGCACCTTTACGCTTATTCTTAAAAAAACCAGATTGCTGAAAAAAATTTTGTTTTTTTCACTGTTTAGGGGGGGAGGGGTAGTCCCCATTTTGGGTTTTTATGCACTCCCCCTCCCTGCACAGGGCTTTTAAGGGGGGGGGCTCCCCGGGTTATTCAAGCCGTAATTGGGGGAAAGGGAATTTCGCCCCCCCAATTTAAAGGGCCCTTGGGGGGGGCGGAGGGGGGGCAAAGGGGTTCCTCGCCGCCCCCAAGACACCCTTTTTATCCACAGTATCCCCCCGGGGTTTAAGGGGAATGTCACCCCCGCCCCGTTTTTTCGCCGAGGGGGGAGGGAGAGGGAATTTCCATAGTTTTTTATGAGAACTTTGGTTTACCGAAATCCCTGGCACGGTTTGCCCCAAGGTTTATGCCCAAAATAGAAAATTTAGAAAAAAAAATAGAAAAAAAAACGGGATCCCAAACCCCCTGCCCCAAAACGTGCACTTTTTGGGCAAACTTTTAAGCGTAGCTCTTAACTTTCCCACGTTTTGAGGGGTTTGGGTTTAAAAAGCGGGTTTTCGGGCGCTGCCTTAAATAAAACAAATTCCTTTTTTAAAGTATGTACTTTTTGAAATTTTAAAAAAATTTTGGTTTTCACTAAAAAAGATAAATGAATAATAAAATTTTAAGGGTCAAAATAAAAAGGCCCAAATATTGTTTTTTGGGAACTCATTACGGGTTGTGAATTAAAAAGGGTTTTAATTTTAATACATATGTGAGCCCTAAACAAATAAAAAAGATCCGGGAAAAACCCCTTTTTAATTTTTAAATTGAATTTTTACTTTTTTTTTTTGTAAGGGAAATAGAAAGGTGTTTTTTTTTACTCCCAATTACCTCCCCCGGGGGAAAAAAAAAACCGGGACTCAAGGGCGATTGTTCTTTCCTTACCCGTCCTGGGCCCCCCATTGGTGGTTTTTGGTGTAAGGAGGAGCCGGGAAAATTTGGGGTTTAATGGGAAGGGATTGCAGTTAAATTTAACATCCATAACTTCTTCCCCCGCCCACCAAAATTGGCCTCATCCTCACCTGGTCCGTTTGTGTGGGGAAGTTGCTGTGGTACCCAGGTAAGATCCTTTTCTCTATCGTCCAAAATTATCACCCCATTTTCTGACCCCCTTTTAAAAAATTTAGAACTTTACTGTATCTTTCCTAGGTTTGTAGGGTTCCCTTTTCCAAAAGGGTTTTAAGATAAAGTTTGCTGGGGCTTTTCAATTCCTTAGCAGGACACTTGGTTTCTTTTGCTACGGGGCCTTTGATAAAAATGTTCCCCCAAACAGCTCCTAAAAAATTGAAAATTTGGGTTTTGGTTTTGGGGAACCCCTTATATTTTTGTATGGTTTGGGTTGGTTGCCACATTTTCCCCCCAAAAGGGATACAATCTTTTTTGGGCTGTAGATGACCAAACTTTTTGGTTTTTAGTGTTGGTTTTTACAGACAAAAACCAAGGAGGACCTATTTTTGTTTTTTATTTTGTGTTGTTACTATCAAGTGTTTCTAGAGCGGGAAAAATTTCCCATTGGCCCACGGGTTATAGATTATATAAATGAAAAGAAGGGGAAGTTGTATTTTTTCCCACCCCCCAGTGGGAGGGCCAAAATTTGAGGAGGGCCTGTTCTAAGTGTGAAACAAAAATTTTCCAAGCCTGAATAGGGGTTTTTTTAGGGGGGCCTGGGGACGGGCTAGGGGGGAAACCCCGGGTGGGCCCTGAATTGGAGACCCTGAGGGATGTTTTAAACTTGCAAAATGCCCCTTTGGGGAGGGGGAAAAGTAGGGGGAGTTTGGGGAAGGGCATGAAAAAGTTATTTACAATAGCTGTAGGGTGGGTCCCTGAAATAAACTCCACTGGAGGGCCCTAGACATCACAGTCCAACACTAGCTAAAGGGGTTGTCTCACTACTTTGATTTGTCCTGTTTTCTTGGTTTCATCTTGAATTCAGGGCTGTTTACGGCTTCTGCTAGGTTGCAGGTAGAAGCCAGGTTCTGTAGCATATAGCAACCAGTGCTGGCAGCAGCCTATAGGAGAGATCAAACAGGACTGTAGCTATAGTGACCAAGGTGCTGAATGCCAACTCATAAAGAGGGATATCTAGGAATAGGTGGGACACTGGTAATGGACATATGTTGCAAAGTGACTTGTTTTTGCAAGATCTTTAACATAAAAAGCGGCAATCCTTGTAGCTAGACAACCCCTTTAAAGATCTCAAGTTTTTAACTAAGTTTCTTGTCCATTGGCCCTTGAGTGGTGACTGCAAACTGTTGAGATCGTCAGTTTACTCTTGGGTATTAAATAAGCTTATCCTAGATTTGAGAGAATTAACAAATCAGCTTCTTAAAAGGGTGTTCCCACCATGCACTCTAATGTATCAATGGGAAATTCCATGAGTGTGTGAAAGGTGCAGGTCCCACATCTGTAATCCTCATTTATCTCTGGAACTGGTGCCCAAAAGTCAGTATGTAGACCATGTTGTGCTTGCACAGGACTCTCCATTCTATTCTAGAGGAATTCCCAGTACAGATGATTGCTGTTGTTTTTGGGGCCAGTCAGAACTCCCATAGAATGGAGAGTTAAGTGCAGGTTTACTTTCTCAGCCAACACTCTTGAAACCTGCATCTACCAGACCTTTATGGTATACCCTATCGATATGCTGTCAAGGTGCATGGTGGAAATCCCCTTTATTGTGATGCACCGGATTTTGTCGTCACTACTTTACATTCAGTGTTACTTTTTTTTTTTAAGTTGATATTTCCAGGACATGAATGATGAATGCAGGTCAAGTAATATTTGATCCTGGGGGGACTAATTTTGCAGACTATGGCTGACATCTATGAATTTGCATGCAGGTTTTTTATAATTGGGAGGGGGGGGGGGCTGTAAATTGGGCCAAAAAAAACTGCTGGCACACTGATCTTCAGATGGCACAACACACTTTAATGTGCCAGTTTGATGCAAAACTGCCATACAAAGCGTGCCCTGTTTATTCTATGCACCATACAAAGTTTGGTGCATACCCTGTTTCCACGAAAATGAGTATCTTATTAATTTTTGCTCCCAAAGACGAGCTAAGACTTATTTTTAGGGGATTTTTTTTTTTTAATGAACAATAATTCACATTTATTGTTGAACAAAACATCAACATGTATTAATATATTGTAGTGATTTCATCACAAACATCAGCATAAGCAGCAACTCTATATTTCATTACTTAAAAAGCACTATGTCTTATTTTCAGGAGTGTCTTATTTTCGGGGAAACATGGTAGCACTTTCATTCCTACTGTGATATTACATACTCCTAGATCTCTAGTTAGAAAAATAACTCATGCAAATTGATAGAGGTCGCCCTCTGTCTGTTGGGCATACATAAACACTGAAGGAAATTAGTAGATTGAAGCTCCTGGCCCCTTTTTCCATAAACTACCAAACTATAGAATGCATGCAATCTATAAAAAATATTTTATTTTTTTTCTGCTTTTTCCCCAGACTTTAAGTGCACTCAAATAGAAGGAAAACTCAGGCAGATAGATGCCGGTGCGGGGGAGGTGTACGGTGTGATGGAAAATGGAAACATCCATCGCTGGGTCGGTGAAAAGTGGCACGAAGTTCCCGGGCAGCTCATTCATGTGTCGGTGGGACCCGCTGGAGTCTGGGGAGTCAATGCCGCATATAATATCTTCAGACTTCAAGACAAGCAGTGGAAGCCTATACCAGGTAAACTTGAAAAATATGGTAACGATAATATCACTGATTTGGGGAACTTGTTATCTCAAAGGCACCTACAAGGGACAAGAGCACACTTGTATCTGTCAAATATGATGGGGGAGGAGGGAATGGCACTGCCACTTTTCAGGAAACCCAACAGACTAGACAATTAAAGGCTAATGGATATAGATCCAAATCCCCAATCGACAATTCAAAACATTAACACAATGAGGGAAAGTCCTAAAACATAACTTAATATTCAATAAAGGTTAAAAGACTGTTAACTAATGAAGGCAGTGACCATGAAAAAAGAAAAAAGTTTTGGGTTCCAAAATCAAAGTGGTTCTCAAATACTGCACTAAAACTGACAAAGACCCTTATAGCACAAACTTTAAAGGAATTGTTTTGCCTTGCAGTTTCAGACATTGTCAAAAGCAGCTTTAGCTTAATGCTCCTTGGTCAGACAAGGAGTGGCTCTATAGCAGTGATTAGCAAGCATATCAACTCCATATTTGCAGCTCTTCTAATTGAACTAACAGAGCAGGAGATCTGATCTATAGATGCAGAGAGCTTCAGAGTGCTAAGTAAACAAAAAAAACTACTTTGTTTGCTAGAGATAACACACTTGGTTACTATCCTGCTGTGCTTTTTATTTTATCTGATAGCAGGGAGTGATGTTGGCACATAGGACGCCTGCAGCTTGAGAACAGAGTGCACACCGGTGTGCACTCAAAGTACATAGCCTCGCGGCTCCTCAACAAAGCAAAATAAACAAAGCACTATATTTGGAGAGTCTTCATTTACTGTTCCCTACATTGAAAGCTGACCTTTGTAGTAATGTACTGTAATCCCCTTAACTAGGAATCTGAAATCATAGGTCGCAATTCCCTAGAACACTACAGAGTATGATGTCAAAGTGAGTTTTTGGGCACATTTGAGTACCCATCACCTCCACACAATATAATAGTTGATGAAATTATGACTTTTTTTTTACCAATACATGTCACTAGCAATGCAGAGGGCTCATGTCATTATTACAGGGGAATAGATTTTGCTTTTACTTTCTTAGCAGTTGAAATGCTTTGATTTCCCTAATGAAGCAGATTTAAGGAAGTGTTTTGTTTCAGTCTACCATTATTTCATGAGGTTTCCCTGGAGGTGATAGGTACTCTTTAAACTTCACAATAGGAGTGAGCAGTAATTGATCATATATAAGACACTTACTCACTCCATATGCTTTAGTGTCTCCATGACTTTTCAATGTTTGTTTCAGCTGCTCTTCCAAATTTTGAATCTCCTGCTGGAACTCGTCTCTCTCATGCTCTCACTCTACAGCTTGCTCCTGTAAGAGTGCAAAAAGTATGAAGGTCAAGAGAGTAGCCATAGCATAACGCAGCCATGCACATTAGATTTCAGTCAAAAGATGCTGCCAATGTTAATGGAACATTTTAGGTATCTAGGGCTATGTTCACAGTGTAATTGCGGCGCGTACAGTATGGCTGCAATTACGCCGGGCAATTTGGGAGTTGCGCTGGCAGCCCACCGGCCCCATAGACATGCATTACTCGCGGCGCGCATTAGCCGCAAGTAATTGACATGTCACTTATCTCCCTGTGCATACAATACGATCATATTGTACGAGCAGGGAGAGGAGGCGGTAATCCATAGTTTTCAGAGAACTATGGATTACCGTAATCTCACCCATATTAGAGCGCAAATGCGCCGAGATTGCCCCATGTGAACATACCCTTAGGTCTATGCTGTTTGCCACTTTGTTACATGGTAACGACCATTACAAGAAACAATTATCATGGAGGCATATATAGAAGAGAAGGTTAAAGTTAATGGGAACCTCCATTGACCCCCTGAGGAAGTCACAGGAGCGTAGTGATTCCACCATCTGTATGCCTATGAACTAGGACTGATGATATATCAGCACCTCCTGGCAAAGAGCGAAACCTATGTCGTAATATTTCATTTTACATGCCTTGTATTTTGTAATGAATTATAGCATTAAAATGATGGATGTTAATAATTTTGAATACCAAAATTTGTTTGGTTGCTTTGTAATGTAACAAATAGTTTTATTCATTGCATTAGCACTTTGTACAGGATAAACATTTTGCATGATTATTTTTACTCATGGTTAGTTATACTTCATTTTGATGTTACTTTATATATACTTCTGGTACTTATGTATTTTTGCCCCTAGCAGTCTGTTTGAATTTTAAGACCTTCCCACTTTTGTGTATATTTTAATCTTGTACCAATTAAAAATAATGGTTTTCAATATGTGACCAGTTAACTGGTCTTTTCTGTCTGGCTTATTGCGGGGACAGATTTCGCCCCGCAATTAGGCCGGCTCCGTGGGGCGGCGGGCCGGCAGCTCGCCGGCCACATAGACATGCATTATCCACGGCGCGTATCACGCCGGGATAATGTGCATGTCGCTCTCCCCGCCCGGCGTATTTGCCGAGCAGGGAGGAGAGACTGAATGCATAGTTCTCTGAGAACTGTGGATTACCGTAATGCCTGGGACGGATTTCAGCCGCAATACGGCTGAAATCCATGCCAGAAATAAGCCGTGTGAACGGCCCCTTTAATTAGGACTGGTCGTTTTTTGTTTTTGTTTGTTTTTTTTTTTATGTATAGGGTCTGACTGCATTATTGGTGATTCATGAATATGGTTAGCTGCAACTCTGCATTACTTATTCATATATATTGGTGCAAAAACTTTATAATTGTTTATCTGCCAGACTTGGGTTTCTCAGGTTCCATACAGTCAGTGGGATCTAAAATCTAATATGTGGTTTTGAAACTAACTTTGTTATACATAATATGGATATTAAATAAAGCTTGAAAGTTAAAAAAAAACTTAACTAATAAACTATCTTACTATCCTGTATACCTATAAGCCAAAATATATATCATCTATCCCTATAACTCTGTAGTGATAGAGTATAAATATATCCCCAATACCAGGGTGATAGCCCTGAAAAGGGCATTCCTGTCCCAAACCGCACCCTAATTTAACCCTCGCAGACTGGGTGGTTTACTAGCAATAAGGTGAGTTTGGGACAGGGACGCCCTTTTTGGGTCGATCACCCTGGTATTGGGGATATATTTATACTCTATCACTACAGAGTTATAGGGATAGACAATATATATTTGCTTATAGGTATACAGGATAGTAAGACTAAGTCTTTTAACCTTTATTGCATATTAAGTAAAGTTTTAGGACTCTCCCTCATTCTGGAAACCCAACAGACCTCACGGCCAATATGGTTGTGTACATCATGAAAGGGACCATTCATCAGCAGTACTTCCATTTAATGCAATATCCCTGGACAACGTTCTTAAAGAATTTTTAGCAGTCCTATGCAATTAAAGAACCCTTTTTTTTTTTTTTTTTTATTCATTTCTTTGCTGTGATTACTAGAGCTCCTGAAAAGCAGAGCAGATTAAATTAACTGTCACGATCGGAGATGGTGGCTCCTCTGGACCACCAAAAGTGATGGTGTAAGCCACACCAGGGAGCGGAATCTAAGTAGGTCCTGGTTTTCACCAGAGCCCACCACAAAGCGGGATGGATTTGCCGCGGCGGGAGTCTTATCAGGTCGCTACCCCTGACGTAACTCGCTTGCGGAGGCAGCCGAGGTGTAGCATGGTGCAGAATCGTCAGGCAGGCTTGTAGTCAGGGACAGGCAAGAGGTCAGGACAGGCGGCAATGGTTCGTGGACAGGCAGTAGGTCAGGGCAGGCGGCAAGATGCGTAGTCAAGGAATGGAAGCTAATGGTACGGTACACGATAAATCAGAACAAGGCTTAGGAACGCTTTCTCTATAGGCTAAATGGCACAAAAGATCCGGCAACAAGAACCAGGAAGGGGCAGGCTTAAAGAAGGGCAGTGACTGGCAATACCCAATTACCGGTGCACTGGCCCTTTAAATTTTACAGCCGGCGTGCACGTGCCCTAGAGAGCGGGGATGCGCACCGGGAGACTGGAGCTGCAGCCGGAGCGTGGCCAGGTAAGTAGGAGGGTGACTGGCCGGCCAGGTTCGCGTGCCCACCGCCCAACATTCGGGCAGCGTTGCCGCTCATGCAGGGACCACTGGTGTGCCTGTGACCTGGGACGGGGGTCGCAGGCCCACCCGTGACATTAACTTTACTATAGTTGCTGCTTTTATCTATGTAGCCTTGTTAGAAATAGTAGGTAATGACTGATCTCTAGTGTTCTTTGGATAGGGATAGACAGATTAGACTGGACCACATGGCAAGAGCAAAGAAGGATAAGGAGGTTGTGTTTTTGTTTTTTTTATATACACACTAGGGAGGTTTGCAGCTTACTTCATACATCAGGGCCACTTATCAGGCCATAGTGAGCCTAGAAGAGAACAGTCAAGCAATACTCGCTGTCCATCTCAGAGCCCAAGTCTGTGGGAAAACCCCCTTAGCTCAAAAATAACTAAAGGGTATATAAAAGTGGGGTTTCTAGACTTGAACAAGCCCTTAAGTCAATGGGCGCTCACCCTATATAACAGCAGTGTTAAAGTTGTCCTGTGACCCTTAATGTGTGCCTCTTATTTGTTGGTGTCCATAGGTCTCTTGAAGCAGGTCGATGCCGGTGGCAATAGGTTTCTTGGTTGTGTGAATGTAGACGGCCTAATCTATTGATTGAGGCAGAGTTGTACAGACTCAAATTCTGCCCTCGTGATATTCACTCCTCTGGAGGGCGCTCTGAAATACTACAGCTGCGGACCATTCGGCTGCTGGGGCGTGAACGACAAGGAAGAAATCTTTTTCCGTCAAAATGTGACCCCTGAAGGGTGTGAAGGAAGCCGATGGCAGCCGGTTGAGGGCCATCTGACGATGCTGGAGGTCGGCACCGATGGATCGGTCTATGGAATAAACTCTATAGGAACAGCTTTTAGGAGGTAAGGGCTTGACAACTACTTTTAAAGGAGTTCTGCCTTGTCTTGGTAGGACCCCAAGCTAGGTATAATCTAATTTGGCACCCCATTAACTATTTAAAGTGCTTAAATTTATAAAGTCTTTTCAAACAAACCAGTCACCCCTATCTCTATTCCAGCACTGATGCCAGTTCTGGTTGCTGTGGTCAGCTCTAGACTACTGAAAGCCGCTGTCCATGTCATTGACATCACTCAGAGCTGTTCGCTTAACTGAAGTTGGGCAATGCCATTGACTGGCACCAGCAATCCCAAGCTGACCACAGGAGCTGGAAATCCCCAGAAGAAATGGGGATAGATGGTTCTCCTGTTGACTTCAATCTGCTACATGTCTGGTACCTACAAATAATAGTAGTTTCTTGTGACCTTTCCTATGATTTGTGCATTCATTCTAATGGTTTAAGACAGGTTTTTGCTATTTCAGGCAACCTCCTTAGAACATTATCACTTTGTTCTTTTGCTACAGAGCCTTGTGCAAATGTTCCTCCAATAGCTCAAAAACCACAAATGGGGGGGATTCTGACCCCTTCCAAAGCAGTGTATAGCTTCTATTGGTGGCCACATTCTCCACCAAAGGATGCAATCTGTTTTGGGCTGTAGATGACCAACTATTGGTGTAGAGTTGACCTACAGACACTACTAGAAGGAACTACTTGTATTTGGTTGTGTAGGGTTCCTATCAAGTGTCCTAGAGCATCCAAGATTGTATATGGGTATTCTAGATCTCAACAGTCTTGTTTCTGGCCCAATGGGCCTAGAGTGATGGCTGCAAACTATTGCAATCCATCAGTTCACTTTTGGGTATTAAAGAAGCTTATTGTAGTTTTCAGAGAATTAACAAATCAACTTTTTAAAAGGGTATCAATAGCATATGCCATCAGTGTGTGATAGATGCAGGTCCCACCTCTGGAACTAACATCTAAGGAACAGGCCCCCAAAGGTCCTTGCTCAGAATGTAGACCATGTTGTGCTTGCACAACTCTATTCTAGGGGAATTCCCCTGTTGACTTCTGACTGCTGTGGTTGGCTCAATACAGCTGGGACCAATATCCTGTTTGACCTCAACACTTGGAGACACATGACCAGCCACTGATTGGCTGTAATGGTCTTGAGCTTTGTCAGGCATGGGAAACGTGTTCACCACTCGCAGCGCCTATCTGCACTTGCGCAGTCGCTCTCCATTCAGCTCTATGGGAGTTCTGAGTACTGCTAAGTGGTAAGTTTTGGCTCTGTATCCAACTCCCATAAAGCAGAATGGAGAGCTGTGTGCAAGCACAACCAACTATTCAGTCTGTGCTGAGTTTCAGGGGGCTTGTTCCCAGAGGTGTGACCCACACTTATTAGACAATGATGGCATATCCAAGCCATCATACAGGCAGTCTATTGCTGTGCAGTACTGCACTGGGACAAAAGTGCCAAAAATGTACCATCTAAAGCACCCTTGACATTCATATACTCTTGCTGTCTTGTGTTTCATACAAGGAATAAGGGGAAGCAAACCTACCTCAAAAGTAACTCTACAAATAGTAGTAACCCTATTACTGGAAACATAAGTCTATCCCCTTCCTTTCAGTTCTACATGACCTCTAAAATGTTAAATCTGTGACCATAAAATAATCAAATGAGTAGTCCAAGTGGCTTTGGTCACTATAATAACTACTTAACATTGTGATAACATGTAAGGGGTAACAGGAGAAGGCACAATTAAGGCAATAACATCTCTAAGGAATATAGTGTTCTCCATGTGGGTGGGAGAATCCCTACACGTATTAACACTTCCTCAAGGCCTCATGAGGGGGGTGAGTAACCATTTGCTAGTTAAGTCTAACAATCCTTTCTTACAGGGAGGGTATTACTGCCAAGACCCCCACCGGCTCATTCTGGATGCCTCTGGCTTTCTGTGCCAACTTCAATCATGTCACTTATGATAACGGGTTCCTGTGGCTTTTGGCTCAAAATGGAGACATCTATAGGTGCACTGATGGAAACTAAAGCCATTCTGACCCAAGTGGAAACCATGCACATCAATTTGACATGAAGTTTGGAATCCTGTCTCCTCACCTACCCATACAGTGCTGTTACAGTAGTTGAATTGTGGATGTGACAGGTTTTTGAAGTTACTGTAACAAATAAAAATATCTTAAATGATTGCTTGCTTTCTTACCATTACTCTCAGGCATACATCAACAGTTTTCCATTCATAGTATATCCACAGATCTCCCCTACCCATCAGCAGAACCAGGGTTCCCCTGACCAGTGTCAAACTGAGGTGCCTGAGGCCTATCAGTAGAGTTGACTCTTTGGGATCTTAGTGAGGTTGATTCTGGGGGGCCTACCATGGAGCTACTCTACATGATTGCACATTCCTCTTGCTTTCTGAATAAAAATCAGCTCCGGGCCTGACATGCCCAGGGGCCCACAATTGGCTTCCCCAGTGGGCCAGTCAGGCAGATTAAACTCAAGTGCTAATTTTCCAGGTTCAATTGGGAGGCTCCTGGATCAAGGGTAGGCTTCTGGAAGCCTGGGCAAGTTGTAGGTGGTGCTCAGATGGTGGGACTAAAAATAGGTACACAAGAGATTTCACCTTACCCATAATGATCATATGTGTACTATGATCTGTAACAAAAAACAAATGCCAAAGTGGCATTTTATTTATCTATCCCAGTCCTGCACAATATACAACTCATGGACCACATGTCCCCTCCACCAAAGCATTGCTAGTGGCTTGTAATGGGTGGTGAATTGATGTGGCCTAGGTGAACACTGCTCCCAAAATAAGTGACACCAACTGCCCAGTTTGAAGGTGGTTTGGGAGTGTTCCTGGGTGGCCTGTAGGTTTCCACTCCTCCAGGAGGAGGTCTCAAGCAGTTGGGCACCCATGTCCTGCAATGTTATACAGGTCTGATCTTCCCAAAAAAAGTAAAAGTATGCTCACCAACTTTTCCAAAACCTCCAGGACTGCTGCAAAAAGAAGTTGTCAAGTATGATATTAAATTGTGGACTATAAAAGTTATGGTGGCCGCCTCACTTGCTGGCTTTGTGTGTGTAAAGGAACCTTATGCTCCCTGCGGTGATTACCAACTGTCTGCTATTTTTGGCATATATTGGAATTTTTATACTTAAGGCTACATCCACACAGCAGAGGACAAAATACTCATTGGATTATTATCATCCAACCAGTATTTTACGCTCCATTTCAGTGGGGGGTTTTTTGTTTTGTCCTGGATTTCAGCCGTCCCATTCGATTGAACAGTACTAATCTGCCGTTTTCAAGTGAAATATGATGGATTGTAGAACATGATTTGACATTTAGCCTCAGAAAATCTGTGCTGTGTAGATTATAGCTCTGAATTTCTATTGAGGTCTAAAGTCAAATTTTTGCAGATTCTAAATACTGAATCCACTTAATCTGGCAGTAAATCACTGTTGTGTAGATGCAGCCTAAGGCTAGATCCCCACCACAAATTGAAAACCCCACCCAAAATCCAACAACATTTTCATATTACTGGGCTGCACCACCATATTTTTTGCGCAGTTAGTGTGTAAAAACTGGCGGTTGGATTCCCAGCAGCCCATTGCATTAGGGCTGTGGGTATCAGACATCAAGCCTGTAGAATGTTTTATATACTGCAGCTTTAAGAAAACCTTAGTAAAAAAATCTGTGCTGTATAGACTACAGCAGAGATTTTATTTAGAAGTCTACACAGTGCAGGGTGCAATTTGTTTTTAAGTGGCTTCAAAACATGGTATCTGCTAAACGACCAAAGCGCTGTGTAGACCAAGCCTAAGCCAGAAACATACTCACAAAAAAAAGGCAGAAAGCACCTATACAAAAACACCACTAGAAATGCTTAGAAAAAAAATCCTATGAAAAAGGCTTAAAAAAAATCATGGGATAGAACTACTAGGGAAAGTGTGCCAAAATTCTGCCGCATAAGCTTTACACCACATTTCTTGTGTATTGGATATTTTTGCTCCTTGTCCAAAAAATGGGGCGTGGATTCGGAAAAAGGAAGTGCGGCTCCACTGAAGGCCACATGTCAAACAAATGCACCAATGCGGGATTATTAGCACAAACTAAGCCAACTAATAACTAGTGTAAAGTCGGAGAAAAGTGTCCTCCATTCATAAAAATGGCGCTTTTTCTATAATGTCTGATAAGATTAAACATATAGGGCGACCTGTATGATTTTTGGCACCAAGACATTAATTTTATTGCACTCAATTAGTAGTGTAGAAAGCTCCTGAATCTATAAACCTGTTTTACTGTGGGTCATAGATTTAGTGCTTTCTAGCTACAAAACGACAACTCAGGCAAAACACTTTGAACTTGATCTACCTGTGCCAGCCGTAATGCGCCCCGTTTGGTCATCCTACAGTCATAAATGTGTACTCATACGGTTATGGTGCGACGCCTCCAGATCGCCCCCCACATCTTAGATGCATTACAAAGTGCCGTGGGCGCCTCACAATGTGCCTAACCTCGGAGTGCGTCTGCTCATACATCTAGAGAATAGGGCTGCACCAGTATTTGGGCTGAAAGGACACCAGAATACTGGCGAAGAACCGTACACACATGTCGCCCTTAATAAACCTGCACATGGGGCGACATGTATGAAAGGGTCTGTCTCACTTTTCCGCCGGTAAATGCACCAAGAGTGGTTGGTCCACCTAATTTGCTGACGTACGGCGTGTCAAACGAACATGTTTGGCGCACTGTGCACCAGACCTGGAACTTTGTAATGTGCCAAAAATGTGGAGGTGTTATGGGGGTCTTTTGCACCACATTCATAATTTTAGACACATTTACGAATGTGGCTCTGCAAAACTAGAGACGACATGTCCCATTAGGGCTGCGCCATTTATTTGGTGTATTTTATGCCAAAAAACTGTTAACGCCCTATTCTCTATGTAAAGGAACTGTAATACACCAAAACAAGGAGCATTATACGCCAGGTATGACACATTTGAATGCGCCTAAAGTAGGTGCAACAAATATGCTAGCAATGATATACTATGCACCTACATTATGCAATGTGCCTAGATTAGGGTATGTTCACACGATGTACTGCGCCACGTACAGTACACGGCGTAGTATATCATGTGTTTCGGGAGCTCGCAGTGATACGGGTGCGTGGAGGGGGGGGGGTGTCAGCATATTCGACGCAAGTAACTGACATGTCACTTATCTCCCCGCGCATACAATACGATCGTATTGCACAAGCGGGGAGAGGAGGCGTAATCCATAGTTCTCTATGAAAACAATGGATTACCGTAATTTCGGCGCGCCTCTCATCCGTATTAGAGCGCAAGTACGAGGTAAAATGCTCGCCGAAATTACCCCGTGTGAACATACCCTTAGGGGCATCAGTTATACTATGCAAGGTAGACCAGATGCCAGATTTCTGACAGGTTCATTCATTCAGATGCACTATACACTACTTTAATGCGCCTTAAAACTGGCATGTCGTCCTAGGCGAATTACTGCTCGAACAGCCAGACCAGTTTCAATGTGGTCTGCCTGAGTAGTCATATTGGAACTAGATTTGCCATTAGGGCAAAAAAGTCCGTTATTTCTCAACTTACACCAGTAAAGTCATTTATAATCATTATCAGACTGTATAAATTCAAATTATTTAAATGTAATAAAAAATATAAAATCAATATAAAAATACATATCTCAAAAGTATAAAAATATCCTATACAATGTTTTTAAAATTAATATTATCTAAAATTAATTTTAAATGAAATAACCCACTGACCTACATTTTTCTGAACACAAATTAACATACTAATATAAAAATCTCCACAAAATTTTAGTATTAACATAATACTTTTTAAGTTAGTAAAGCAGTTCAATGAACTGTTTGAGCAGCCATTGTCAATTTGTGGCCTTCATTTATACATATATTTGGCTCAGTAATAATGCGGTGCGCCAAACTCATACACGAGGCGCGTCGAACTTTAGCCGCCATTTATGGCCACACATTCATCACTGTCCTATATTCAGGCACATTATACACTGCAAAAAAGACACTAAAATTTGTATCGACGCGCCAGGTTTCATACATGTCGCCCCATGGTGTTTTTCACAGGAATTTAGAAGGAAAAAAACTGGGCCTCATATATCAAAATAATAAGACTGTCTACGTTGCCCATAGCAACCAGTAGGAGCTCATAGCAACCAGAGTTTCTAGTAACCAATCAGAGGTCAGCTTTCATTTTAACAGAGCAGTTTAAGCTGAGCTCTGGTTGCTATGGGCAACAAGGACAGCTTTACTGTTAGGGCCTGTTCACACTATGTTCATGGGTCATGTCAAACGATTACGTTTTGATACCAAAAGACAGAATTGGAACCTATAGTTTGACCTATCAATAGACTATAATGGGCATACGAGTGCTGTATATACTGTACACATCAGCGTCGCTGGAGGTGTGATGCAGCAGTATCACAATCACTGTGTCGCTGGGTCTCCTAGCCTGGAAGATTAGGTTTACGGCCTAGGAGACCCCCAGGAGCAGTGTGTCGGCATAAGTGGCTTAATGACATCACGGAGATTACACCGGAGATGACCATGCAGCGGCTGAACCTGGAGAGGTAAGTACCTTTTATATTTTTATTTTCTTTGTACCAATACACCTACCTATACCTAAAGGGGGCATACAACTCTACTTACATAGGGCCTTATCCATATCTAAAAAGGGGCATATACCAACCGACAGGGGCATATACCTACCTAAAGGAGGCATATACCTACATACACGGGGATATAACTACCTAAAGAGGGCACATGCCTACCTACAGGAGCATATACCTACCTATAAGGGGGCATATATAAACCTACAGAGGGCATATCCCGTCCTACAGGGGGTAATGCCTACCAACAAGAGGGCATATAGCTACCTATAATGGGACGTATACCAACCTACAGAGGGCATATCCCTTCCTACAGGGGTCATATGCTTACCTAAATGGGACATATAGCTACCTAAAGGGGGCAGATACCTACCTACAGTGGGTATATACCTGTACTTACCTACAGGGGGCATATACCTACCTACAAGGAGGCAAATACCTATCTACAGGGGGCATATCCTTAGCTGCATATTCCTACCTACAAGGGGCATATACCTACCTACAGAGGGGACATACCTACCTGCAGGAGGAAAATATCTACCTACAGGGGGCATATCCCTACCTATAGGGGGAAAATGAGTACCTACATGGGACATATATCTGTACCTACAGGGGGTCTATATCTACCTACAAGGAGCATATATCTACCTACAGGGAGTATACATATCTACCTACAGGGGTGGCTATATTTACCTATAGGGGGCTAGTATATCTACCTACATGGGGCTTATATACCTACCTACTGGGGGGCCAATATACCTACCTACCTACAAAAGCCCTACCCACAGGGGGCCTATATTTCTACTTATTGGGGAGGCCTATATAACTACCTACCTACGTAATAGGGGACTTAGATACTTACCTATTGGGGAACCTATAAGTCTACATACCCAATGGGGCACTACACACCAGCTTAATTGAGGACTGCCTACCTAAAATGGGGTTATTTACCTGCCTACCTTCATGCTATCTTTGCAGATTTAACTGCCTCCTATATGGGAAAATTAAACAAGACTAAAACTTGGTGCACAAATGGGAGCCCTAGAGCCATTTGGGGTCACTTTTACTGGTAGAGACACAAATGGATTACTGTTTGGGTCACTATAGATTGGGAATTTTTACTAAGATTCTAAGATTTTTGTTTTCTAAATTCTACAGTGAAGTTGTCATGGTGGTCTCAGATAGATGGAGAAGAAAAAGAGAACAACTCATCAGAGAAGAGAACAACACATCAGAGACATCTCCGGTGAGTAACTGGATATAACTTTACTGTAATTACTTATGTGTCTGCAGAGCCTGTGTACAACTGGTACATACCACTGTATGGTCACTGTATGCCAGTAATATTGGTGGTATTATAATGGTTTATATTCAGTAATGGTATGTTGCATTATTCAGTCACTATGTGGTGATGATAATTGGTGGTATGTGGTGGTATTATTCAGTCCCTAGATGGTGGTGATATGTGGTCATGATGTGGGGGTATTATTCAGTCACTATGTGATGGTGATATGTGGTCATGTTGTGGTGGTATTATTCAGACACTATGTGGTGGTGATATGTGGTCATGTTGTGGAGATACTGTATTATTCAGACACTATGTGGTCATGTTGTGGAGATACTGTATTATTCAGACACTATGTGGTGGTGATATGTGGTCACGTTGTTGTGGTATTATTCAGTCACTATGTGGTGGTGATATGTGGTCATGGTGTGGCGGTATAATTTGGTCACAATGTGCTTGTGATATGTGGTTTTAATAGGATATTGGTAATATTGGTCTTGGTATTCTAGGGTTGTGTAGCTGTTTTATGTGGTAATTGTATGACTATTATTTAGTAGTTTTATACATAGAACATCATGTTAAAGCTTTTTGTATATTCAGGCTCTGGTTGAGGTGATGCATTGTGTTACGGTGTGGTGCAACATGTTAAGGGGGTAGGGTGGATAGAAATTTCTTCTCCCTGCCCTGAGTGCAATTTAACCTAGGAACAGCCCTGATCATGCTGTCCACATTTTAACATCATGAGACCAAGACTACACCTTACAATTGATCAACAGTACCTCGCCATTGCCAAGCAGGATGGTCTCAGATGGACGTGGCCACTGAACTTAGAGCGTCACAGATTGTCATCAGCAGGTTGTATCAGAGATACAGAGAGACTGGAAGAGTCACAGAAAGGCAAAGAAGTGGACGTCCTTTGGCTCCATCACAGACTGATGACTGCTTCATTGTAGCCAATGCCTTGTGGAACCGGATGATGATGCCGCACAACTCCAGGTACGTTTATGGGAGGTGAGAGGCACCAAGTGTCACGTCAGACCATTCGTAACTGTTTACATCAGCGTGGTCAGAAAGAGGAGTTTTGCGGCTCCCAGCGCTGCAGCTTCCTGGCACTTAAAAGACTGCTCTAGGACCAAAGCTGCTAAGTACTGCTCTGTCGCTACAGCAGTCTTTCTATGTGCCAGGAAGCAGGGGAAACCTCCATCTGAGACCACGACATAATCAAAAGGGCATTCTCCTTCTCCATTGGGTGATCAGGACTCCCAATGTCCACATGGAGACTGGGGGATGTGTTTACAGTCAGCCCTGGGGACCTATGGTAGCCTGCAGTCAGGGCACACTGTGTGTACCCCTGACTGCTGCCTGTGTCATACTGATACAGAAAGTAAAGTATTAGCATGTGTCAATATTCTAATACATTACTAAGTGTAAAAAAAAAAAAAAAAGGAAAATAGTTATAACTACATGGGATAATTAAAAAAAATTAAAAAAACAGTGTACACAAAATAAAATAAAATAAATAATAAAAATAAATATCTAATACAAAATAATTGTGCCTATGTTACACAAAAAAACTCAAAACATATTTCATATCCACACAACCATAATAACCTGTAGAATTAATCTAACAGGTTATTTAGGGTGAAATATTAATGGTTTAAAAAAAAAAAAAAAAAAAAACCTGTAATTTCTATGTAAATTGACTATCCCCAAAAAGTAAATTTTTGATAAAACAATCTTTACACAGCTGTGTCATTGTAAAAAATAAAAAGGTACAACTGTGGAAACACAGGGATGCAAAAATGTAAAGAAAAAAATATGCTGGTCATTAACTCCTTAACGACCCACCGCTGTCTTTTGGCGTTGGGCATTTCGGGTCGTTCGTCTGCAGAAATCGGAGTTTGCGGCTCCGTGCACCGTAGTAGCGCTGAGAACGGGGCATAGCCCTACACAGCCCTGATCTCAGCACAGCTCCGGGGAGCGGGGGAAGCTCCGCTCCCCAGTGCTTTAACCCTTTGATTGCAGCGGTGCTTTTTTAAAGGGGATGGGAAACCCCCGGGACCTGACAGAGCCCGGGGGAAAGGTGCACAGTCAGCCCTGGGGCCCAGAGTCCCCCCGGGTGTCTGTGTAACAAGTTGTGTTGACAAAGACCCGTGTGTGGGTCGAAACTTTGCAGTCTGTACCCCGGGTTTTAAATTTAAAAGAAAAACTTATGCTGACGCCCGCTGCTATTTTTGTGTAACAAGTCCCGTGATCGGCGAGTGTGTGTCCTGTCACTCCCTGTGTCAGATGACACAGATTAAAAGGTATTGCATATATAAAATATGTATTACATTCCCCAAGTGTAAAAAAAAGGAACACGTTTCCCTTCATGGGATTAAAAAAAAAAAATTTAAAAAAAAAATATTTAAAAAAGTTTTTAAAAAAATAAATTAAAATAAAAAAAAATATTTAAAAAAAAATTGTGCATACATTAAAACACACAAAAAAAATACATATTTGGTATCCAAAAACCCATAATAACCTTTAAATTTTAATCTAACAAGTTTTAAGTGGAAATGTGAATGGTGAAAAAAAAATAAAAAAAAAAAAAGATTGAAAAAATTGAATTTTTAAAAAAAAAATTTCTGCAATTTATTTTAAGTGAATTTAAACTATTCCACAAAAAGTAAAAAACTTGTCTCGAATAAAAACGAGGCCTCATAAAAGCTTCTTTTAAAAAAAAAAAAGTTACATTCTGTTGAAACGCAAGGAGGCCAAAAAAGAAAAAAAAAGTTTGGTCATTAAATACTTTTCGGGGTTTAGGCAGGGGTGTCAAAAAGCGGCCCTCCACTGTTGGAAAACTACAAATCCCTCTGCATTTGTTAATCTATAACAGTGGGCGATGGGGTTGTTTGTTTCCCAGCAGCTGGAGGGCTGCAGTTTGACACCCCTGGGTTAAGGCCTTTTCAGGCCTGGGACTTAGGGTATGTTCACACGGCGTCTTGTGTCCGTGTGAACATACGCTCAGTGTCGGATTGGGGTGCCTAGGGCCCACAGGTGGAGTTGATTCTAGGGGGCCTTCCAGTTGAGCTCTTTTTGGGCCCACCAGTGGAGTTTTTTTTTGGGGGCCCCCCCTAAAATCTATAAATCTGCATATGGCTCCCATGAGGAGATGCTTGCCCTTGCTTTTTGCTTCTCTTTCTCTGCTTTTTGTTCTTCGAGGACGTAAATGCAGTTAAAAAACAAATCCGGTCCCCCGCCAAGGGCCCCCCCGGGGGTTTCCCCCATTGCCCCGGGGGCCGTCTGAGCCCGATACGCTTTTCTCTTGCGTGTCTGGGTGGATCCGAAAGACGGACCCGCCGGGGCGGATGCAAACCACATCGGGGGATTACTCATGTGAAGCCCCTGCGGTTCTGTCTTGCCGGCAGTGATAAACTCCTGTAATTGATGATGCTTCGGGTCCGTTAAAATGGCCCGACCGCATCAGAAAAGCGTTTGTTACATGGACACATACGCCGTGTGAAAAATACCCCTTTTTTTGGGAAAACCCCTGCAGAATGGATATGACTGTCTCTGGATATGACGTGAGAGTGCACTCCTTTTTTTGGTCGACCATGGGAGCCTGTTCTGATGGGAACCTGTCTTTTTAACCGCCTATGGGCTTTGGGCCACCGCTGCGCTCAATGTAGGTGGACAGTTTCTCAAGCCCCGGCCACTTTATGTAGAGCAGCCATTCCTTTTTTTCAGATCCTCACTTTATATCATCAAAAGGGGGAAAGAGTGACCTTAATCATTATACAGAATAATGAACCAATCACCGGTATAATAGCAAATGGGGTAAGGGGTAAAGATGAAAGTGCTGCCTGGAAAGGCAAATGCACACATTGCAATAAGGGAAGGAATTACCAGGAACACCTGACAAGGTTTTGTAAAGTCGATAATATTAAGGCCAGATAATACATTCAATGGGTTTATTTGTCAAAATTGAGATAGAAAATCCCCTTTGGTAATGTTATCATCTAAGGAACATGACAGAGTACACAAAGATTACTGACCATCATAGACATTTCGGAGACACCTATATTTCATGTTCCTGAATGTCTCATTTAAAGTCGCCATATTATTCAAATAATAAAATGCCAGAGCACAAAATAAACTCAGAAATACATTGAAAAGGAAGATAATCATAATAATAATAATACGGTATAATCATTTCAAAAATACAAAATAAATTATATTTTTGTGGTTTAAATAATTTTTCTTTTGTAAACTGTTGCTTTGCTTTACTTTTAATAGAGGTTTTTTAAAATTAAAAAAAAATTAAGATATTTAATTAGTTTTGGATCTTGTTTTTATTGAAATTGTCTGTAAGATTAAAACACAGTGATCATTATACTTATATTATAAACTACAGGGGGATTTTAAAAACTACAGGGGTCATATTATAAACTACAGGGGGTATATTATAAAAAACAGGGGGTATATTAAAAACTACAGGGGGGATATTATAAAAAAAACAGGGGGTATATTATAAACTACATGGGGGATATTATAAATGACGGGGGACATTACAAATGACAGGAGGCATATTATTATCTACAGGGGGATATCCTAAACTAGAGGGGGCATATCCTAAGCTACAGCGGGCATATTCTAAGCTACTGGGGGCATGTCATAAGTCACAGGGGGCATATAATAACCCTCACGGGGCCTATAAAACTACATACTAGGGACCTATATTCCTACTTATTGGGAGAGGCCTTTATAACTATCTACTTAATAGGGGACCTAGGTTCCTGTAAGTCCACCGATCTAATGGGGTGCTATACATGTACCTAATTGAGGACTGCCTGCCTAAAATGGGGTTTCCCTATCTGCCTACCTAGTTTGGGGGGGTAAGCCTACATGTGTATTGTGGGATTTAACTACCTCCTACAGAGGAATACAAAACAAGACTAAAACTTGGTGCACAAATGGAAGTCCCATAGCCATTTGGGTGCACTTTTACTGTTAAAAGCACAAAGGGGTCACTATTACCATTTGGGGTGCTATGGTTGGGGAGATGGTATAGAGGTAGGAATTGGTTGGGAAGTGCCGAAAAAGTGAGGAGTCTAAGATATTTGTTTGGTAAATTCTACAGTGAAGAGTCGTGGCCGGGAAAAGACGTCATGATGGTCTGGGACAAATGGAGAAGAAAAAGGGAAAGAGAACAATTCATTACAGAAGAGAACAACTCATCAAAGAAGTGAACAACTCTTCAGAGATGTCTACTGTAATTCCCTGGATGTAACTTTGCTGTAATCACTTACATGTGTGGAGAGCCTGTGTACAACTGATAACTACCTCTGTATGGTCACTATATGCTGGTAATGTTGGTTGTAGTATAATGGTTTATATTCAGTAATGGTATGTTGTATTATTCAGTCACTATGTGGTGGTGATATGTGGTCATGATCTTCTGGTATTATTCAGTCACTATGTGGTGGTGATATGTGATCATGGTGTTGTGGTATTATGCAGTCACTATGTGGTCATGATATTGGTGGTATTCAGTCACTATGTGGTGGTGATATGTGATCATGGTGTTGTGGTATTATGCAGTCACTATGTGGTCATGATTTGTGATCATGATGTGGCGGTATTATTCAGTCCTTATGTGGTGGTGGAATTTGGCCATGGTGTGGCAGTATTATTTAGTCACTATGTGCTAGTGATATGTGGTCTTTGTAGGACATTGGTAATATTAGCCTTGGGATTCTGGTTTTGTGTAGCAATGTTATTTGGTAACTGTATGACTATTAAATTGTGTTAAATCTTTTTGTATATTCTGAATCTAGTTGATGGTGATACACTGTGTCGCATCGTGGCTAAACATGTTGGGGGGGGGGAGAAATTTCTTCACTATGCCCTGAGTGCTGTGATATATAGGGTTATATATGATAGAGGAGAGGAGCTGAGCTCTGTGGTATATAGGGTTATATACAGGGGCGTTGCAGGGTCCAAAAAACACCCGGGGGCTCGGCCCTTTTTTTTTTCCCCCGCTATTGTGAATGGGATGTTTTTTACAGAGAAAAACCTTCTGTTCCTTCACTAATTTTTGCACACCCCACAAGATCCCGTCCATCTCCTCAATCTGTACAGTAAAAAACCCCAAAATGACAAATTTACTTTTTCAGAACTTCTCCCTTCATAGGGAAAATCCCCCCTAAACAGCACCCAAATACCCCGATCATGGGAAATTACCAGACAAGTGATTGTACTAAAAACCTCCTAAAAAAACCAAGCCCCAAAAACATTAACATAAGGATAAAAATAATCCTGCCAGACCCTGCCCGAAGGGCCCCCCCACATGTGACTACCAGCGTACACGGGCTTGATTACATACCCCCCATACAGGGCCTTAGTGGTTTAATACTATTTTGTAGTAGTCCCTGCAGACATATAAGTTTTTTCCCCTGCTTTTAATTTTAATAACTCACCGGAGACGTCTTTTTGATCACGTGTTCCTTTCCCCTTTTCTTCTCCCCCGGTTCACCCCTTTCTGCTGTTTGCTCCCGGCCAATACTCGTCCCTGGAATTGGAAACAAATTTCTTAAAACCTCACATTTCCAGAAAAATCCTTTTTTTTAGGTATAGCATCCCTCATTGGTATTGGGGGCCTGAAGCATTTTAATGGGGCCACAGGCAGGTATATGGGGCCACGGGGCAGGTATGGGGGGGCCACAGGCAGGAAAATTGGGGCCACAGGCAGGTTTAGGGGACACAGGCAGTATTTGGGGGCACGAGGCAGAATAAGGGGCACTGGGGCGGTATATAGGGCACTGAGGCGGTTTATAGGGGCACTGAGGCAAGTTAAGGGGCCCAAAGGGCAGGTATAGGGGGCACAGGCATTTTAAATGGGTCACGGGGAAGGTATATAGGGTCATGAGGCAGTATATGGGCCACAGGCAGTTATGGGGGCACTGAGCAATATATGGGGCCACAGGCAGGTATATGGGGCCAAAAGGGCAGTATATGGGGGACTGAGGCGTATAGGGGCCCCAAAAAGCAGGTATTAAGGGCACTGGGGCAGTAATGGGGGCCACAGGCAGGTATATGGGGGCCCAGGGGTATAGGGGGGGCACAGGCGGGTATATAGGGGCAAGGCATCTTTGGGGGCCACGGGCAGGGAAATGGGGGCCCGGGCAGGGAAGGGGGGACAGGCGTATAGGGGGGTCACAGGCAGTATGGGGGGGCCACAGGCGGGTAAAAAAGGGGGACGGGCAGAATTGGGGGCCAAAAGGGCAGGTTTTTAAAGGGGGCACGGGCATAATGGGGGCCACAGACGGGAATTGGGGGCAAGGCGCTTTGGGGGGCCCAACGGGCAGGCATTTAGGGGCACAGACAGGGTTTGGGGGGGCCAAGGCAGCTTTGGGGGCCCACGGGGGCATTATAGGGGCCACAGGCCGGGATATCGGGGGGCCCACAGGCAGGCATTATAGGGCACAGGCGGGATAGGGGGGAAAAGGCAGGCATTATAGGGGACAGGCAGTTATAGGGGCACACAGGCAGGAAAAGTATAAAAAAAAAACATTCATACTACCTTAACCCCCCCGGCGAGGCGCTCCGTCCTTTTTCAGCCCTTCCCCCGGCCCCTCGGGCCACGGCCTATACCCCCCAACACACCCCTTTCCGCCGCCCAAACCCCCCCCACTCCCCCCTTTAAGGCCCCACCCCCAACCGGGGGAAAATGTCTGCGGGGGAGGGGCGCTCGCTCTCGCCCCAGAAGCCCTCATGTGTGGCTCCAGGGACGCACGGCAGGGAAGAAGAGCCGCGGGCCCAGCCCAGGGCAGGGCCTGGAGCCCGGGAGATCGGGGCCCCAGGGGTTTTATTTGGGCCCACCCCCCAAAAAAACAGCCTAACGACGCCCCTGGTTTTTATTTAGAGGAGAGAACTGAGCTCTGTGATGTTTTGGGTATTATGAAGAGGGAGGAGCTGAGCTATGTGATATAATAGGGTTTTTTTTGTAGAGGAGGGGCTGACCTGTTATATATGGTTGTATGATAGAGGAGAGGAGTGACTATGTGTATATAGGGTTTTATGATAGAAGAAGGAACTGACCTGTGATTATAGGGTTGTATGATAGAGGGGGAAGCTGGTCTTGATTTTATAGGGTTATATGATACAGGAGAGGAGCTAGCTCTGTGATATTAGGGTTATATGATAGAGGGAAGAAGCTGAGCTCTGGATATATAGGGTTTATGACAGAAGAGGAAGCTGAGCTCTTGATATATGGTTTTTGATAGAGGAGAGAAGCGAGCTCTGGATTATAGGTTTCATGATAAGAACGGAGTGGCTCTGGAAAATATAGGGGTTATATGATGAGGAGAGAAGCTGAGCTCTTGAAAAATTTGTATTATTGATAGAAAGAGAAGCAGTCTTAAATAAAGGGTTATATAAAAAGGTGTTTTGTGCAGAAACCTAGGAGAGGAAAAAAAAAGGGGGTGGGAGGGGCACAAAGGCGCACGCCAAAAGTGTAATTTTTTTACGATAAGATTAGAAAAAAAATATATTGTATGCTCACTAAGCAAGTTGTACTATACAATGGTACAACTCATTGTGGATGTATCCCATGATGGGGTCTGGCCCCTTCAACCCTCTTTCTCCCCACGAGGAGATCAAGGAATTTTTAAATTTTAATGTGAGCGTAAATAGCTCCAATTTAAAGGTTCCAGGCTCTATCCTTAATGTATAAACTTTATGAGAAACTATATCCTTATATTTTAAAGGTATTTTTATTGTGCATAAAAATTTAAAAAAAAAAATTTAAAAAAATTTTTCATCTAAAAACAAAAATAAACCCTAAAAAACTCACGCGTTTCGACGCCCCTAGGTGCTTTTTCAGGGTGGTGTTTTATGGGCTGATACCCCTTTATATATTCCCTTGTTACAATGAAAAAACCAAATTGCGGCGCCCCAAAACCCCTCATCCTTGCAAACTATCCCCAACAAAATACTTATTTGTCAAAAATTTTTCAATAACGTTGTCTACCTGATTCTTCCCCATGAAAGTTGTCCTCGACAGAAAAACCCTCATTTTTTCTGGCTGGCGCCATGGGGGGGGGAAGCGTCACTGAGGAGGGCACTTCCGCCTGCTCCAGTCCGGCGCTCACAGTACCCATCTGCGCATGCTCCACATTGTGAACGTCCGCTCTAGGTTGCCACTACTATGTCGTTCAACTAGCTCTTGCGTTTATATCACCCTCACAATAATCACAATATATGGAAATCTATACTGCGGAATATTGAACCTTATTAATTGCTACCATATAGCTGTATCCTCCAGATCTTAAAAGCATATTAACGGTGTACAAATAAATATTTGTTTGAGGAGAGATTTTTCAATAAACTATTTCTTGCACCTCATTAAGGCCATATGGATTAAGGGTGTTTAATTTAAACATCCAAAATGTTTCTTTATTAATGAGGGACTGTAACCGGTCAGGGACATTCTCGTGTACATAGTCTATAGGTTGAAGTTTTAAACAATATTGATTATCACTATGTGTTTTCTGTATATGTCTCGGTAAGCTATATAATCTATTACCCTTTTTTATACTATAACGATGGTTGTTCATCCTTTGTGATAATTTTGTGGATGTTCTCCCAATATACTGCTTTCCACAATCACAAGTGATCAAATAGATCACAAAACTAGAGTTACATGATAACCGATGTTTAATTTTGTATGATTCTTTAGTAGCCGTAGACTGGAAGGTATCACCCACTTGTATCATTTGGCAACATTTACAAATGGGGAAACCACAAGGAAATGCACCTTTTGGATTATTCACAGAATCTTCCTTTGGATCATTAAGTTTATTATTATAGACTCTTTGACGTGATGGTGCTATTTTCATCTGAATATCCTTGTATTCTACATGGTCACTGTATATATCAAATCTAATAAGTAAACTATCAATCTGAGCTGATAACTCCAGGCAGTTTTTCTTTCTCTTTTCAATTAGCAATTCCATCAATCTTAATGAACAACTATCAAGAGCATCGGACCATGCTTTATCAAATTCTATATCAGTCTCGCCATACTGTGAATTTTTAAAAATTTTTAGACCCCTGGGAATCGAGTTATCCTTAACATAAAGGCCCAAAAATTTCTCATCAATATATTGGTTAGACTCATTAATCAAAGCCCTCTCTAAAGTCCTTGCTATATAATAAAAGAGCTGGTAGGGATGGAATGGGACATGTCGTATTCCTTTGTAACTAAGGATATTACAGCACTTAATTCAAATATTCTGCACGACTTAGGTAATACAGGAAGTTGGAACATATCGTTGATAAAGATAGTCTTCGGTCGTGAAAAAAGAAGAATTTTATATTGGGAAGGAGTTGGGAAATAATTTTTAAAAAATAATTATTTTAAATATGATGACTTAATATAACCATCAAATCAGGTTGGCACGGCGATGGGGACCAAGTAGCCCCCATCCGCTGGCCAACTGTTCATGTGATCATATTGAATATAGTTATATTTATATTGGATTTTAAATAAGTTTCCGATCTACACTTTTATTTTAAAGGTTTATTGATAACATATATTTATAATCTGGGCGGGAACTAAGGATGATGCTGATAAAATTTTTTTATGAAATTTTTAAATAAGAATATTATTTGGGGGCATTACTTTTACCATAAATATTATCCATAAAAGAAATACAATTTTTGATTCCTACAATATACTGTGAAAATAATAAAATCCACTCCTAAAACTAAGAATCATACAAAATAAAACATCGGTTATCATGTAACACAAGATTTGTGATCTATTTGAACACTATTGGTGATTTGTGGAAAGCATATATTGGGAGAACAATCCCACAAAATTATCACAAAGGATTAACAACCAACGTTATAGTAATAAAAAAGGGTAACTAGATTATATAGCTTACCCAGACATGAGTACATGAAAACACATAAGTGTAATAATCAATATTGTTTAAAACTTCAACTATAGACTAATGTACACAGAATGTCCCTGACCGGTTACAGTCCCACATTAAATAAAGAAACAATTTGATTTAAAAATAAAGCACCCTTAATCCATATGGCCCTTAATGAAGTGTGCACTGAAATAGTTTATTGAAAATCTCTCCTCAAACAAATAAAAATATTTGTACACCGTCTAATATGCTATTTCAAGATCTTGAGAATACAGCTATGATGGTATCAATTATATAAGGTTCAATGTATTCCGCAGAATCGATTTTCAAATATTGTTGATTTATTGTGAGGGTGGGATATAAACACAAGAGCGCGTTGAATGAAAAAGTAGTGGACAACCTAGAGCGGACGTTCACAATGTGGAAGCAATGCGCAGAATGGGTACTGTTAGCAGCCGGACTGTGGCCAGGCGGAAGTGCCCACCTCAGTGACGCTCTTCCTCCCATGGCGCTGCACGAGATGAGCAGTCAGCAGATCGAGGGGACGTAACTTCATCTTGAAGAACTCAGGTATGACAACGTTATTGAAAAAGTGTTGGATTAAATAGAGTATTTTTGCTTGAGTGATAGTTTTGAAAGTGCATGTACGGGGTAGGGGGCTCCGCAATTTGGTTAGTGTCATTGTAACAAAGGGAATAGTAATAATAATGGTTGATCACGCCATAAGCTCACCACTCCTTATGAAGCACTCTAGAGGCGTGCGAAACGCATAGATCTCTTTTAGGTTTATATTGTTTTTTATGTATGAGAAATGATTTTATTGTTATTTATGTAAATTTTTTATGTGCACAAATAAATATACCTTTAAAATATTAACGTATAGTATGTGTATTTGCACAAAGAGCTTATACATTAAGGATAGAGTGCTGGAAACTCCGGGGCGTAACTATAGAAGCCAGGGCCCCATAGTCGAGAACTTTTGATATGGGCCCCCCCCCCCTTCTGACCACGACATGTACCAGGACATGCAGTTAGATAATGTCGATATACAAGGGGCAATACCACACCATACTCACACCATCAATACAGCTACCAATCAAATCCCTACTATTACCAAAAACCCCACAATACCAATAACGCTATACAAAAGGACCTGATTATACCACCATAAACATGACCACAAATTACCACCACATAGTGACTCGAATAAAACCCCTACAACTATTATCTGATCAGTATCACAAAGTAACCAATACTGTCTAATAATAAATAATATTAATAATAATATAGTGACCATAAAGTGGTTAATCATAACTAGTGTAACACAGCTCTGCAGACTGTATATTAGCACCATACAGTACCATAAAGTGGTAGACAGCAGTGTAGCACAGCCCTCTGCAGACAGTATATAACCACCATACAGTGACCATATAGTGGTAGACAGACAGTGTATCTACAGCCCTCTGCAGTACTGTATATTAACCACCATCCAGTTGACCAAGTATAGTGTGTAGGACAGCAGTGTACACAGCTCTCGGACTGTATATAACCACCATACAGTGCCATATAGTGGTAGACACCAGTGAACACAGGCTCTGCAGACTCTATATAACCACCATACAGTGACGCATATATTGGTAGACCCCAGTGTACACAGCCTGTGCAACATATGTGATTACAATGCAGTTACATCTTGTGCTCACAGGTGACATTTCTCTGACAGATTCTTGACTTCTCCATTTGTTCTGCATCCGGTCCAGTCCCGCCCATCTTAGATGACATCTCCCGACCACTGTTGTCCCCTGCAGATTTAGACACAAATATCTAAGATCCTGACTTTATCAAGACACCAGCCCCCCTGGCAATATGTGGTCCATTTAGGCAGGCAGGGTTAGATAGGCTATCTGTGGCCCCAGATAGGCAAGGTTTTAGGTAGCCAATAGAGTCCCAAGTAGGCAGGCAGGGTTAGGTAGCTATAGGGACAGACCATACAGGAAACAGGGTTAGGTGGGCTTAGGAGTCCATAAGTAAGGTTTTTTAGTGTAGCTAACGGGCCCCATATAAAGAACCGTCAGGCTTGTGGGGTAATACAGGCAGGCTTGTGGGGGGATTCGGCAGGCATATAGGGGTGAAGAGGCAGGCATAAGGGGGCTGAGTACAGGCAGAATGGGGAGCAGTATAGGCAGGCAGGCGATATGGGGGGCTATAGGCATCATAGGGGTAGATAAAATAAGAAACCACTTACTCCACCTCGTCCACGCTCCCCCGATGGCGCCGCTCGCTTCCTGCACTGCTGCTCTCCCTGCATCCTGCAGGTTATTAACTGCTAAGAGAGACTAGCCTGTTATATATAGGGTTATATGATACATAGTGAGAGAAGCTGAGCTCTGATCATATATAGGGTTAGAGATAAGAAGAGAAGCTGAACTTCTGGATATATAGGGTTATTGAAAGAGGAAGAAAGCTGATCTCTGTAATATATAGGGATAAATGATAGAGTGTAGAGAAGCTGAGCTCTGGATATATAGGGTTAACTGATGAGATGGAGAAAGCAGAGCTCTGTGAATTATAGGATATAATGAATAGAGTAAGAGAAGCCGGAGCTCTGTGATATATAGGGTTTTATATGTATAGAGAAGCGTGAGCTCTAGTGAAATATGGGATATATGATAGAGGAAGGAGAAGCGGAGCTCTGTGATATATAGGGTTATAATGATAGAGGAGAGAAGCTGAGTCTCTGTGATATATATGGGTTATATAAAAAGAGAGGAGCTGAGCTCTGTGATAATATTAGTGTTCTTATATGATAGAAGAAGGAGCTGAGCTCTGTAACAATATATAGGTATATGATAGAGGAGAAGAAGCTGAGCTCTGTGATATACAGGGTTATATGAAGAAGGGGAGGAGCTAGCTTCGTTGAAATATAGGGTATATGATAGAGGATAGAAGCAGAGCTACTGTGATATATAGTTTATATTATAAAGGAGTGGAGCTGAGCACTGTGATATATAGGGTTTTAAAATGAATTAGAGGGAAATCTGAGCACTGTGATATAGTAGGTTTTATATGATAAAGAAAGGAGTCTGAGCCTCTGTCATATATAGGGTTATATGGATAGAGGAATAAGCTGGAGCTCTGTGATTATATAGGGTTTATACGATACATGGAGAGGAAGCCTGAGCTCTGTGATATAAGGGTTATATGATAGATTAATGGGGAGCTAAGCTCGGGATAATATGGTTATATGATAGAAATGATAGAACTGGATCTCGGTGATATATAGGGTTAGTAGTGATAGAGGGGTAGGAGCTGAGCTCTGTGATATTAAGGGTTATATTAATAGAGGAGAGAAGCGAGCTCTGTTATATGTAGTGGTTTATATGACAGATGGAGCGAGATGCTGATCACTGATGATTTATAGAGATATTTAAGATATAGAGGAGAGGATCTAGATCTCTGTTGATATAGTAGTGGAGATCATATGATAGAGGGAGAGAAGCTTAGCTCTAGTGAAATATAGGGTTATAAGATAGAGGAAGGAGCTGAGCTCTGTGTGAATATATAGGGTTAAATGAGAGAGAAGAGAAGCTGAGCTCTTGTGATATATAGGGTTATATGATACAGTGTGAGAATGCTGAAGCTCTGTGATAAATAAGGGTTTATATTATAAGGAGTGGACCTAGACTACTGTGAAATATAGGTTTTTTATGAAGAAGGTAGAGGATCTAAGCTCATGTGATAAATAGGGATAATATATCAGAGGAGAGAAGCTGAGCTACTGTGATATATAGAGGAGTATATATATAGAGGAAGAGAATCTCAGATCTGTGATATATTGGGGTAATATGATAAGGAGCTGGAGCTCTGTGATATATAGGTTAGTATGATAGAGGAGCTGAGCTCTGTGAAATATAAGGGTTAAATATGATAAAGGAGAGAAGCTGAACTACTGTGATATATAGGATATATGAAAGATGGAGAGAAACATGAGCTCTGATATATAATAGGGTTATGCTATCATGGTAGGAAGGAGCTGTGAGCTCTGTATATAAAGTGTTATTGAAAGAGGAGAGAAGCTGAGCTCTGTGATATAAAGGGTTATATGATATAGGAGCGAACTTAAGCTCTGGTGATATATAGGGTTATATCATTGGAGGAGAGGACTGAGCTCTTGTGATTAAAAGGTTCATATGAAATAGGAGAAAGCTGATCTCTGTGATATAGGGATATATGATAGAGGGAGAACTCTGTGATGGATGGATGGAACCAAAATGTGGCAGGGTCTAGATGTAGTGTTTTGTTTTTGCCTTATGTCCATGTTTTTGATGATTTTGATTCTTCTGATGGTGCTAGATACAAATGGGGCAGGGTCTAGATGTGCTTTTGTTCTTTAATTCCCCTTGTCTTTAACTTTACCCAAAATTGCACTGAAACCTCCCATGCTGCAATTTTGGGAGCAGTTCTGGGGGCCTTTTTGAAAAGGATTAAACCATTTACAAGTGTTTTTTTTTTTTTTAAATAAAAAAGTCTAGACAATGGGACAGATCCTATTTCAGCTCTCTATGAGAAGAAGCCCTGTGCAGAAATAATATTCACCTTTGTACTCTTACTTACATCTAGTGGAAAAAGTAGATCATTATCACTTTTGGTGTCCTTCTACCTCTCGTGATTGTTGTGTTAGGAGGAGCCAATGTTTTGGATAAATGCAGCTCACGAGGTCTCCAGACTCCTTCCATAGACTCCTTCTCCAGACTCCTTCCATAGACTCCTTCTCCAGACTCCTTCCATAGACTCCTTCTCCAGACTCCTTCCATAGACTCCTTCTCCAGTCACCATGAGTCTCATCCTCGGCCTGATCCTGTTGTGTGCCGGAGCCTCTGCTGTGGCTGCAGGTAAAACCTTTTTCTCTCATATATCTACCTCTATTTCTAACACCTACAGAAATAGAACCCTACTTGTGGCCCATTGTGTCCACCAAAGGATACATGTATTGAAGCTGTAGATGACTCCTATTGAGTTGACCTACAGCCATCACCAAAAGGTTCTGATTGTGTTACTCTGTATAGGGTCCCTCTTTATTTAAGTGTCCCATAACCCTCAACCTGTGTATGGGTGCGATAGATCTCAATACTCTTTGGCTGTGTGTTCTAGTCCACTGGATCTGTAGTGGTGGTGGTAGACCATTGAGATCCATCATTACTTCCTGCATGTTCAATGTGACAGGTTCCCTTTGATTCTCAATCCATGATAAACTTCCTTTATATCTGAAAGTAAAATGTTTGATCTCAACAGACCATTGGACCAGAACACACAGTGGCAGCCAAAGACTATTGAGATCTATAGCCCCCTTACACAGGCTTATACATAGAGGACCCTTCTACAGGTTGTGGGACACTTAAATCAATACAGACCCAATACATCCTAATACAAGCAGAACCTTCCGGTGATGGCTGTAGGTCAACTAAATCAACGGGAGTCATCTATAGCTTCAAATGAATTGCATCCTTTGGTGGACGCGATGGGCCACAAGTAGGAGCCATATACATCTTTAGTCTGCAGACAGCATGTTATATAGGCAAAAGAGCTGAGCAGATTTATGAAAACTTTTTGGGGGAAAAGATTCAGTAGAATTTGGAGTTTATCCATTTAACTTACTGCTTATTGTGTGCTAAGGAGTCAGGTGGGCGGTCTTACCAGTGATTGACATCCTTCCTTGTATGAGCACACACAGAGATACCTGTCAGTCACTGATAACACCGCCCACTGGACTCTTTAACCCACAATAAGCAGCAAATTAAATAGATAATCTTCAAATTCTACTGAATTCTAAGTTCTAAAGAGATATAGAGGAGTGTATAATATAGAGGAGTGTATAGTGCGACAGTATCAATGAAAGTGTTATGCGGCAAATTTTGTATGGCAGCGTTTTTCCGCACAAACAGTGGTTGCATTTCAGACGCATTTCAAATGTGTCGTGTCAGGTGCACATTGCGCTAAGTTTGCCCGTACGCCTGTTCATACATCTATAGAACAGTACGACGGCCATCTTTTTCCGCAGTATGCACCAAAAAAATGGCGCAGGAGAGTTCATATATGTCACCTTATGTATCAGTCTGCTCAGCTCCTCCTACTTCATAACATACGCGCATATCAGATAATTATCACTGAATATTAAAGGGTTAAAACATACAGGGGGACATGTATGTAAACTGTCTTGGTCTGAGAATTTCTTTGTTTGCCCAATTACAACCAAACAAAAGCTCCCCCTTTCCATTTATTTCGCCTTGCCCTATATGAAATTGAAAGGGGAGCCATGATTGTTGCTATGAGCTCTGAATTGTGCTGTGTGCTCTGAATGGTTTGCTATAGCTCTAATGTGGTTGCTATGGGCAAACAAGGAAAGTCTTAGGACCTATACAGTTTTCATCATGATGGTGCCCATAATCTTTAATAAATTTAGTTTAAAAAAATCTTTGCTTCAAAGGCCTCCAAAGTGATAGAAATGCAATAGTACAAAAACACAAACCAAACCAATGCAGGATTTCAAAATGCTCAGTGCGCACAGGGTTAATTAGATAAATAAACGTACATACATACAGGATGAAAGGATTACTTAAGCAGAGATTTTACTCATGTTTACCAGTTAGCCCTTGATCCACAGTTTCTTGGTTCAACATAGACACCAGGTTTCAAGATGAATCACAATTTTTGTTTTCATACGTGTCTATAGCCATACATGGGATTGGGAACATACCATTTTACTACTCCCTATTTAATTCCTTGCCTGTACAGCAGAGATGCCACCCCGAAAATGGCGCCCCCACCTTAGATGGCTCACCCTGTTAACACCTCACACCTCCTCAAGGGGAACCCTTCTGACATATCAATAAGAATAAAACGTGTAAGATAATGTGGCTGGTGTGTATAACATCACCACAATGTGCCACCTATGTCGACCTGTTCCTAAGAGCGATATCTCCCGACTTTAGATAATTCCCTAAATATTTACCTTTATATAGACTATAGGTATGTCATGCTCAACACCTAGATACTCAAATCACCTCTAGTGTTATTTAAAACACTGGTGTCCATGCTTTGGTCATTATACCAGACTTCCGGTGTTGGCTGTGAAACACAAATGTGCTCCACATTACACTGCGTATGTCCGGAACTTCCGGTTTTCGGGTATGTGGAACTCATCATGCGTTCCACATTTCTCTTGTCCAAGTCTGTTGTCTTTGTAACCATGTTCCTTCACTTCTCTGTGGGGTGCAGTGGCTATGGACGAGGCAGTCCCATTATATGACCCTTGTCTTTTAGTTATGTAACTTGAGATACCGGGGTCCATTTTCAGGATTCCCCAGTATTTCCCCTAATCTTCTCTAATTGGTTATCAAACATAGCCACGATACGTAGAGGCTGATCTCAATTGGAGTAATTGTTAGACGCAAGAAGTGAAGTTCTCTCTTTTTTTAAGATTTTTTTAAGCGCATGATAGAACGAATCCTTCAGGACATTCTATGGGTATCCTCTGTCTCTAAATTAGTTTTTAAGGGTCCATGCTTCTTACCCATACTCCGCTATGGTTGTGCAGTTCCTCCGAGCCTGGATGAACTTGCCATTAGTTATGCCTCTCTTTAATTGCGATTGAGGTGAAAAGTCCTCCTAGTGACGACGTTGATGTTGGTTTCCTATAAATAGTAGACCATAAAGACCCATCCCTTCTCTTATGGATCGTGACATCCAAAAGTTTAAATTCTCTCCTCCAATTTCATGGGTAAATCGCAATCATAGATCATTTGATATTCAGATTGTTTAGAAAAGTCCCAAATGACTCTACTGTACCTGACCAGAAGACCACGATATCATCTGTGTATCGGAACCAGAAAGCGTTCTGGGGTATCCAGACCTCCTCCAGGTACCCGAATGCCACCGTATCCTCCCACCAGCCCAGGGTAAGATTAGCGTATATAGGAGCGCATGAGCTCCCCATCGCAGTTTCCCTAAGCTTGTGCTAGATTTTCCCTTCAAAAATAAAATAATTATGTGTGAGGATAAATGATAATAAATCCTCAACAAAGAGACTATGTTCCCTATATCAGTGACCTTTTTGACATAGGTGGTATTGCACAACTTCTACCACTACATGATGGGGGATGGAGCTGTACAAAGTCTCCACAATCAACTGTGATATTCTCTAAGACTAAGTCTCCACTGCATCGGACAAAAAACAGCCCAAAAGAGGCCGTTTTTTTTTTCCCGATGCAGGACAACGGTTTTGTGTCAGCTTTGTTACAAAACCGCGTTGCTCTCTTGTTTTTTTTTTTACATCGCCATAACAATAGTATTGTGTATGGGAAGATGGTCAAGAAACGAAAAGTTCCAGGCGTATAATACAGCATGTATTCTATATAACGCTGGACGGCAGAAGACAATCGCGTACAAAAAGACGAGCTGCGGAGACTGCAGCTCGACTTTTCTATGGCCGCCTATGGGGCTGCAGGAAGGCGCCAAAGATATTATCGTAATCTTTTGCAGTGGAGACATAGCCTAACTCCGTAAGAGATTAGTAGTATGTACATTATATTATATTACAGTATATATTATTATTATTATAATATACATTAGATTACAGTATCTAATATTATTATCATATTACAATATATATTATTATTGTTATATTACAGTATATATTATTATAGTATATTACCGTATATATTATTACATACAATATATTATATTACAGTATATTTTATTATTATGTACATTATATTATATTGCAGCATATATTATATTATATATTACAGTATATATTATTATGATTATTATTATTGTTATATTACAATATACATTATATTACACTGTCATTAATTTGCAGTTGATATTGTCACTATTTTTTACATCAAGTGATAAGTTTATTAAAATTTTTATTTATGAGACAACATAAATACAGTTCAACCAAACTGAGCTAATTAATCCATGTGGGATAATCTTGTAAACTGTGACTGTTGGGCAAAGGGGGAGGAGGTCATAAGAAAACACTCAAGAAATTAGGAAATTAGACATAGCTTGACGTTCACATGTACTGTTCTCCATACCTATTACATCACATTACTGAATGTATATTTACTACAGAAATATTTCTTTAACTTTTTCTGAATTTTTTTCTGTCTCTAGAATTTCAGTGCACTCAAATACATGGAAAACTAAAACAGATAGATGCCGGCGCAGGGCAAGTGTACGGTGTGGATGACGAATGGAACATCTTTCACTGGGTCAATAACCATTGGCATCTAATTTCCGGGAAGCTCATTCATATATCGGTGGGACCTGCTGGAGTCTGGGGGGTCAGTAGGGCACATACCATCTACAAACGTCAAGACCACAAGTGGCAGATGGTAGCAGGTCAGTATAGTAAATATGGTAACAGTTGAGGATATCATTGATTTGGGCAGCTCATGCTGTTATCAAGCACCCATGATTACATGACAGGTGGCACCGGGAAGCAGGAAGTGGGGAAGCTTCCTGTCTATCTGTATATATAGTGTTCAATGAATGCTGTATATATAACAATAGAGAAGGCAGAGACTGGAATGATCTGTCCCTGCCTTCTCAGAGGAGAATGTGGCTGAAGCTGATAGCCAGCTCTCCACTCACGCAGCCGCATAATCAGTATCCAGTTGTGCGCTCCACATGGATGTCCCAAAATGTCTGTGCAGAGTTTGATGTTGACTGCCCAGATTTTTATAGTCCACAGGTGGTCGGCATCTGGTTAAAGGCATTGTCTGCCTATAGCTCCTCTCCACAGTAGAGTGCGGTACTACATGTCCTGTATTGCTCTTACATGTATTAGTGAGGTGCATGCAGTGATTGGCGGTCTAGAGCACCTCCCTACAGTACAGTTTGGTACTACATGTCCTGTACTGCTCTTACATGTATTAGTGAGGTGCATGCAGTGATTGGTGGTCTATAGCTCCTCTCTACAGTACAGTGCGGTACTACATGTCCTGTACTGCTCTTACATGTATTAGTGAGCTGCAGGCAGGGAATGGCGGTCTATAGCTCCTCTGTACTACAGTGGTACAGTGCAGGTACTACATGTTCTAGTACGTGCTCTTACATGTATTAGTGAGGTGCATGCAGTGATTGGCGGTCTATAGCGCCTCTCTACAGTACAGTGCGGTACTACATGTCCTGTACTGCTCTTACATGTATTAGTGAGGTGCATGCAGTGATTGGCGGTCTATAGCGCCTCCCTACAGTACAGTGCGGTACTCCATGTCAGGTACTGCTCTTACATGTATAGTGAGGTGCATGCAGTGATTGGCGGTCATATAGCGCCTCTACTAATAGTACATGTGCGGTGGTTACTACATGTCCGGTACTGACTGCTTATGTATTAGTGAGGTGCATGCAGTGATTGGCGGTCTATAGCTCATCTCTACAGTACAGTGTGGTACTACATGTTCTGTGCTGCTCTTACATGTATTAGTGAGGTGCATGCAGTGATTGGTGGTATATAGCACCTTCCTACAGTACAGTGCGGTACTACATGACCTGTACTGCTGTTACATGTATTAGTGAGGTGCATGCAGTTTATAATGCGGTCTATAGCTCCTCTCTACAGTACAGTGCGGTACTACATGTCCTGTACTGCTCTTACATGTATTAGTGAGGTGTATGCAGTAATTGGTGGTCTAGTAGCGCTTCTCTACAGTACAGTGTGGTACTACATGTCCTGTACTGCTCTTACATGTATTAGTGAGGTGCATGCAGTGATTGGTGGTCTATAGCGCCTCTCTAACAGTATTTTAGTGTGGGTATCATACTATGTCCTCTACTGTCATTCTATACATGTATTAGTGAGGTGCATGCAGTGATTGGCAGTCTATATTGCCTCCCTACAGTACAGTGCGGTACTGCATGTCCTTTACCACTCTTACATGTATTAGTGAGGTGCATGCAGTGACTAATGGTCCATAGCGCCTCTCTACAGTACAGTGCGGTACTACACGTCCTGTACTAGTCTCTACATGTGTCAGGATGAGCTACTCCTTTGGGCACCAGTTGAGGGCCCCATTTTCTTTTTTCTTGGTCCATTGTACGTAAAGTCCATGACTCAAAGAAGTTCCTCTCCTCATCATAACGAGTGATTTCCAGCTTCCAGCAGCTCTTTCTGATGTTATATGGAAGGACACGCTTTATCCAGAATAGTTTCTGCTTCATTGTCTTTAATCCTCATTTTCCATTATGTTGGGGACATTTTGGAGCTTTAGAACCAATCACCAGTTTTTGATAGTTATGATTTCAACATACAATGGTCGTCCTGTAAGACATTACTATTGTATGTTGAGGGACCACTGTATAGCTAAATGGATTTTCTAAACTGGACAACCCAATAAGTCAATGGGCCTCAACCCTATTATCAAAGTGTAACAATGCTGAAACCCAAGTTTTTGTTGGTATCTACAGGACACTTGAAGCAGGTGGATGCCGGAGGCGATAAGTTTCTTGGTGGAGTGGACGCAGAGTTCAAAGTCTTCTGCTTGAGCCAGAATTGTACAACTTCAAGTTCTTCACTGGTGACGTTCACTTCTCTGGATGCGACTCTGAAATATTACAGCTGTGGACCTTTCGGTTGCTGGGGCGCGAGCTTCCATGACAATGTCTTTTTTCGACAAAATGTGACCGCGGAGTCGTGCGAAGGAAGCCAATGGCAGCGCGTCGACGGCAAACTGGTTATGATGGAGGTCGGCACCGATGGGTCGGTCTATGGAATAGACTCAGCAGGACAAAGCTTCAGGAGGTAAGGGCATGGGTGTAACTATAGCCATAGTGGCCATAGCGACTGCTATAGGGCCCAGAGGTTTAGGGGGCCCCCACTCAGGGACAAGAACAGTGTAACTTTTTGTGGGGATGAAGTAGTTGGTGGCTTTCTGCTCTCCAGCTCTACTGTATGGGTTCCCTCATATATGCCCGTATCTATTATACCTTTAATTATTGCTACTTATCATTAGGCATTGGGCACCATCTCATTTTGCTATGGGGCCCTATGAATTGTAGTTATGCCCCCGAGTTAGAGCATAACCATCACTATTGAAGTAGTTGTATGCTTGACACTATTGGGTTATACATGGTTGATAGAGTTCCTAATTTTGGACCCCCTTTGTTCTTCCAGGGAGGGTATCTCTGCCAAGACCCCCACCGGCTCATCCTGGACTCCTCTGGATTTCTGTGCCACTTTCAAGCATATCACTTATGATGACGGATTCCTGTGGCTTCTGGCTACAAATGGAGACATCTATAGGTGCTTCGATGAAGACTAAACCGATCCTAATACAGATGGGAACCAGAAATATGATGGCATCAAAAAGTTACGAGTCATGTGCCGGCTCACTAGCCAAGCCAGGCCATTGCAGTAGTTAAAAGTTTATTAAAATAAGAATAGTTTCCCTTTAGGTTCCCCTCTATGAGCTCCATATGTCTGGATACCTGCTACCAGGAGTGGCTGACGTGTATGCATAGGGAAGTTGTAAGCATTGCAAACCTAAACTCAATGCGCTTCATTTGTTAAAAATGTCTAAGCATAAGACTGTCCTTGTTGCTCATAGCAACCAGAGCCCAAAGCAACCGGAGCCCATAGCAACCAATCAGAGCTCATATCAACTAATCAGCGCTCATAGTGACCAATCAGAGCTCATAACAACCAATCAGAGCTCATAGCAACTAATCGGCGCTCATAGCGACCAATCAGAGCTCATAGCAACTAATCAGTGTTCATAGCGGCCAATCAGAGCTCAAAGAAACCAATCAGAGCTCGTAGCAACCAATCAGAGCTCACAGCAACCAATCAGGCGCCATAGTAACCAATCAGAGCCCATAGCCACCAATCAGAGCTCAGCTTTAATTTTTCCAGAGCAGTAAAAGAAATGAAAGCTGAGCTCTGATTGGTTGCTATGGTCTCTGATTGGTTCATATGAGCTCTGATTGGTTGCTATGGGCTCTGATTGGTTCATATGAGCTCTGATTGGTTACTATGGGCTCTGATTGGTTTCTATGGACTCTGGCTGCTATGGGCTCTGATTGGTTACTATGGGCTCTGATTGGATGCTATGGGCTCTGGTTGCTATGGGCTCTGATTGGTTCATATGAGCTCTGATTGGTTGCTATGGGCTCTGATTGGTTCATATGAACTCTGATTGGTTTCTATGGGCTCTGGCTGCAATGACCTCTGATTGGTTGCTATGAGCTCTGGTTGCTATGGGATCTGATTGGTTGCTATGGCCTCTGGTTGCTATGAGCAACAAGGACAGTCTTATGCTTAGTTTTCATAAATGAGGCCCTATGTATACGTAGCAGCTATTCAGCTGTATGTGGTTGGATACCTGATGGTAGATATCCAAATGTATCGGGCCCATAAAGGGTAACGTTCTGATGTTAACTTACCATGAGAATAAGTGTTTTTAGCAAAAAATTCATATATATTTTTTGTTTTCAATTTTAATGAAGTTGCTGCAGTAAATAAAGCTATTTTGTAAGTAATGATTGCGTACTGACTTCCTACTATATACATACACCAAAACACTTAAAGGGACTCTGTCGCATTGAAGCTGCTATCTGATCTGTAGGAAGTATGTTATAGAGTAGAAGGAGCTGAGCAGATTGATATATAGTGTTATAGGAAAAGAGTCAGTAGAACTTGTATTTTATCAATTTAAATCCATGCTTATTCTGGGTTAAGGAGTCCAGTGGGTGGGGTTAACAGTGTTTGACAATCAGATTTGTATACACAGTGATACTGGGGAGGCTGTCAATCACTGATAGGACTGCCCACTGGACTCCTTAAGCCAAAAAAGCAGGGATTTAAATGAATAAAGTATGAATTCTACTGAAACTTTCCCCACAGAACAACAAATAAATCTGTTGAGCAACTCCTGCTCTGTAATATATGGCGTGTTCAATGGGACAGGTTCTCTTTAAAGCAATTTATAGCATATCCACAGATGCTAACCTATCAGGGAGAATGGGATTCGTCTGACTCTAATCGGGGGGTTGATGGGAGTTATAGAACAGTTAAGCCAGGTGCCCTCTTCAGTCAAGGAACCCCTATTCTTCCAACACATAGGGTCCCAAAAACAAAACACCATTTATTAGATGTTTATGGCATGTACTAGATGCTGGCATATACACATTCAATTCTTCCCATAGGATTCTGATTAGGAGTACAAAAATGCCAGGAAAAAAACGCCTGTGCGAAAGGTAACAAAATGCAAAAAGGAATGGGGAACAGTGTGGAAACCTTTACATATGTTACATAAAGTGAGAAAGGAAAGAATGGACATGATGGAAATATTGACATATAAAAACTAGCAGATCTGGAAACAGCACCAAGAAAAAAAACATTTACATGTGTTACAGGAGGAAAGAAGGAAAGGGGACATGATAGAAAATGTTAAATATGAAACAGGAGAAAAGAAGATTGCCAAGAGGAAAAAGAAAAACGGACCCGGCGTACGTGCATTGGAAATAAAAAAAAGCCTAGGCTATAGGCTTAATTAAAAGGGTTTTTATTCTTAAAAATGCTACGGAATTACCGATGCAAAATTAAAAACAATAAAAGGAACTTAACCGCGTTCGCACGGGTACCCGCGCGCTTCATCAGAAGTCTTCTGATGAAGCTCGGGTACCCGCGCGAAACGCATTAAGTTCCTTTTACTTGTTTTTAATTTTGCATCGGTAATTCCGTAGCATTTTTAAGAATCAAAAACCCTTTTAATTAAGCCTATAGCCTAGGCTTTTTTTTATTTCCACTGCACGTGCGCCGGGTCCGTTTTTCTTTTTCCTCTTGGCAATTTTCTCCTTCCGGTCCACGGAACGGAGTACCAGAGACCAGCGGCTGCCGTAGTAAGGGCTACGGGATACAAATAGCCCTGTAAGCGCTTATGAGTGTTGTGCCTCTACATTAGTAGCGCAACACCAAAAGGTGAGAATACATCATCACTTTCCAGTATTTCTCTCCATTTACAGTATAACACTATTGTGCGCCCCCTCTCTTTTTTTCTTTTTCCTGCATATAGGAGAAAAGAAGAGTAATGGGGGACATAATAGAAACCTTTACATTTGTTACAGAAGGGAAGAAGGGAAAGGTGGACATGATGGGAACTTTTCAATTTGTTACAGAAAGGAAAGGGGGACATGCAGGGCTGGGACAAGGTATTCTGGTGACCTAGGCAAAGAAGGTAAGTAGCGCCCTACCCCTCTCCTCCCCTCCCAATTAAAATTCAGTCCACTTCATACCTATTTGTGCCCCCTTCCTGTCTGGGATGAAGTGGAGCCCTAGGTGGTAATGATGGAAATCTTTATATTTATTACAGAAGGGGAAAGGGGGACATGATGGAAACCTTTATATTTATTACAGAAGGGAAAGGGAGACATGATGGAAACTTTTACATTTGTTACAGAAGGGAAAGGGGGACATGATGGAAACTTTTACATTTGTTACAGAAGGGAAAGGGGGACATGATGGAAACCTTTACATTTGTTACAAGAGGGAAGAAGGGAAAGAGGTGACATGATGGAAACCTTTACATCTGTTGCCAAAGGGTGGGCATGATAGAACATTTTTAATATATTACTGGAGAAAAGAAGAGAAAGTAGGACTGAAAACCTTTCTATGGTACACGAGAAAAGTAGGAAAAAGAAGGCACATGATGGAAACCTTCACATATCGTCCAGGATCGAAGAAGAGAAAAGAGACACAATGAAACCTCTACATATGTTGCATAAGAGAAGAACGAAAGGGCGGAAACTATAGAAACCTTTACATTTGTTACAGAAGGAAAATGGGGCATAATGGAAACCTTTACATATTTTAGGGGAGGAAAGAAAGAAAAGAGGGGATATGATGGAAAAATTTACATATGTAGCAGGAGAAAATAAAAGAAAGGGGGATATGATAAAAAAAAACGACATGCCCCCTTGCATATTTTTGGGCCAGTAACCCATTACAGTGCCAGATCGAAACACCCCCTTAAAACAGCCTCCCCTGCAGCTTTATCCACTGTAGAATGTAAGTGGAGAAAGAAGCATGTTTCTCTAATAAGGCCACATGTATGTACTCTTCTGCTGTTGATCTAGGCACAGTTTGTTGGAAACTTATTGGCCATTTAAGATTCATCTGGCCAAAGCCACTTTTTGTATTCACTAACAACAAGCAGAAAGTTTAATAATGGTGGAAAAAAAAGTATATTAGAAAATACCGTAGTAGTAATTTTCATTATACAGTGATTACACTTTATTTACATAAAAGGTGGAAAATTCCTTTAAGCATTTCCTATCAGCGATATGTAATTCCAGTCAGCAACAACAAAGATTTGCAATTATTATAGATCCAATAGCAGCAGTGTCGGACTGGGGTGCCTAGGGCCCACAGGTGGAGTTTACTCTATGGACCCACCAGTTGAGTTTTTATAGGTCCACTGGTGGAGATTATTTTAGAGGCTCCCCTACTGCTGTACATGCCTCCTTTACTTATCTTCTTGCTTGTTGCCTCTCTTTCTATGCTTTCTTGCTTCTTCTGAGAATAGATATGCATTTAAAAAACAACTTTAGGTCATACATGCAAACTCTCCTGTTTTTGGCGGGGGGGTCCCGCTATTTGGGGGTTCTTTAAATGGCCGCGGCGACAGAGTAGCGCTAGTGCGCTACTCTGGCGCCGCCGGGCCGCTCCTACAGGCAGGTGAAGCGGCCGCTGCGCCCGCTTCACCCGCCCGGAGTCTCGCTGTGCAGGGAGAAGGCAGCAGGGATCGCTCCCTCCTCCCTCCTCCCCCTGTATGTCCGGCACCGGTGTGTACGCCGCACATACAGGTCAGCGGCGCAGGGGAAGTGACGCACGGCTGCTCTCACTTCCCCCTGCGCCGCTGAGGAGATCGTCCGGAGCGGCCGCGCTGCAGGAGCCTGGTGAGGTAAGTGGATTTTATTTTATTTTATTAGCTATATGGGGGGCTCTGCCTGGCAACAATGGGGACATCTACCTGGCAACAGAGGGGACATCTACCTGGCAACAGAGGGGACATCTACCTGGCAACAGAGGGGACATCTACCTGGCAACAGAGGGGGCACCACCTGGCAACAGAGGGGGCATCTACCTGGCAACAATGGGGGCACTACCTGGCAACAGAGGGGGCATCTACCTGGCAACAGAGGGGGCACTACCTGGCAACAGAGGGGACATCTCCGGGCCACAGAGGGGCATCTACCTGGCAACAATGGGCACTACCTGGCAACAGAGGGGGTGCTACCTGGCAACAGAGGGGGCATCTATCTGGCAACAGAGGGGGCACTACCTGGCAACAATGGGGGCACCACCTGGCAACAGAGGGGGCATCACCTGGCAACAGAGGGGGCTCTTCCTGGCAACAATGGGGCATCTACTTGGCAACAGAGGGGGCATCTACCTGGCAACAGAGGGGGGCACTACCTGGCTAACAATGGGGCACCTACCTGGCTAACAAGGGGGGCACCTACATGGCTAACAAGGGGGCAACTACCTGGCTACAGAGGGGGCATCTACTTGGCTACAAGGGGCATCTACCTGGCCTGTAGGGGCACTACCTGCTTACAGTGGTGGGTTACTCACCTGGCTATAAGGGCATCTACCTGGCTTTCTTCAACCTTAGCATTGGGTCGGAGCGGTGGTGGCTTTAGAAGGGGCGTGGCTACCGTCAAGATGGGGCGTGACCATGCAAAATTTTTGTCGCGGCGCGCTCTGCGCCGCCACTAATCTCCTGCTTTTTATTATCAAAGTGGCAACTATGCTTTAGGTCTACCATGCTCAGGGGTCTACCAGGGGTTTCCCTTATTCCCCTGTGGGCCAGTCCGAGCCTGCATAGCAGTAAATATAATGTACAATACAATGAAATATTTCTTGCGTAGATAGAAATTACATAACCAAATAATGGCGCTATGTACAGGAATGGGGAAGTTTACCATAGACAGGTTTACATGGTTTCCATTGAACTCAATACTAAATTTGTCTTCAGTTAGCTGTTGGTGGCCAGTATATCAAAGGGTTGGCAGGGTCCACTTGATGATCCTATTTAATTCCAATCATAGCACTGCACCAAAGGCATTTTTTTGGGAAATGGAAGTAAAATAAATTCAGATACAAGACAGACCTTCCTAATAAGTATGTCTAAAATTTCTATGTATTTTATCTATGGTTGTTAAGGGGAACATGACCAATACCTCCCACCCACCCCCAAATTAATGTCACCATCCTTGCTTTCAACTACTGACCCCTAAAACAAGTTCTATATCGTTACTATTCTGTCATACTTTTAATACGGGAGTGGAATGATCCTTTAAGGTCTTTTGCCATGAAGTGAGTTCCTTACCTCTTATCTGCTCAGGAGAGAATATAAACAAAGCATGCAGAGTCATGAACAGCTGCAGGGGTGAGAGGGATGGGGGTGAGCAGAGAGCGAGGAAGAAGGGAGCATCTGCAATGTTTAATCAAATAATTACATTACAACCAGTGGATTATCTATACAAAAGACACAGCCTCATACACTGCACTTTCTCCCCAGCCCCTTGCAAGCTCCTTCATGTTCCCTGTCATCAGATAAGAAGTGCAAACACGCAAGCGTGGCCAGATCAGCTCCAGTCAGTGTCCTGGTCGTGTCTAATGTAAACTTTCAGGAAACTAAGGGGGACTGAGCAATGCTGTAGCTCTCACAGGCTTCACTTTTTGCAATCACATATATTTAGAAAAGTGATTAAATACCCATTTTGTAGGATCCCACGTCAACATTACATCATGGCAAAACCCCTTTAAAGGGGTTCCCTGCTTTTGACAATACCACCTTGCTAGGTTCCTTGACAATAAAATGATGACAAAATATGCTCCTGCTGGCTGGGACCATCAGTGATCAACTTAGCAGTAAGGGTTCAGTTTTCCAGCAGCGCCACTACAGGAAAAATGAAGTATTACACAGTGTCCATTCAAATCAATGGGCTGTCTGTATAATGCAGGTCAGGTCGGGTCCTCCAGAGCAAGAGACGCTCTTGTCACCGCTCTACACTCTGATCATGCAATGAATTTCCCGAATTGATGATCCTTTATGAATTTCCTATTTGGTTCTATAAAATGGCCTTTAAAAACTGGATGATCCCTTAAAGCTTTTGTTCATTTTAGGTAAATCTACTACAATGAGGCTTTGTTGCACTTTACAGATACTGCAAACAAGAAAAAGCTGTACATGATATAAGAGAGCTTAGCGAGACGACTGATACAAATACAAGGCGGAGATCTGTCCTTGTGGTGATGGTACAGAATGGGGTAATCTTGCAGACAGCAGTGACATACCAACAACTTTTCTGATGGTTCCTTATGGTCCACCACTTTTGTCCCAATAGGCACAGATTCCTCTAATACTAAATTCTGGAGTCAAGGTTTCTCCAGCTGAATGTCTGTGATTCTCAAGGTGCCTACATCTTCATAGGTGGCTTGTAGACCACGGGTGATGTCTTCATACATTGAGCAGTCCTCCAAGTTAAGTCCCTGTGGGAAAAAAAAGCCATTGTTTCAGGGAAAAATTCAGCAAAGTGACCCCTATTCAAGGACAGATATAAATCCCATTGCCTCAAATGTGTCCATTACAGGCCCTGCAGATGTTCTAAACAGGAAAATAGTGGATAATGACATGAATAAGGGCATCAGATCCAACCAATTTGGCTAAAGCCTAACTCACATCTTGCTTTCGGACCACCGTTCATAGTATTCATCAGGACACCATAAAAATGTATCCCGACAGGGCCATAGATGGGGCCATGATGCTTTGCTTTGAGATGGGGCATTAAGGGTGGGTTCACACGTTCGGCTTTTTAGGTGCAGTTTTTGAAGCCAAAACCAAGAATGGTTTCCAAACCAGGAGGAGTCTCAGTCTTTTCTTAACATGCATCTAAAAAGATGAATGTATAAACCCACCCTCAAAACCTGAATACAAAGTCCAAATACTGAAATGTCTTGATGGGGCAAGGCAAGGTCATTAGTAACTTGAGGGAAACTTGGGCCAATACCAGAGCCCAACAGGGTTCGGGGACACATGGTGATCTGGTTTTTAGATGCTTCTCAAGATTAGGGGTAGGGAAGATAGTGTAGTGACTGGTATCCATGGTCCTATATAGGACCCCAAAAGAAGAAATGTGTCACCTGCTTCCATAGAAGAAGCTTCTGCATCTAAAAAGCTGAATGTATAAACCCATCCTTAAAGCCCCATCTTGAAGCAAAGTATCATGGTGCCATCCATTGTGCAATTAATGGGTTGTTCCCATCATAGACATTAATGGCATATTAATAAGATACGCCATAAAAGTCTGGTAAGTACAGGTCTCACCTCTGGGATCCTCATCTGTCTCTGGAACGGGCCTTCGAAAAGGTCGGCTCAGAATAGAAAGCCGGTCATGCTTGCAAACGACTATTAATTCTGCTCTGTGGGGGTTCAGAGTACGGCCGAACGTTCTGCTCCCCTGTACTGGGAACTCCCATAGAAAAGAATAGAGAGAACACAGCATTCCCCTGTACTGGGAACTCCCATAGAAAAGAATGGAGAGAACACAGTGCTCCCCTGTACTGGGAACTCCCATAGAAAAGAATGGAAAACACAGCGCTCCCCTGTACTGGGAACTCCCATAGAAAAGAATGGAGAGAACACAGCGCTCCCCTGTACTGGGAACTCCCATAGAAAAGAATGGAGAGAACACAGCGCTCCCCTGTACTGGGAACTCCCATAGAACAGAATGGAGAACACAGCGCTCCCCTGTACTGGGAACTCCCATAGAACAGAATGGAGAACACAGCGCTCCCCTGTACTGGGAACTCCCATAGAAAAGAACAGAACACAGCGCTCCCCTGTACCGGGAAGTCCCATAGAACAGAATGGAGAACACAGCGCTCCCCTGTACTGAGAACTCCCATAGAAAAGAATGGAGAGAACACAGCGCTCCCCTGTACTGGGAACTCCCATAGAAGAGAATGGAGAACACAGCACTCCACTGTACTGGGAACTCCCACTCGCTTGCAAGAGCGAGCAGCTCTCCATTCTCAGCCGACACTTTCAGGGACCAGTTTCCAAGATAGGTACAGATCCCAGAGATGGCACCAGCACCTATCATACTTTGTTGACATATCCTGTCCATAAACCATCAAAGTCTATGGTGGGAATACCCCTTTAAATTTGAAATATAAGTTCAATGTACGTTTTTGGCAAAAGGCATAAAATTCTTACCTCATAAATATTTTCTCCTTCTCCTTTATCAAAGGACATTGAGTTCAAATTTTCCAAACGTTTCTGGTGGCAGAACATAGAAGAAGAGTTAGTAGTGAAGACACTATTATAAGACTGTACCATGAAAATATAAAATCACAAATACTGCTGAAATAAAAGTGCTATCAATTGCCTAAATAATTCCACAGTTGGGTACAAGATGACGTGGTGTTGGTGAAAGGCAATGGTAAAAAACTCTTTTTTGACCTTGATATATTCCAGAAATGCAGAACTTGACTGGAGATAGGGTACAAAACTGCTGGGAACACCACTGTACTGTACGCCTCCAAACCATTTGGGAAACCCCTGGACCACCCAGGAATGCCTCCAGATGACCTGGGGATGCCCCTGGATCACCCGGGAACATCCTTCCTTAGACTAACTTGGAACACCCCTAGACCAACTGGGAACACCTCTGGACCACCAGGGAACAGCCCCTATCAATGAAGGAATGTCCCCAGACCTTCTGGGAACACCCCCAGAGCACACAAGAGTGTCCCTGGACCACCCAGTATTGCCCCCAGGCAAAGTGGGAACAACTCAGGACCACATGGGAATGTCCAAGAACCACCCAGAAACACCCCAGACCACCCGGGAACACCCCTGAACCACCCATAAAAGCTCTGGACAACCCACGAACACCCCAGGGCACCCAGGAATGCCCCTGGACCACCCAGTTATGCCCCCAGGCAACCTGGGAACACCCCAGGACCACATGGGAATGTCACCGGACCACCCAGGAACACCCCCAGTCCACCCAGGATCACCCCCAGCACCTGGACACCCAGGAACATGGAATGTCTCCGGGCCACCCAGGATCACCCCCAGACACCCAGGACACCCCAGACCACCCAGGAAACACCCAGACCACCCAGGATCAACCCAGACTACCCAAGAACATCTCCAGACCACCCAGGATCATCCCCAGACCACCCAGGAACATCTCCAGACCACCCAGGATCACCCCAGACCACCCAGGATCACCCCAGACTACCCAGGAACATCTCCAGACCACCCAGGATCACCCCCAGACTACCCAGGAACATCTCCACACCACCCAGGATCACCCCCAGACCACACAGGAACATCTCCAGACCACTTGGGAAAACCCCTGAACCACCCAGAAAAGCTCTGAACCAACCAGGAACATCCCAGAGCACCTGGGAATGACCCTGGACTACCCAGAAAAGTCCTGGACTACCCAGGAATGCCCTTTTTGGGGTGGGGTTTGTGAGCTGCTAGAAAACTTTTGCCAGGTCGTATGTTGTGCAGGCTTGATATATTCCATACGTGATTCTATATTGCTTTGGAACTTCATGTGTTCTTCAATGAGATATATCTTCTATTACTCCTTACCAATGATAATTGGTTACTTGAGTGGCCTCATTCACAAATGACTTCTTTAGAGATATGAATCTCAGAAAAGTACAATAGTTGTTATGTTTTTTTAGATTCATAAGAGATCTGTCAGTGGCATACAGCACATCATACCATGAAGGTGAATAGCATGAACTTTTTGTAGAAAATGACACAGTGGGACACTATGGAAGAGACCTGGTTTTATTGTTTGCTCTTACAAAAGAAGAAAAAAACCACAAAATTTGAATTTTATTGTCATTTCCATAAGCAAAGATTTGTAATGAACAAAGGTATAAATGAAGATATACATATTACAGACAGGAACCACTTAGAGGGGTGTTCCCATCTCAAATATCTATGGCGTATCCATTGGGTATACCATAAACATCTGCTGGGTGTGGGACCTGCACCTATATTAAGAATGGAACCCTGAAAGATTCCATGGAGAATGGACGGAACGTTGCGCCTGTGCAGAATTCTCCATTCTGTTCTATAGTAGTGAGTGTATGTGCTCAACTCTACTATTGAAATGGACTGAGAGAGAGCGTGCCGGGCAGTCGCAACCTCCTCTATGTTCTACACTTTCAGGGCCCCATTTGCAAGATAGGTTTTGGGTCCCAGATAGGGCAATCTCAACAGAATTATGGCCCCCTGGTATAGCTGTGAAGTGAGCCCTGCCTGTAGCCATGACCAAACAAGAGACCACATGAAGCCATGCCTGTAGCCACCGCCAAGTACACCCATATCATCCCACTACCTACATCAGGACACCCCACTGTCTCTAATTGCGGCAAAATTGTGGTGCATTTTTTGGTGCATGCTTAGCCCTGTCCTTTTAATCAGGTCACGTCCCCTTTTTTTCGGATGAGGTGCAAAAGTGTCTAGCAACTGTCTAAAACACATAATGAACCTGATGTAAAACACACAGGTCCAGGACGACGAGTAGGTGAAGGTAGGCGACCCCGTAGGTCCCCCACGTAGGAAGAGGATGCCAGAAGGTATGAAGTGGGCTGAATTTTCCATTGAGGGGGGCACTATTTGCCCTATTTGCCTAGGGCACCAGAATACCTTGTCTTGTTATAAAAAAAATCTCAGTGACCAATTTGTCATTGGATCGGAAAAAACCATAAAGATGGACTAGTGGGGTCAGCAAATGAAAAACTAATTCACACACGGGGTGCGCCCTCACTAAGCTAAGTTAAAACTTTTATTTGTTACAGGTAAAATGTAAGTCACAAAAGTTATATTTTTGCTTAGAGAGGACTCCCCCCTATCTGTGAATTAGCAAAGCATGGATGCCATTTTTATGGCACATTTGGGCAGAATTGTGATGCAACAGTCATAAGAAATGTGCCCTAATGTGTCCCACCAGTGATCATTTGTGATCGGTGGAGGAATCTAATTGCAAGTGCTTGATAGCTCTACAGCTCCTCCACAGGAGAAATGAAGAATTACACAGTTACTATTGAAATCAATGGGTTGTCCTCCTCAGTGTTGAGTTCTCCCAATTAAAGGACACCCTCCAATGCCTTGATATGGATATTGAAAATGGGTTTTCTAAACCAGACTACCCCTCATAGACCTCGGTGGTTCCTGATATCTGACACAAGCCAGGTGTTAAATGATGAAGAAATATAGTCTAAGAATGGAAGCCACTTAAGAAGCCAAGTAGGAAGTCGATAATGCTGCTATAATGCTCCTGCGCTGTTCTACATTGTTGCACGTGCCCCTTGGATTGCCAGCAGCTCTACACGAGTCAAGGACGTGTAATCATTTTGGATGGCTCTGCCCGCCGTGGAATAGGCCTTCCATATACGCTTGTACGCTTCAGCTCGCTGACATCGCTATAAGACAGGAATGGGGAGAATTGTCTTAGCACTGTGGAAAACTGAAGGGGTCATTTATACTCTTACTTCTATAATGTAACATAGACTAGTAAGATGTCATAATGTACTGGTATATAGCTATAAACCAGTGCATTGGCTGTCACCAATAGTAAGCAGGCATTTGGCTGAACATACCTAAAAGCAACAGGAAATATAGTCAGACAGCAATGGGGCCTTCAATGGGGTGCGGTCAATGGGGTCCCCCAATAATCTCTTGTGCCATTACAAAGATTTAATGTCTGAGACTAGAGGTTTTGCTCATCTCTGGCATTGGAGCAGGCCATGGCTATGTATTACAGCCCTTGACCCGCACCTCTTCAATTAATAGAGGGGATCCACTGTTCAGGAACCTCATCAGAGCAGTTAAAAAGAGCATCTCTCACTCTGGAGGACCTGTCCAGTCCTATATTACACAGCCAGTCCATTGATATAAATGGGCGCCTTGCAATGTTACATTTCTCCTGTGGTGGCGCTGCAGGGAAACTGATCACTTCCTGTCTGGCTTCCTTACAGATAATAGAGGATCACTTGAGATCCTTGCAGGAGGACACTTTGTGGACAACTTCGACGAAAACCTTTCTAACACATAGGGCCACATGTATGAAACCTGTTCAGGTCTAAAACTCACTTTGTTGCTCATAGGTGACTATGGGCAAAAAAGTGAGTTTTGGACCTATGCAGTTTTCATATATGTGGCCCATAGAGATTGCACAAAGTGGAGAACTCCTTTAAAGATGCACATTGATGTGGTTATGATTGTTATCTAAATTAAATTAAGGTCAAGTTATCAAGCAGCGACTCTTCAGTTGGTGCAAGTTTATTCCATTCTGAGCCAACGCTTTTGGGAGCCAGTTTATGCCATTGTGCTACTGAGTAAGGCGTTCCTCGCCGAAACACATTGTTGTTACTTCTATCCATCCCATTAGTCCATGGCTACATTTAAATATATATATATACATATTTTTTTTAGATGATCAAATAAAAATTAAATTTTTATTCCTGGTTGAGCGCTCTGTTTTTCCAATGAAGCTATCTTCATACCAGTTCCCAAGATAGTTGCAGGTCCCAGAGGTAGGGCCCACACCTACCAGACTTGATAGCACATCCTATCGATATGCCATCCAGATCGATGGTGGCACACCTCTTTAGCAAGATTGGGCATGTTGTGCCTAAAGGGGTATTCCAATATCCATAGGATAAGCCATAAATATCTTATCGATGTGGGTCCCACTTCTTGATCCAATACCTATCCTTGCTCTTGCTTTGGGTCTTGCATGGTGGCTTATAGAGAGGTGGCTTTGCATGGCTCTCTGTTCTCTTTGGTGGGAGTTTTAAGTATAACCAAGAAACTGTGCTCGACTAGACTCAGGAGTACCATTGAAGGGAACTGAAAGAGCAATGAGCGGGCACCACTCCATCTACTCAGCCATGGGAAGAACAAGGGCGGGAAGGTATAAGGGAATATCTGTTTTCTGATAGATATGAAACCCAAATCTATCAGCCATTTCTGGCATATCCAATCAATATGTCATAAATATCCGAGGGGGGAAAACCCATTTAATTCAAGACCAATGTCTGGACACCAATCTGCAATAACTCTTTATGTCTGTACCATTAAACATGTACCATGTACATGTACATGTACCATGTCTGTACCAAAAAACATAAGGGTGCACTTACCTTATAGAGAAGGAAGGTTCCAGGGATGATAGCACAGAGGAGCAGTATGATTCCCTCCGCAGTAATGAGCTGGTTTTTTGTAGCTTCCTCAACATTAAAGAACAAGTATGCAGGAGGTTCTGGAACATAAAAAGCAGGAGGTTAACACCATGAATGGTCCAGCTATACTGGAGGTTAATCATATCTATAACAACAATGTAGTCAAATTAGCTTTAGGTTATGTTGTCCCATCACTGCAAGGAATTATTCATCATATGAAGAGCAACAAGAGCTTGGTACCTATGGAAAATATTCAAGAATGTAGCTATAGGGGTCACGGAGGTCACCAGAATTATAAATGACGTGACCTGTTAATGATTTTGCACTGAGGCAAAATCTTCAGGTTAAGCCTCTGGCAATATGACTGGGGTGCCTCGGGCCCACCAGTTAAGTTGATCTTTGGAGTCCACAAGTGGAGTTAATTCTAGGAGACTGCGAGTGGAGTTGATTCTTGGGCCCACCAGTGGAGTTGATTCTTGGGGCCCACCAGTGGAGTTGATTCTTGGGCCCACCAGTGGAGTTGATTCTTGGGGCCACCAGTGGAGTTGATTCTTGGGGCCACCAGTGGAGTTGATTCTTGGGGCCCACCAGTGGAGTTGATTCTTGGGGCTCGCCAGTAGAGGTGACTCTTGGAGCCACCAGTGGAGCTGATTCTTGGGGCCACCAGTGGAGTTGGTTCTTGGGGCCCACCAGTGGAGCTGACTCTTGGAGCCCACCAGTGGAGCTGACTCTTGGAGCCCACTAGTGGAAGTGACTCTTGGAGTCCACTACTGGAGCAGACTCTTACGTCTCACCAGTGGAGCAGACTCTTGGGGCTCACCAGTCGCGGAGACTACCGGAGCCCGCAAGTGGGGCGGACTCTCGGAGCTCACCAGTGGAGCGTACTCTTAGAATCGACCAGTGGAGCAGACTCTCGGAGCCCAACAGTGGAGGGGACTCTTGGAGCCCACCAGTGGAGCGGACCCTTGGAGCCCACCAGTGGAGTTGACTCTTGGAGCCCAGCCTACAACTGCATTACATGACTCCTGCAGTCTGCTTCTCCTTCTCAGCTTTTCTCCTTGGAAACTGCCACAGACCTGCAATGCCCTGGGGTCCACGATGGGTTTTCCCTGCTCCCCTGTAGGCCACACTGAAGCTGCTAATGGAGATGGCAAAAATGTGTCTTGCATACAGCCTGGGCATCTGCACTATTTTGTCAAGTTATGGAAATGACTTCACCTCATAAGGTTATGCATATTCTTAAAAGGGTTGTCTTTTTCAAGAGGTTCCACCTCTGGGATCTGCACCTATCTTGGGAAGAGGCCCCCTGAAAATTGCTGTCTCAGAATGGAAAACCAGTCACCTTTGCCCAAAACCCTCCATGGTTTTGATCTATGGGAGTTTCCAGAATGGAGAGTAATGTCCAAGCATGACCAGCTCTCCTTTGTGAGCCAACACTTTTGGGGGGCTATTCCAGACATGTGTGGTGTGGAACATAGAGATGAAAAATAGTCTCCAAAAAAAATGTGAATCTCGCAAGAGAACAGAGAGTGACTTTTGATCACTATATTTACTATTTTGCCATAGGCAAACTTAAACTCTATCAGTTCTCTATCTATAAAACACTAAAACGTAACTTTTATTATGTATAACACTTAACCTCTATACACACTATTTAAAAACCTGATTTCTAACCTCACCATTTAACCCTTTCTACTTCTGAAGGAAGGAATAGCTCCTTTTCTATTATCAAGTCTGGTGGAGCACCACCTATTAACAGGAGAGCCTTATATATACAGCAATTTACTAACTCCAGTAAGGGATCCCAAGCCTCCTACTTGGGCAGTCGTCCCTAATCTAATGGACACAAAACAAATAAGGCCCCCTTGTGACACCCTCTGCAGCGGGTGACACTTATAGACAGAGATGATAAATCACAATTTAAAACGTCATGCCTGACCTCCCCAACATGTTTCACCAGCTAAACTGGCTTCATCAGGGGTTAGAGGTCTGGTGTTAGTAAATTTCTGTATATATAAGGCTTTCCTGTTAATAGTGTGTATAGAGGTTAAGAGTTATACATAATAAAAGTTAAGTTTTAGTGTTTTATAGATAGAGAACTGATAGAGTTTAAGTTTGCCTATGGCAAAATAGTAAATATAGTGAACATAGAGATGAACCCACACCTATCAGACTCTGATATCATATAGTGATGTGTCATCCAAGGCTATGGTGAGATTACCCCTTTAATTTCATCCTTTGCTTTCTACTCACCTCTCACTCTTAGGTAGGTTCCACAGGAGCTATACGTTTTACCTTCTAGCATCACTCTGCACTCATAGAGCCCACTGTCACTTTTTTTTACATCACTGATAGTCAGGTTTTGTCTGGTGTCTTTCAAAATTTTAGTTTCCATGTATAAGATGTCAGTTGTTTGGTTCACTATATTTTGATGCAGGACCCAGGAGATGTTCACATTCTCATTGGGCTTCCTATGGAAGTTGCATGGGATCGTGGCGTCCTTTCCAATGAATACAGATATTGAGGTGGGCACCAACTGCATCTCCAGACCCCAGCATGGAGCTGTAGAAAAAAAGATGCTGTTATGGATATATATATAGGTATCTGTATATACATCTGCATTATGAATCGGTAGGGACTCTATGTGCTCCTTTATGGTGTCTCATGCAAAATTGGGAAAAAGCAAAAACATTTGTGTGCCTCAACATAACATTGGGGGTACAGTATGGGCTCATGCCACATTGGTGCATTATCCATGGTATGTTGCTATACTTATGAGAAAACCACTGGATACCGGGAAGCAGTATCAGGCTGAAGTTCCTTGGGCCAACCAGAGTCAATAATTAAGGTCCCACCATATATCTATACATGACATGTGTAGGGCCACCATTAATGTGGTGTTCCCACCATAGACTCTGTAACCTGCACCTATCTCAGGAAGGGGCCCCCGAAAGTGTTGACCCAGAATTAAGAGCCAGTTGGGCTTGTGCACAACTCTCCGTTCTGTTCTATGGGAGTTTCCAGTACGGGGAAGCAATGTGTTGGGCCATACTCCTCCTACAGAACAGAACGAGCAGTCGTGCGCAATACCAACCGGTTCTCAATTCTTTCCGGGGCTCGTTTCCGAGATATCACACTTTAAAGGCTTTTATGGTATATGCGTCAAAACCTGAGAGGTTCGGGTCCTACCTCTGGGATCTGCACCTATCTCAGGAACTGCCCTCAAAACTGTCAGTTCAGAATGGAGAACACGGCGCTCCCCTGTACCGGAAACTCCAATAGAACAGAATGGAGAACACAGCGCTCCCCTGTACTGGGAACTCCCATAGAACAGAATGGAGAACACAATGTTCCCCTGTACTGGGAACTCCCATAGACCAGAATGGAGAACACAGCGCTCTCCTTTACTGGCAACTCCCATAGAACAGAATAGAGAGAATACAGCGCTCCCCTGTACTGGGAACTACCATAGAGCAGAATGGAGAACACAGTGCTCCTCTGTACTGGGAACCCCCATAGAACAGAATGGAGAACACAGCGCTCCCCTGTACTGGGAACTCCCATAGAACAGAATGGAGAACACAGCGCTCCGCTGTACTGGGAACTCCCATAGAACAGAATGAAGAGCACAGCGCGCCCCTGTTCCGGGATCTCCCAGAGACCAGACTGGTGAACACAGCGCTCCCCTGTACTGTGAACTCCCATAGAACAGAATGAAGAACACAGCGCTCCCCTGTACTGGGAACTCCCGTAGAACAGAATGGAGAACACAGCGCTCCCTGTACTGGGAACTCCCATAGAACAGAATGGAGAACACAGCGCTCTCCTGTACTGGGAACTCCCATAGAACAGAATGGAGAACACAGCGCTCCCCTGTACTGGGAACTCCCATAGAAAAGAATGGAGAGAACACAGCGCTCCCCTGTACTGGGAACTCCCATAGAACAGAATGGAGAACACAGCGCTCCCCTGTACTGGGAACTCCATAGAACAGAATGAAGAACACAGCGCTCCCCTGTACTGGGAACTCCTATAGAAAAGAATGTAGAACACAGTGCTCCGCTGTACTGGGAACTCCCATAGAACAGAATGGAGATAACACAGCACTCCCCTTTACTGGGAACTCCCATAGAACAGAATGGAGAACACAGCGCTCCCCTGTACTAGGAACTCCCATAGAACAGAATGGAGGACACTGCTCCTCTGTACTGTGAACTTCCATGGAACAGAATGGAGAGTTGTGCCCAGGTGTGACTGGCTCTCCATTCTGCTTTGTAACTTTCGGTGGCCCCTTTTCTGAGACAGGTGCAGATCCCATAGGAGGCCAATCTCCAAAACATTCATTTATTTCTGGAAAATGTTAATCAACATTTCCTATATTTTCTGTTACTAATAGATTGGCAAAAGTTTTCAGACCATCTGTATTTTAAGTCAAATATTTAAAAAAAGAAGTCCATGCGTGACCTGAGGCCTCGCTCAGTTCTCCTCCTCTCTGCAGTTCTGCTCTCGAGGGAGGTTCGCACGATAAATACCCCGGCGGCAGGTGCTTCCTGTTCCTCTTTCCATTCTCGATACAGAAAAGTTTGACACCAAGAATATTCTATCAGGGTCTTGACTGCATTGAAGTGGGAGGGGGTGGGGGGAGGCATGTATTATATCATTTATCTGAATAGTCCTGTGGGCGGTTATGGGGGTTGATGAAGTCACTTCTGCCCATAGGGAATGCTGGCCATAGACTGTACATGCCATTGGGCATTTGCAGAATGGATTAACTGGTGGGACGCCACCTGCCCCTCTGTGAATGCTGCATGATACATGTTATATAGACGGGCTCCCTGAGGTCCATTGCTTTCAACAGGTGCATGTTTTATGGGGGGGGGGGGGTTATTGTCTTACAGTAACACCATTGTCTTTAGAAGACAGGAGACACCTTTAATTATATTTGAGAAATAATTTTCAAAAATAACCAAAATTGCTCTCTTCAAATTCCCCTCCCTTACCCCAAGGATCTATTAGCGGAATGTAGACAACAATTGTATCCCCTGTTCTCTGCCTATGGAGCTCGGGGCTGTTGCAGAACATCCTGCTAAAACAGTGCTCTGCAAAGTGCGGCTCTCCAGCTGTTAGGGAACTACAACTCCCATCATGCATTTATATAATCTATATCTGTGGGCATGATGGGAGTTGTAGTTTCCCAACAGCTGGAGAGCCGCACTTTGCAGACCACCGTGCTAAAATAGCAATTCCCTAATATACTGTTCTTAGTAAACTTGCAATTTTAAGGTAGAGCTGAATTAAGGTGGTATTTAAAGGGAGGTTCCCAAAATAGACTTTGTTGGGATATCAATAGGATATACTATTAAAGTGTAAAAGGTGAGGGTCCCAGCTCTGGGATTTGAAGCTATCTTGGGAATGAGTCCCTGAAAGTGTTGGTTTAGCAAGGAAAAACGGTCACGCTTGCGTAGACTCTCCATTCTGTTCTATGGATTCTGGATGTGTTGGATCAGCAAGGAGAACCAGTCACGCTTGCGCAGACTCTCCATTCTGTTCTATGGATCCTGGAACTAATGGTTCTGCAAGGAGAACCAGTCACGATTGCACAGACTCTCCATTCTGTTCTATGGATCCTGGAGGTGTTGGTTCTGCAAGGAGAACCAGTCACACTTGCGCAGACTCTCCATTCTGTTCTATGGATCCAGAAAGGTGCTGCGCGTGCGCAGTCATCTCTATTCACATCCATGGATATTTATGTCATATCCACAGACTATAAATGTTCAATTTATACAGGTCTCACCTTCAGCACCCAACCCTAGCTCAAATCCAAAGTTCATCTTACCCCCTGTCCTTAGCAAATGAACAAGTGCTGCGCGTGCGCAGTCATCTCTATTCAAATCTATGGATATTTATTGTATATCAACAGACTATAAATGTTCAATATATGTAGGTCTCACCTTCAGCACCCAAACCTATCTCAAAAGCAGAGTAAACCTCACCCCCTGTCCTCAGGAAATGAACAGGTGCTGCGCGTGCGCAGTCATCTGTATTCACATCCATGGATATTTATGGCATATCAACCGACTATAAATGTTCAGAATATACAGGTCTCACCTTCAGCACCCAAACCTATCTCAAAAACAGAGGTCACCTTACCCACTGTCCTGAGCAAATGAAGAAGTGGCCGCGCATGCGCAGCTATCTCTATTCACATCTAAGGGAGTTTCAAGTATAGCCAAGTAAATGCAAAGCCACCACCCCATTCACTGTGGCAAACAAAAGAAATGGAGGTAAAGGGACCCTCATTCTAGAGATAGGTTTGGATCTCAGAAGTGGGATAACCATCTATTAGACTTTTAGGCATATTCTATGGATTTACCATAAATGTTCAAGGTGGGAATACCCCTTTAGCTTTATATCTGTGTGAGGTACAGCAGGGGATTTGAAGGTCCGTATCATAAAAATGGAGCTCCGGCTATAAAGATATGTTACAAAATGTATTTGTGCAGAATTTTCAATCCTAAAATACATGTTCTCCTCTGGTGCTCCTATCCTGTGTTGGCCCATTGCAGTTTCAGACTGTTCAGGTTAAGAACTAGTTTAGGACTTACCTGGGAGGAGCAGCAGGAACATGACTACAGGTGTTGGCCATGTCGAATGGGATGCAATCAATGTTATCGTCACCGATCCGATGTCTGACCCAAGACAACCTGCAAAAGTCAACCCGAGCGCCTGCAGCAGCCTGATACTGGTGCTGCTTGTTGTTTCTGTGCGGTCGGGGTGCAGATCCGAGGGTGGCAGGATGTGACCAGGAGATGCGCTTCATTGCTTCAAAGAAAATATCAAAAACTCAGTCAAAAAACTCTCTCCCCTCTACCGTAACTAAATATATGAACCCCCCCCCCCATACAACAGAGAGGAACCCCCCCCCCCCCCATACAACAGAGAGGAACCCCCCCCCCCCCCCATACAACAGAGAGGAACCCCCCCCCCATACAACAGAGAGGATATCAAAGTGAGCAGTATTACTAAAACCCATGAAAGGATATTTAGCCAAGCCAGCATCATCATCTGCATACAGCTGTTTCGGGGTGTTTGCCCCTCATCAGTACAGATCAGATCGATGCTGGCTTGGCTGAGTGGGAGGCAATGAGTAGCTCAGAAAGGGAACATCTCTCCTTAGGGAGAACACCTATATAGGTGTGTGGAGATTCGAAATTGCCTTTTTGCACTCCACGAAGCATCTGCATATCACAAGGCATTATGGGAAAGGAGCTGAGAAGCTCTAGCGCCCTCTTTTTGATGTAACAAATCCTCAATTTGCTTTTAACCCCCTTGATCTTTGGAAAGCAAAAGGGATATTTAGCCAAGTCAGCATCACTGATCTGTAGACAGCCTTCTTGCTTTCCAAAGTTCCAGTGGGTCAAAAGCAAATTGAGGATTTGTTACATCCAAAAGAGGGCGCTAGAGCTTCTCAGCTCCTTTCCCATAATGCCTTGTGATATGCAGATGCTTTGTGTAGTGCAAAAGGCAATTTCGAATCTCCACACGCCTATATAGGCGCTCTCCGTAAGGAGAGATCTTCCCTTTCTGAGCTACTCATTGCCTCCCACTCAGCCAAGATAGCATTGCTCTGCTCTGTACTGATGAGGGGCAAAATCCCGAAACGGCTATATTCAGATGAGTGATGCTGGCTTGGCTAGATATCCCTTCTTGCTTTCCAAAGTTCCGGTGGGTCAAAAGCAAATTGAGGATTTGTTACATCCAACAGAAGGCGCTTGAGCTTCTCAGCTCCTTTCCCATAATGCCTTGTGATATGCAGATGCTTCGTGGAGTGCAAAAAGGCAATTTTGAATCTCCACACGCCTGTATAGGCGCTCTGCCTAAGGAGAGATCTTCCCTTTCTAAAACGCATGATAAAGGATGGGGGACTAGCAGAAGTAAAAAATGGCCTCCTTATAGTGTTTACTGACATCACACCTAGGGGTGTAGCTATAGTACAGTGATCAGGGGCGAAGCTATAGGGGGTGCAGAGGTAGCAATTAGTGGGGTCCAAAAACCCAGCATTGTAAATGATCCAGGGCAGATGAGGGCGCTATTGAACATTTTGCATTAGGGCCCAGCAGCTTCAGGTGACCCCTCTGACTGTGATCCCCAACCTATGGCTGCCCAGACATTGTGGCTGTGATATATGCTGGGAGTTGTAGTCCCACAACCTCTGAACAGACATTTGTTGCAGACTCCTGCTAAAGTAAGTGGCAGGAGAAGTGCACCGGGCCATTTTAACCCACTGGCAGGCCCAATGCAAAAATGTCATGAGCGCCCCTCCACCCCCTTCCTGTATATTTTCATACAGTGCACTATTAAAGTTATACTCAGCCGCAGTGAATTATAACAACAATGGTTGTTTTCTCCATCCGCCTCCTTGAGCCATAACTTTTTATTTTTCAGTTGACTTACCCATATGAGTGTTTTGTAATGGACAAGTTGTATTTTTAAGGCTACTCTTGTATGTTCCATATAATGTACTGGGAACGCAAAGAAAACCTCTTTGTGGGGTAAAAAGGTGAAAAAAACCACAGCATCATTCTTGGAAAGCTTAAATGGGATTTCTTTTTGGCTACATAATACCATGTGGTGACAAGTTGTCCATTGTTTGTCCACTAACACAATACATAGACGGCTGAAAAGTGTGGCCCCTAAATAAGAATCTGTGCGACCAATTGCCTTTAGAAGTCATCTAAGTATACATATCTGTAAATAATTTGTTCTCAGGATAACTACAACTGTTTTGTGAAGGCCTCAGAGGTTTGTTAGAGAACATTAGTGAACAAAAAGCATCATGAAAACCAAGGAACACAGCATAATGCTCGGGGGGGATAAAGTTGTGGCAAAGTGTATTGGAGGGTTAAGTTAAAAAAAATAACCCAAGCTATAAACAGCTCTCACAGTTCACTGTTCAATCATCATTCAAAAATTTAACTTTTTGGCCTAAATGCCAAAAGTTATGTGTGGAGGAAAGCCAACACTGCCCATGACCCTGAACATACCAAGAGTTGAAGAAAAGATGGATGGAGCTAAATACAGGGTAATCCTGGAGGAAAACCTGCGAAAGACTTTAGACTGGGGCGTAGGTTCACCTTCAAGAAGGACAACGACCCTTAACCTACAACCAAAGCTACAATGGAAGGGTTCACATCAAAGCATATTCATGGGTTACAATGGCCCATTCACCGTGCAGACCACAATCTCTGTGGCGCAGCGAACTCAGGCGGTCACATGTTTCTGCCACTAGATGGATTGTAGCAGGTCATCTGCTGCAGACTTGCCTGAAGACCTGGTCTCGGTGGGGGGAAGGCAACTATTTTGTGTCAGTAGCCAGAGGTTGCTGACGCAGGTAGCTAGTATGGCTTTTTTGTGTCTAACTATGGGTTGCCTTTCCTGGAACGGCTATAGCGTTGGGCGAGTGGCTGTTCCCACATTCCAGGATAGGTTTTAGATAGGTCTTTGGAGGCCTATAAAAAGCCTGGTACTTCAGGTGATTTGGAGGTTTGCTACCTGCTGTGGAGTAATGGCCACATATATATTTATTATATTTAAGAAAAGTCAAGTTTTATACATCTTTATAGTAATAATAGGGCTGCAGAGCTCTCAATTCCCTTCATAGCACAAAATAAAATAATTCTGGCCACCACAAGGGGGAGCTCTCTGCATAGCTACGTCTACAAATCCTGTTAACATCAATAATAAGACAGTGAGTGCCAACTAGCGACCGTTTCAGGCCGCCGGGATTTTGCACATCCTTGGATTTGGAGCTGTATATCAGAAAAACAAAGATTTCATAAAGACCGTTCAATCTATAAACAACATGCAGATAAAAGGCTGAGAGGTTATTTGGTAAGATAACGTTCTCAGCTCAATATTCAGCTGTGACAGTGACACAGTATCAGACGTGCGTCTCACAATAGTCTCAGGTGGAACAAGCGAGAAGGAAGTGAAATTTGCAAATTTAAGAAGATCATGTGAAGGGAATAATAATCCAGACTGGTGACTTCTTACTCATCTCTTCTTAGTAGCGACTATGGACTCCGAGTATAAACTATGTTCTCAATGAGAGCTGTGCATTACCGTATTTGTGGCCTGTACGTCAGGCGTATACAGCCCGGAAATACCCAATGTGAACATACCCTTAATGAACCTGATGGTGGCGCTGCAGACACAGATGTCTAAGGGGATTCAGAGACCATATTTGTTTAACCCCTTAGGCTATGTTCACACAATGTATTGCAGCACGTACAGCCCGCCGGCCCCATAGACATGCATTACTGGCAGCACGAAAGCACCGCGAATAAGTTACAAGTCACTTATCTCCCCGCGTGTACAATACGATAGTAATCTCTATGAGATTTATGGATTACCGTAATATTGGCGCGCATCTTGTCCGTATTAGAGCGCAAATACGCAATGAAATGCGCGCCGAAATTATGCCGTGTGAACATAGCCTTACCAACATTGCGGCTAATTGCAGCTAACACTCGATGGTTACAGCACGGGAGGGCGCCGCTGCCCCCCGCGCTGTTTAACCCCTTAGACGCCGCGGCCAAGATGGCTGCAGCGTCTAAATCAATGAGAAACGGTGCCGCGCACTATTCTTCACTGTGATCAGGACTTCAGCATCGAGATCGCTGTGTCCTGATTGGTGAAGGCTTCCCTCGCCACCAAGTTTCCAATTTCTCCACTTCTTGCCTTAGGCAGGAAGTGAAGAAACCGCCATATTGGTACACCCTAATGCATTGTTTATTCAATGCATTAGGCCAGGGGTGTCAAACTGCAGCCCTCCAGCTGTTGGGAAACTACAACTCCCATCATGCCCACTGTTTTAGGTTATACAAATGCATGATGGGAGTTGTAGTTTCCCAACAGCTGGAGGGCCGCAGTTTGACACCCCTGCATTTGGCTGCATAAATGATTGCTCCCCCTAGTGGTGAAGTGCCCTAGAGGGACTCAAAGGTGAAATAAAAAAAAAAGTTGCAAAGTGTAAAAAAAATATATATATATTAAAAGTTAAAATCACCCCCTTTGGCCATTTTACAAATAAAAAAAAATTAAATAATAAAAAACTTCCCCATATTTGTATCGTCGCGTCTGAAAAAGTCCGATCTAGTAAAAGGTAACATCATTTATCCCGTCCATTGAACACTGTAGAAGAAACAAAATTCCAAATGGCAAAATTGCGTTTTTTTGGTCATTTCATGTCCCATAAAAATTGGAATAAATTTCATCAAAAAAGTTACAAGTATTCCAAACTGCTAGCAATAAAAAGTACATGCAAAAAATGCCCCTCACTGACGTCCATAGGTGTTAGTACAAAATGGCGCCGCGGCACAAATTTCAAAAATAGAAAATGTTTGGCTTTATTTTTACGGTACCAAAACATAATGAAAACCCTACATGTTTGGTATTGCCGGATGCGTATCAACCTGTAGAATACAGACAACACATCATTTATACCGAAGATTGAATGACGTAAAAACAAAACTTCTGCAAACATGGCGAAAGTATGTTCACATCACATTTTCCCCACTTAGAATTTTTTTGCTGTTTCCCAGTATATTCTATGGTAACATGAATAACACCATTAGAAAGTACATCTTGTGCCGCAAAATAAAAGCCCTCATTTGTCTATGTAGGTGAAAAAATAAACAAGTTATGGCTCTGGGAAGGCGAGGAGGGAAAATAAGTGCAACAAAAAAAAAAAAATGCCTCCGTCAGGAAGGGGTTAAAATGGACAACTCCGTCCTAGAATGAAGCTTTCCTGCCGAGCAATTGTTGCAGTAGGGAAAATAGGTTTCATTGCCTTAGGGAATGTGTCATCAAAAATGACTTATTGTGTAACTCACATTTTTATGTTCAACACATTTTTTAAGAATTTTTGGTTTGTTTTTTTTTTTAAATTTTTCCACATCACTTTCAATATTTTTAATAATTCTTCAGTCCTGCAGTTTTCTCTTTGGCCAGTCACTGGGAGACGTTATTCCGACACATTTTTTGCTACTTCAGTGATTCCCGTAAACTACAATAAAGCAAATTCGAGAACAGGACACAATGCAGTTTTCAGCCTGACCAGCAGATGGCGGCATGTCCCTACTTAATGATGCATTGCTTTACAGGCAGAAAGAAACTTCCGTATCACAAATTGTCACCCTCCCATCTTCAGTGCTAAGGTTCTGTGTACCCAGCCACGTAATTGAAGCCATTCGATTGGAGACCCTTCATGCAGGGGTGTAATCGGTAACATCACGATTTTTGCAGCGATTTTTGCCGTTTTTTTGTGCAGTAATGTACTGTATTCTTTGCTGTGTCTTCCTGCACAAAAAATGCATAAAAAAACGCACCAAAAACGCACCGTGTGAAAGCACCCTAACAGCTCGTGCAGGGCTCTTATACCTAAAAGGAAGAGGGCTTTTTGCTTTGGATAGCCCCTATCTGAATATTCTGCTGTCATGTGAATTTATTCTTGACACTTGGGGGGCCCTGTGATATCAGGACTCCATTTAGTAGTGCACTGACAAAGCACTGGGGCTTTTGGGATTGAACTTGTGGTGCTAATTTAAAGGGGTTGTCTCACTCCCTCGATTCAGCTGATCTCAGTCCTGGTTTCTCAGTTTCATTTTTGAATTCAATGTTTACTGGCTAATACAGTGACGAGTAATGCAGTGACGAGCTGCTGAGGATACCAGGTCTGTAGCTATAGTGACCAGTGCTGGCAGCCTATCAGGAGAGAGAGAACAGGTCTGTAGCTATAGTGACCAGTGCTGGCAGCGTATCTGGAGAGAGAGAACAGGTCTGTAGCTATAGTGACCAGTTTCTGGCAGCCTTAAACAAGAGAGATTTAACAGGTCTGTAGCTATAGTGACCAGTGCTGGTAGCCTATCAGGAGAGACTGAATAGGTCTGTAGCTATAGTGACCAGTGCTGGCAGCCTATCAGGAGAGAGAGAATAGGTCTGTAGCTATAGCAACCAGTGCTGGCAGCTATCAGGGGAGATTTACAGGTCTGTAGCTATAGTGACCAGTGCTGGCAGCCTATCAGGAGAGAGAGAACAGGTCTGTAGCTATAGAGACCAGTGATGGCCGCCTATCAGGAGAGAGAGAAGAGGTCTATAGCTATAGTGAACAGTGCTGGCAGCTTATCAGGAGAGAGAGAACAGGTCTGTAGCTATAGCAACCAGTGCTGGCAGCCTATCAGGAGAGATTTAACAGGTCTGTAGCTATAGTGACCAGTGCTGGCAGCCTATCAGGAGAGAGAGAACAGGTCTGTAGCTATAGTGACCAGTGCTGGCAGCCTATCAGGAGAGATTGAACAGGTCTGTAGCTATAGTGACCAGTGCTGGCAGCCTATCAGGAGAGAGAGAACAGGTCTGTAGCTATAGTGACCAGTGCTGGCAGCCTATCAGGAGAGAGAGAACAGGTCTGTAGCTATAGTGACCAGTGCTGGCAGCCTATCACGAGAGATTGAACAGGTCTGTAGCTATAGTGACCAGTGCTGGCAGCCTATCATGAGAGATCGAATAGGTCTGTAGCTACGGTATAGTGACCAGTGCTGGCAGCCTATCACGAGAGATTGAACAGGTCTGTAGCTATAGTGACCAGTGCTGGCAGCCTATCAGGAGAGATTGAATAGGTCTGTAGCTATAGTGACCAGCGCTGGCAGCCTATCAGGAGAGATTGAACAGGTTTATAGCTATAGTGACCAACGCTGGCAGCCTATCAGTAGAGATCGAACAGGTCTGTAGCTATAGCAACCAGCACTGGCAGCCTATCAGGCGAGATCGAATAGGTCTGTAGCTATGGAGACCAGCGCTGGCAGTCTATCAGGAGAGATCAAACGGGTCTGTACCTATAGCAACCTGAGGAGCTGATGCAGCCCATACATGAGGGGATATCTAGAAATAGGTAGGGCACTGCTAATGGACACATATTGCAAAGTGACTTGCTTTTGCAAGAACAAAAAAAAATATAAAAAGCAGCAATCCTTGTAGTGAGACAACCCCTTTAAGTGGGGCATACTGAGGCCAGGCCAAGAGGTTCATCCCTCCCCTGCAGATCCTTTTGCATGACAAGTTCACTGGCAGAGAATTCCATAGTCTCACTGCTCTTACAGTAAAGAATCCCTTTCTATGTTTATGTAGAAACTTTCGTTCCTCAAGACGTAGAGGACACCCCCTTGTTCTAGATACAGTCCTGGGTATAAATAAATCTTGGGAGAGATCTCTATATTGACCTCTGATATATTTATACACATTAATTATGCCCCCACCCTCCCCGAAGCCGTCTTTTCTCTAAACTAAATAACCCCAATCTTGCCAATCTTTCTGTGTACTGTAGTCCACCCAGGCCTTTTATTATTTTTGTTGCCGCCTTTGTACCTGTCCAAGCTCTACAATGTCTTTCCTGTGCACTGGTGCCCAAAACTGTCCCCAATATCCCCTGTGTGGTCTGACCCGTGACTTGAAATCTGCGTGGATTCTGACTTGAAATACAGGTCGTGTGGACAGAGGCTTTATTTCCTGGTGCATCCTCCATTCGTTTTCGTGCCACCTGGATGGCGCAGATACCCTGTGACGTCTCATTGGAGTTTTGCTCCATTCTTCATTGTTTGCAGTTGAGAAAATGTGAATGTCCTCGCGCTGTAACGGCCAGCGGGTGTTAGCGGCTGATCACAGCTAACACCCGGCCGTTACAGCGTGAACAGGGGGGGCGGCGCCCGCCCACGCTGTTTAACCCTTCAGATGCCGCGGCAAAGATGACCGCGGCGTCTGAATGAATTAAGATCGATGCCCCGCACCGATCTTTAGGTGAATCGGCATCGCCGCAGCGTAGCTGCAGCGATCTGACCCCCGGACATGGCAGCGGGGAGCCTTGGGAAGGCTCCTGTCACTTCCATGTCCTGGTTGGCCCCACTTCGGTCCACAGACAGGTAGTGGGGAAACCGCCATCTTGGTACAGTCTAATGCATTGTCTATGCAATGCATTAGACTGTATTGACAATCGCGCCACCTAGTGGTCAAGCACCATAGGTGGCCTCAATGTTAAAGTGAAAAAAAAAAAAAAGCTTTAGGGCTTGTTCACACGACGTTTTGGATCCGTTTTGGATGCGTTTTACGGATCCGTTTTTAACCTGCGAAAACTGGATGTAAACTGCATCCAAAAAGCGGATCCAAAAAACGCAACAGCTGATCCTTTTTTGGATGCTAATTGGATGCGTTTTGCATGCGTTTTACGGATCCGTTTTTTTGGATCCGTTTTTTCAATGCTTTATTTAAATCAACCTATCAAACTGCAATTTAAATATAATATAACCTATCAATGACCAAGAAAAAAAACTTTTTTTACCTAGTGTCAGTCAGCTGTACATACACCTATGATTTTAGAACCCGCCCTCCCCCTATTTTTTTTTTTAAATCAACCAATAGTTTTCAAACCCACCCCATGTAAATTAAATAAAAACAATCATGTATAAACTAAATAATTTCTAAACTAAATATTTATAAATGAAATATATATTTTGTATATATATATATATATATATATATATATATTTATGTACATATATATAAATGTACATTTATATACTATTATACACATTTATAATATTATATACATTTAAACTTTTGTATAGAATTTATATATAAAATATATATATATATATACCATTATATACATTTATATATATAATATATATATATATAATATAAATATATATATATTTACATACATTTATAAACTAAATATAAGCCAAACATAATATTAAAATTTTATATTTAATTTAAAATCCAATGCGTTTTTTGGCATCGAAAACGGATCTAAAACGCACCCAAATGTATGCTGCGCTTTTGCATCCGCTTTCGGGATGCCAAAAGCGCACTCCATTATTCCTATGGGATTTCTCTTGCGTAAAACGCAAGAAGAATTGACATGTCAATTCTTAAAACGGATCCGAAAAACGCATCGCGAAAAGCGCAACGGCGATCACTCGTGTGAACAGCGATGCGCTTTTGCCATTGAAAGCAATGTTAATCACACTGACAATTGTCAGATCCGTTTTACGGATTCGTAAAACGGATCCGTAAAACGGATCACAAAAACGTCGTGTGAACAAGCCCTTACAGTACAAAAAAAAAAGTATTAAAAGTTCAAATCACCCCTCTATCCCCATTTTACAAATAAAGACAATAAAATAATAAAAAAGTTACACATATTTGGTATCGCCGCATCCGATCTATAAAAATATAACATCATTTATCCCGTACGCTGAACACCGTAGAAGAAAAAAAATTCCAAATGCCAAAATTGCGTTTTTTTTGGTCATTTTAAGTCACTTAAAAAATGGAATAAAAGTGATCAAAAAAGTCGCATGCATTCCAAACTGCTTGCGATAAAAAGTACACTTCAGCCCGCAAACAATGCCTCTTCACTGATGTCCGTAGGGGGTAGTGCAAAAAAGTTATTGGTCGCACAAAATGGCACCGCAGCGCAAATTTCAAAAATAGAAAAAGTTTGGAATTTTTTTACAGTACCGAAACATAACGGAAACCCTACATGTTTGGTATTGCCGGATGCGTAACAACCTGTAGAATACAGACAACACATTGTATTGACTGAAGATTGAAAGCCATAAAAGCAAAACCCCCCCAAACATGGCGGAAATAAAAAAAATTTTCACAATTTGTCCCACTTGGAATTTCTTTGCGGTTTCCCAGTATATTCTATAGGATAGTGAATAACAGAATGAGAAAGTTCATCTTGTCCTGCTAAATAATAGCCCTCATGTGTCATATAGGGGAAAAATAAAAAAGTTTTTTTACTCGGGAAGGCGAGGAGGGAAAAATTAAACGTGTCAAAAAAAAGAATGCGGCCCTTTAAAGGGGTTTAAAAGAGACCTGGATTTCGTGGGATAAGGAGGGAAATTTCCCTACCCGCGAATAAACCCTTGGTGCGCCCTCACTTAGAATAGGGCTTTTTCCGTTCGGGCCCCAGTTTATAGGAGAATTAATGGAGCAAGAGATTTCAAAGACGAGCAACCAAACTTTTAAAGGGGAAAGGAGCTTTTTAGGGGGCAAAGACACAACCAAACAAATTAAGGGGAATGGGGCCAATTTTAAAGCAAAGACGGGGCAACCAAACTTATAAGGGAATGGGGGGCTCTTATTTATGGGGGAAAAGGTTAGTAAATTGAACTTATTTAGTTTTAAAAAAAAGAGGGTTTTTGGGGGGGACAGTTTTAATTTATATAAATACATAAATGGCCCCCCTAAAAAAAAGTATGGGGAAAAATTATTTCAAGTGAACCCCCCCTAAAAAGGGAAAAGGGGGAACATTTCCCTTCGACTAAGAAAAAAGGTTTCAACCCTCCAAGGAGAAGAGCGTTCTTCCGGGTGGGGGAAACTGAAAAATCTGGGGAATAGCCCCCTGAGGGGGCTGGTCACGGGCAGGAACAATTGGAGTTTCAAAAAAAGTTTTAGATACCTACCTGAAACTAAAGAAAAATAATACGTACGTACCTTGAAAAAAACTGGGTCCTGTCGGGGGGGAGGCTCGGGGGTCAGAGTTGGGGGTCTCCCCTGGACGATGGGTTCTTGCCTTGGGGGTTCCAGGGCTTAATCCAGTGGGGAGGCGGGCTTAAAGCCCTTTGGGTTTTCCTCCTTCAATCACTTTTTCCCCCCCCCCTTGGGTTTTAACTTGATGGCACTTGTCTTTTTTAAACCCGGGGGGGGGTTCAAAACCTGTAACTAATTGGGGGCACATTTAAAAAACTGCCCCAAAAACCCTGCACCGTGTAAAAGCAGCCAAAGGGTTCCTCCTCTCACAAAGGTTTAGGCCGTGTCTACACAGCAATGGATTCTGACTGTAAAATCTGACTAGAACCTCTCCCCCATACACCCCAATATAAAATCTGTGCAGTAGTTTACACAGCATGGATTTTCTACTGTAGAATCTCCAAAATCTATTTCCACCCCAAGTCTATGGTGGGAGGACCCCTTTAGAGAAATGACATGATCCCCATTCAAATTCTATGAGTTTTACCACCGGGGGCGCTAAAAAACATAGAAAGCCTTTGCTGCACACTCAGGGAGGGAGCTGCGTTTGGGGCTTTTTAAATGTAAATTTAAAATTATTAGACTTTTAAATGTAATTTTTCTAAATGGTAACCCCTTTACGCAGCATTTTTTACCCCTATTATCTCCCCCCCAAAAAAAGGCCCTCAGTGTGGTGCTCACCATAAAACTGTGTTAACAAAGGGAAGAAAGCTTCAACCCAATGTTCATTTTTCCTCAAACCAAGAAATTTAGAGATGGGACATCCACAGGATCAACAGAAGGGGGCGCTAACAAAACCTGCCGAACACAGATCTGATAGTAAAACCCTAAATGAGCCTCAATCCTTACTGAGAGCTTCACCAAATGTCCCATAACTTTTATTAAAATCAATGTCTACTATTCTATTTTTAGGTATAAAATTCTTTGGTGATCAAACTCATAATATATGTGAATAAGAGAACGAACTTTCATGTTTGGTAAATGATAGAACTCTGTTGCATGAAGCCACCACTAGGGGGAGCTCACTGCAGGTAGATGTATACCGGGCGCTTTTAAAACTCAAGGGAAAAACGAAAGGCAGGGAGATCCCCCATGAGGGGCTGCATGACGGGTGCACATTAAGGGTGTGGATTTTTCATTTGTTATCCACCTACTGAAAGAAACCCAAAATTTTTCTAAACCAAAATACCCAAAAACCCTATGATTAAGAGGCTCTAGGATCCAGGCCCGGGGACTTTATCTGCACACGGGAAACTGTTTAAGGTGTTGGGGGGATATTTAATTATTTTCTGGAAACGGGAACCGTCTTGAAAAATTTTTGGGGCCCCAACCCTTTCCCCACACTTTTTTCATAATTGTCTATCTAGTGTATTTATCTCTTTATATCTTTCTCTCTTATCTATCGATCTAATCTCAATCTATCTTTTTGGGCAACAATAAAATACCCGTTTTAGATAAAAGGAAAATATTTTAACAAATAAAAAAACAGACCGATAGATGGGAAAAAATTTGATGGGATAGATAGATAGATTTTGAGAAAATAGATATGAGATAATAGATAGATAAAATAGATAGATAGATAGATAGATAAATAGAAAAGATTGAAAAAGATGATGGGATTGAGATAATAGATAGAGGGATATAAAATAGATGGGTAATACTAAAAGGAGGATGGATAATAGATAGAAAGATACAAAGATAGATAGATAAAAGATAGATAGATAGATCCCTAGATAATAGATTACATAATAGATAATAGATAATAGAAAAAGTTTAGATAGATAGATAAAATAGATAGATGGTTTGGGGATAGATAATAATATGAATAGATAGATATAGAAAAAGTTTGATAATAAAATAGATAGATATGAAAAGTTTGATAGAATAGATAGTATGAGATAGAAGATATGAATTGATAGATAGATATGGGGATAAAATTAGATAGATAGATGAAAATTTAGATAGATAATATGAGATAGATGATAGATGGATGGAAAATGAATAGATAGATAGATGGGGAAGGGGGAAAAAAAGGGAGAAAGAAATAGATGATAATAGAAAGATAGATAGATAGATAGATAGTTTAGATAATAGTTTAATAAAAAATAAAATATAGAAAGATAAAATATGAGATAGATAGCTATGAAAGATAGATAGGGATATTGATAGATAGATAGGGAGATAGATAGATAGAGGGAAAATTTTAGATAATAATAGATAATAGATAGATAGATAATAGATAATATGAGTTAGATAGATAGATAGATAATTTGAGATAGAAGAAGTTTAGATAGGGGATAATAGAAAAAGAGGGAGGGGATATAAAAGATAGATAATGGGGAGAGAGGGAAAAAAAAGGAGAGAAGAGTGAAAATTTATGAAACAAAAATGGGAAAAAACAAAAAAAAAAACATAGAGGTAAATGCCAATGGGGGAAAGAACGTCTGAATAAAGCAATTAAAACAACAAAGGGAAAAAGGGGGCTCACCTCGAGCTGTTTTTTTCGTATTATTATAGAGGAAACAACCTCGTAGGGCATGAGTGGCCTATCCGAGCCTCGGAAAGGGGCACCCCTCCTAAACTCCCCGGGGGCCAAAAAGCCAGGGGTAACGAACAAAAGGGATGGGGACAAAAAAAAGGCCCCGGGCCCCAATTTCCAGAAAGAAAAAAAAAAAAACCCCGAAAATTTAAGGGGGGATAAGGTTTTAAAAAAAGGGGTTTTTTTTTCCCTTTTAAAAAATAAAAGAGAGTTACCCCTTTCCATATAAAAAAACACACATTTAAAAACCCGGGGGTTTCGCCCCCATCGGGCACTTTTTTTTTTTTTTTTTTTTTTTTCAAAAAAGGGGTAACCATTTTTTATCTGAAGAAGCCCTGATGGTGCGAAACGCTTTAAAAAAGGGGTGTTTTTTAATATATGGAAAAACTTTCTTTTCATTTTAATGGAAAAAAAAACCCTTTTAAATTTAAAAAACCAAAACCTCGGAAATTACGAGTTTGCTTTTTTTTTTTTTCCCTGGAATTGAGCGGCGGGTCCATTTTTTTTCGCCCACCCTTTAATGAAACAGAGATAAAAAGAGAAACAAACAGATGAAAAAATTTGATAGGTATAAGATCGTAATATTTAAATAAATAAAATAGTTTAAGATAGATAATAGATAATAGATAGATAATAATGGATAGAGATAAGATAGATATGAGATAGATAGAAAAGATAGATAGATAGATAATAAAAAATTTGGAAAATGGGGATAGATAGTTTAGATAGATAGTTTAATAGATAATAGAAAAGATAAAAAATGAAATGGGTTTAGATAATAGATAGGGAATGGGATAGATTTTGAGATAGATAATAAAAAGGAATGTTTAATAGATAGAAAATTTTGAAAGATAATAGATAGAAAGGAGATAATAAAATATGAGTAGTTTGAAAAGAAAATTAGATAGAAAAGTTTTAGATATGAGATAGATAGATAGACAGATATGGGGATAGATAATAGATAGATAATAATAGACAGAATGAGATAGAAGAAAATGAAGATAGATAGATATGGGAAATATCCACAGTTTCCAGCACATTATCATATACCGTGTGCTGTGGAGCCGCCTGGGCCCCTGCCCTCCTGTCCCGCTCTATTATGTGTGAACAGTCCTGTGAGCAGATTCCTTTTGTGGTAATGGACGGGAAATTTTTCATTTTTTGAAAAACAAAAAAAACGGTGAAATTTTTTCTGGGGGGCGCCCCCCTGCCCTGTCCTCCTGCGAGGGGGAGACATATTTGCTGTATCTGTTCCCCTGTAATCAGCGCTCCGCTCTTCTGTCCGGCTCCTTTCCCTTTAACATCCCAATTCCCTTTGCTCCAAATTGGGACCAAAAATTTTGGGGAGGGAAGAAATTGGTGGCCCCCCTTATTGTCCCGCCGTCCTCCCCCGCCGGGGCCCCACTGGTTTTTCCTTTTCCCCTTACAGCCTTCATTTCCTTGTTCTGTTTTCAGGCTCTGGGGGTCCCTGGAGGATCCAGAAATAACCCCTTTTATCAGCGGAGCTTATGACTAACACCAGCAACAGCAAGGGAAAAAAAAATTAAATTTAACCATGTATTTTTAGGGCCATTTTAAAAAGGGCCACATTGGGAAACCTATGGGGTTTGAGGCTAAGGGACTTTCCCAATTCCCAAATTTTGCACAGGGTTTCCCACTTACTGGGACTATGTCTCCTCGTGTCCCCCACATTCTCCTCATGGGGGCAGATGGGGCCCCAAACCCCCCTTAATACTGGGCCCCGGTGGGGAACTGCTGCCCTGCACCCCTCTAGCTATTCCAACCCGGGGGTTCAATAGGACTTTTTAAAGGGCCCGCGATAAATTTTAAAAACACCCCAAACCAATCGCCAACCCTCCCTTTTCTACCGGGAGACTCCCACATACTGTGATGCCGAAGAGGTCGGGTTTACAAAAATCCCCCCTCCAAAATGGGCCTTCCTGACCAAATTTGGGCCAGGGCATGGCTGAAATGTCCCAAAATAGGGAGAGAAGAGGTTGGCAAGTATGGTTATAATAGACACCTAAAACCAAAAGGGCCTTTAAAATCAAAGGCTGATCCCAAGCGGCTTTTTTAATTCCCCACAAGGACTTTAGGCTCCGTTTCCCAAAAACCCCATCAGGACAACTGTTGCGATTCAGATTCAGGTCAATGTTTAAATTTCACCCCAACCAAGGGAACTTCCCTCCAATTTAACCCCCAAAACAAATTTTGGGCCAAAACAATAAACCCAAAAAAGAACCTAACCCAAATTTAGGGTTTCAGCTTCTTAAAGGGTTATTGTCATGAAAGTCTTTTTGGAACCGCCCCCGTTTTGAGCACACATTCGTCCAAACAATTTAAGCCCACCCCGTGAAAAAACCCTTTTTGGGGGTTTACAGTGGAGTTATTCTTGGGGGCCCCCAAGGGGTTTGAATTCTTGGAGGGTACTAGTGGAGTTTTATTCTTGGGGGCCCCTAGTGAGTTAATTCTTGGGGGCCCCCATTGGAGTTGATTCTTGGGGCCACCCCGTGGAGTTGATTCTTGGGGGCCCCCCATGGAGTTTTATTCTTGGGAGCCACCTGGAGTTGAAATTTTTGGGGGTCCCAAAAGTGGGGTTTTAAATTAAATTTGGGACCCACAAGTGAAGTTAATTATTAGGGTCCACCAGTGGAGTTGATTCTTGTGGCCCACCTGTGGAGTTGATTCTAGGGGCCACCAGTGGAGTTGAGTCTTGGGGGCCACCGGTGGAGTTGATTCTTGGGGCCAAACCAGTGGATTTGGGTTTTTGGGGCCACCAGTGTTGTTGATTCTAGGGGCCACCAGTGGAGTTGATTCTTGGGGCCACCGGTGGAGTTGATTCTTGGGGCCACCAGTGGAGTTGGTTCTTGGGGCCACCAGTGGAGTTGGTTCTTGGGACAACCATGGAGTTGATTCTTGGCGTCCACCAGTGGAGTTGATTCTTGGGGCCACCAGTGGAGTTGATTCTTGGGGCCACCAGTGGAGTTGGTTCTTGGGACAACCATGGAGTTGATTCTTGGCGTCCACCAGTAAAGTTGATTCTTGGGGCCACCAGTGGAGTTTATTCTTGGAGTCCACGAGTGGAGTTAATTATTAGGGTCCACCAGAGGAGTCGATTATTGGGGTCCAACAGTGGAGTTGACTCTTGGAGCCCAACAATGGAGTTGATTCTTGGGGCCCACCACTGCAGTTAACCCTTGGGTCCTCTTCTACAGCTACTGTACATGACTTTTGCTCTCTGTCTCTTGCTTTATGTCTTTCTTCCACTACCGTTCTCCTTAACAAAAAAGCCCCAGGCCTTCCATGTCCAGGGGTCCACCATGCCTGAGAGCCCAGCAGCGGTTTCTCCTGCTCCCCTGTAGGCCAGTCCAAATCTGGGTGTCTCTAAGGTATTTCAGGGGTTCTATTATTTTGACAGCAAGAATCGCGCTGTAGCCTTCCCAGTGGAAAACCTGACGTAACGCCATCAAGTGTGCACAGAGCCTAACCAGGGCGAACTGCCATATGGCTGATGACTGCTATCAGAGATGGAATTGCCTTTATCGGTCACACAGCTTTTCCTGGTTCTGATACACTTGAATGGAGTTTGTACATGTTCAACCGAAGGGGGCGACCTTAGTTCTTGATTATTGGGGACATTTGGCAACATAGCCCAATTTATAAGCTCTCGTGCGTTCCCGCTCCATGAAGTGTGACCTTGGCAATGTAATAAGAGGACTGATGGACGGGCAGGATCAGCAGAAAGTCTGTGCCCAGAAAGGGTGACTGTCCAAAAAATAATATGTCTGGAGTCAGCCCTCCCTGCTTCTACGCCTGTTTTCTTTGTGATTTTGTGCCATGTTGGCAGCATTTCTGGAACAAGCGGATTGCAAGGTCTGAAACATAACATTTTCTAAATGTAGTGACGGCCCTGATCAGAGGCCAAGGGCGTAGCTGTAGCCCCCGCTGCCTTGGGACCGGTGCCCAGCGAGCAGCTGAAGGGCTTCTGACCCACAGGGAGGGTCGTCCTCCTTCTGAAACGTTCATTTACTTAGGACATAATTGGATTTTGTTGCTACTAAGGAAAAGTTGAGAAGAAGATTACTTGGTTAATGGGTTATATTTAGAACGTTTTAAAGGGAACCTGCAACGGGGCAACGTTCCTCATTAGGCAGAGGCAACATGTAGTTGTGTGGAGACCTATGCACTATTAGTCACTCCACTGAAATGTAAATATATTCAAATAAACTCAAGGAAAAAGAGCTGAGACTCTGCAGGTCACATCTGACTCACTGAGACCTATAATGTGACTGGGACTACAGCCAAACCAGATACTTATCTGCAGATAGCTGTTTTGGCGTGTTGGCCGGTCATCAGTGCAGAGTAGAATACTGGTTGGCAGCAGAGCCATCTTTTCCATTGGGCACAATTGGCAGTTGCCCGGGGGCCCCACAAGTATAAGGGCTCCAGGTGGTCTGTGTATGTCCCAGGAATACAAGAAACATACCCTGGATCCCTTGGTTGGCTTTGCTTATTTAACTGCTTGTGTGTTTTTAGGATGTGCAAACAGTTAAAAACCATGGTGGAGAAGGGAGCCAGGCTCCCTGCCCTGCCAATTAGTCTTGTTGGCTGCCGGTGTCCAAACATAAGTGGCGTGATAATATGGGTGTGCTCTGGGGTGGCTTGAGGCATGACCTAAAGTGATGTTATGTATTTGGGCAGGGCCCACTGCATTGCTATGCCCAGGGGCCCATAATGCTGTTAAGACAGCCCTGGTTGGCAGGGTGAGAGTACTTAGACATAGCTCAAAAAGGGGTAACGTTCCTCATTAGGGAGCGACACCCTGTAGGTGTGTGGAGACTTAGGTAACATTATCCGCTCCACTAAAATGTAAATATACTCAAATAAGCTCAAGGGACAGAGCTAGGACACTGCAGCACCACCTATTAGATGTAGCATTCCTTAAGTCACATCCAACTCATTGAGTGTTGCAATATGTCTGGGAGTAAAGTCAAACCAGATACTTATCTGCAGACAGCTGTTTCGGAGTGTTTGCCTTTCTTCAGTGCAGAGTAAAGTACTGGTTGGCAGAGTGAGAAGCTCTATCTGGAACAGAATACCCTTGGCAGGGGGAGAGGATTCGGACATAGCTCAAAAGGGGTAACGTTCCTCAATAGGGAGAGGCACCATATAGGTGAGTGGAGACTTATGTGCCATGGTCACTCCACTAAAATTTAAATAAATTTAATGTTGATCACGAGATAAGGGATAAGACTTTGCAGCAAATTTTACTGGATGTGAGATTCCTCAGGTCACAACCGGCTCACTAATCCTTGCAATATGTCTGGGAGTAAAGTCAAACCAGATACTTATCTGCAGACAGCTGTTTAGGAGTGTTTGCCTCTCATCAGTGCAGAGTAAAGTACTGGTTGGCAGAATGAGAAGCTCTATCTGGAACAGAATACCCTTGGCAGGGGGAGAGGATTTAAACATAGCTCAAAAGGGGTAACGTTCCTCAATATGGAGAGGCACCATGTGAGTGGAGACTTATGCGGCATGGTCACCACTGAAATTTAAATAAATTTAATAATGATCAGGGGATAAGGGATAAGACTCTGCAGCACCATCTACTTATATGAGGTTCCTCAGGTCACATCAGGCTCACTAAGCCTTGCAATATGACTGTGAGTAAGGCCAAACCAGAGGCTTATCTACAGCCAGCTGTTTTTTGTTTTTTTTTGGGGGTGGGGGGGGTTTCCTCATCAGTCCCAAAAGAAGGGGAACTAGCGGGGCTAGAGAGCTAAAAAAAAAGGGGGTAATTTTGCGTTTTGACTTAGGGACAGATCTATGGGAATAAAAAAAAAAAAGGGAAAGAGGGCGCTCATTTTTTAAAAAGGTACGCTAAATTGTATATTAAAAATCAAAAAATTTAAAGGTGCCCCCCTGATGGTGTTGGCGATCTAGTATAGAGGCACAACACCAAAAAACCTGTTTGGTTTTATCCCAAAAAGTCCCCGGGGCCCGAAGACTCGCCCGCCCGGGGGTTTCCTCTAATCCCGGGAAAGGACTTTTCAGAATTATTGCATTTAAAACGGTTTAAAAAAGGGGAAACCCCCCGGGCCTCTCGTTTTGGATTTAATCCACGTGGTTTCCCACCATGGGATTAAAAAAAAACACTTTTTCCCAAAAAAAAAAAATAAGAAGGGCCTTAAAGGGGGTGTTATCGTTTCAAAAAAATTTGGTTTTCAGAAAAAAGGGGGACATTAAAAACAAGCAACTTTCCCTTTGGGGATGCCCAATTAGAAAAGGGGCCCTTGTTTCCCCATTTGTTCCCCTTATTTTGGGTTTTTTTATTTAACATGATATCCATTTGTGGGGTCTAACCCCCTCCTAAACCCCCCTCCTTGAAATTTTCCACTGGGTTTGGAAAAGAGCCATTTTACATTTTTTTACACCCCGGGTCTTTTCAAGGAGCTGTGTGTCTGACTCAGGGGCTTGGGGGGCCGAAACATTTTTTTGTCTCCCCCCCTTAGAAGAAACAGACTGCAGCAGTTTGTAAAATTTAAGGAAAACAGACAGTTTTGCCCCTGTGCCTAACCCCTCCCATACAGGCTTTTTGGGGAATTCTTAAAAAACTGAAAATACATCTCCAGTGGGAGATCATTGCTCAGATTAGTTTGAATGCACCCCTTGGTATGTAAACAGCTCTTAAAAAATAAGACTGCAATAGGGAGGAGACCCCAGTGAAATTTGGATCAAGGGGAGGGGGGGGGAGTTCAGGCCAACAGTAAAAGGGGGGGTGATTTTCATGCAGCGGGGGGGGAAAAAAACCCCTGCATTCCCCAGACTGAGAAGCTAAACAGTGGAATCACCCGAAGTAAAAAAAACGTTTACATCCCCTTTAAGGGTTTTTAAGAAAATGTCAAAAACGCGTTTCTTTGCCCCAGGCCCCCTTCCCCCCCAAATGACCAAAAAGTGAAAAAGGAAACCCCCCCCCCCCCCAAATAAAAAACACCAAAGCCCAAAAACCCTTGGAAAACAATCCCAAAACGGGAACATTTTGTTGTTACTAAGGTAGTGGGATTGTGCTTGTCTATAATTGTGACTTACGTAACACTAAGAAACCCCATTTTATAGTAATCAGTGAAAAAATTTGCAGGGTTCACTTATTTTTTTTCCCTTTGCATTGGGATTTTTTACTCAGGGTTTCTTTAAGGGGGAAAAAACTAGTCAACCTTTTGTGTTATTAGGCTAGTTAGATTGTGTTTTTTCTTTTAACTAAATTTCCCCATTTTGCCCAATTTTTTTAAGAATTAGTGTTAACCCCCGGGTAAATCCAAAAAAATTTAAATTACTTTTTCCCCCATGAACTGGGATGTTTATCAGTGTGCTACAAAATTTCTACACTTTTTTCATTTTTGGTGTGGGGGGTTTTCTACAGTTAAAGGACTCCCATTTCCCCCTTTTCCCAAGCTGGGGTGATTCTACAGCTTCAGGCCCCCCATTTCCCTGTTAAGGCTGTGGGCGGTTCAAAAGCTTCAGGCTCCCATTTCCTTTTCCCGGGTCGGGGGGGGTTTACAGCTTCAGACTCCCACTTCCTTTTTCAGGCTGTGGGGGGGTTTCTACAGCCCATGCCCCCCCTTCCCCTTCTGATGCTGTGGGGGGGTTTCTACGTTTCAGGCTTTTTATTTGGGTGCCAAAACTGTAAAACTGTTTTTCCAGTTTCGGGGTTTCCACTGGGGGTTCAGGGGGTGGGAGGTTCCTGGCAGTGACTGTAATTTTAAAGCTCTGCTTTTCCAGGCTGACCCTGGGGAAGGGAAAAAGGGAGGGAAGGGGTTTTATAAACAGCGGGGCACAGGGCTCCCAAAAAAAAAAGAGCTCTCAAAGGGGTTAAAGTTCTCGGGGAAAGGCAAAAAAAGAAAGTTTCGGTGCTGCTGAATTTTAACAGCAGAGGTGCCCCCTTCCCCAAACCCCCTGGCCCACTATGGAACAGGAGTGGTGGTGGGGTAACCGGGAAGTTGTGTGCAAAAAGCGGAAATAAAAAACGGGCTCAAACTCTGAAAAGGAAGCAAAATCAAACACCCAATGAAATTTGGTAATTAGTCTTTTATCTTTGCCTACAAGTTTTAAAAATTAATCAATGTGGTGTAGGTTGGCCCCAAAAAAAGGCCCCAAACACCCGTCCGAAATTCCTGCCCCATCCTGCAGTCTCAAAATTTTAAACTCCCCATGTTATGTCTTTTGGCCCCTCCTGCGCCTATAGCGGGGGCTCGAGTCTTATAGACAGAGGCCGGCGCTGGATGTGGAGACGGACAGGAACGAAAAATTTCCCAGGAAGCTGGTACATTCCCCGGACCCGCGCAGGGTGGGGGGGGCATCAGCGCCGCGACTTACTGCACACATGTTCTGGTGTTCTGGGCCATTCAGAGCCGGAGGCCCCACCTAGTATTTAATAAAAATAAAATAGGGAAAAAATCCCATAAATTTAAGCAACCCCCTTTAACCTGGAAGCTAAAATATATGACAAAAGTGCATGAATAGCAACTTCCTAATATCTGGAATCAAACATATATGACAAAAGTGCATGAATAGCAACTCCCTAATACCAGGAATCTAACATATATGAGAAAAGTGCATGAATAGCAACTCCATAATACCTAGAATCTAACATATATGAGAAAAATGCATAAATAGCAACTCCCTAATACCTGGAAGCTAACATATATGACAAAAGTGCATGAATAGCAACTTCCTAATATCTGGAATCAAACATATATGAGAAAAGTGCATGAATAGCAACTCCCTAAAACCTGGAATCAAACATATATGAGAAAAGTGCATGAATAGCAACTCCCTAAAACCTGGAATTAAACATATATGATAAAAGTGCATGAATAGCAATCCCTAAAACATAGAATCTATCATATATGAGAAAAGTACATGAATAGCAACGCCATAATACCTGTAATCTATCATATATGAGAAAAGTGCTTGAATAGCAACTCCCTAATACCTTGCATCTATCATATATGAGAAAAATGCATGAATAGCAACTCCCTAATACCGGGAATCTATCATATATGAGAAAAATGCATGAATAGCAACTTCCTAATACCTGGAATCTAACATATATGAGAAAAGTGCATGAATAGCAACTCACTAATACCGGGAATCTAATATATATGACAAAAGTGCATGAATAGCAACTCACTAATACCGGGAATCTAATATATATGACAAAAATGCATGAATAGCAACTCCCTAATACCTTGCATCTATCATATATGAGAAAAATGCATGAATAGCAACTCCCTAATACCTGGCATCTATCATATATGAGAAAAATGCATGAATAGCAACTCCCTAAAACCTGAAACATCATGGACGAGACCCTGAACCAGCTACATTCCCATAATAATCTTTTTCTCAAATTTCCTTGGAGATTTATATGGACTTATAATAAACCACCTGCCGCCCGTCCGCCAACGGTTAGCCTTTCTCCACCACTTTAAATTTTTCTGCTCCCCTCGCCTTCCCAAGCCATAACTTTTTTTTTTTCACCTAATAGAACATATGAGGCCTTTTTTTTTGTAAAGGTTAAAAGAAAAAAATGGTCCTCGGCCCTTTCGTCTATTTCAACCTCCAAGAGGCATCAAGAATTAAAACATATATATGTAAAATACATTTAATTTAGAGTAAAAACCTCATGAAAAGGCTACAAAACCTAATACAAACATAAAAAAATAAAATCACTAACGACGCGTTTCTCGCCGAGACCGGCGCTACCTCAGGAATTGTGATGACAAAAATGCCGGGAAAAAAAAAGCCGTAAAGTTAAATGTGTTCAGCACTTCTCATTGGGCGGTAAAACCCAAGCCAATGAGATTGCGAGCGACAAAAGACCATGTTAGTCTATGGCAAAAAACTGGCCAATCAGTGTAGACCTTACAGTTCAAGTCATTTGAAAAAAAGAGCGGGATTGGTTACAGAGAAGAGGGGGCTTGACTTATGATTGATAGACGTAGCTCGTATCCTGATTGGTTCTGAGAGACGAGCCCCCTTTGGTCTCAGCCAATCACGTCAAGACAACATTTTTTTATGTACGTCTCGTAGCGGGACGCGCGCATCCGTGCGCTCCGCAATTGTGTATCTAATATCATCACAACCGATGCGGCCGGTTAATTTACCGCCGCTGCTATGATTTAGATCCCTTAGTGTAGTCGATCTTCTCGTTTACTCCGTTTACATTGACGGCTCCTTTTCTTCTCGTAGAATAACATGGGGGAAAGTAGCTCGTTCCCTGATTGGCTCAGGAGAGCCAAGCCCCTCTCCTCTGTCACCAATCCCGCTCTTTCTTCAAATGACTTGAACTGTAAGGTCTACACTGATTGGCCAGTTTTTTGCCATAGACTAACATGGTCTTTTGTCGCTCGCAATCTCATTGGCTGCCATCACCGCCCAATGAGAAGTGCTGAACACATTTAAATGACGGCTTTTTCCCGGCATTTTTGTCATCACAATTCCTGAGGTAGCGCCGGTCTCGGCGAGAAACGCGTCGTTAGTGATTTTATTTAATTATGTTTGTATTAGGTTTTGTAGCCTTTTCATGAGTTTTTACTCTAATTAAATGTATTTTACATATATATGTTTTAATAGTTAATATAGTTACATATAGTTTAATAGTTACATATATATGTTTTAATATGTTTAAATAGACGAGCGCCGGAGACCATATTTTTCTTTTAGCCTTTACTGTTCACACCCGCTGCCGCATCTCTTTGTGGCTTTGGAGAGGAGTCTCCGACGGACCTAACGTGTGTCCTGTATGTGCTTATGAGAGTTGTGCCTCTAGATTAGTCGCACAACCGTACCAGGTGAGTTTGCACCTATTATTGCACCACACCATTTACCGATACACGGACATACTTCACCATAAGGAGCGCCCCTCTGTTTCTTCTGTTTCTCTTGGGCTTTTATTTTGGGACAAGATGGACTTTCTAATGGTGTCATTCATCGTACTATAGAATATACTGGGAAACAGCAAAAAAATTCTAAGTGGGGTAATATGTAAAAAAAAAGTACTTGCACCATGTTTGCGGTTGTTTTGCTTTTACAGCGTTCATTCTTTGATAAATATGATGTGCTCTCTGTATTCGACAGGTTGATACGCATCCGGCAACACCAGACATGTAGGGTTTCCGTTATGTTTTGGTACCGTAAAAGAATTCCGAACTTTTTCTATTTTTGATGCTGCACGGCCGCGCCATTTTCTGCTACAAATAACTTTTTTGAACACCTACAGAAGTGATGAAGTGCACTTTTGATTGGTACCAGTTTGGGATAGATGCAACTTTAGAGCGCCGTGTTCTCCATTCGGTTCTATGGGAGTTCCCAGTACAGTGGAGCACTGTGTTCTCCATTCGGTTTTATGGGAGTTATCCCAGTACAGGTGAGCACTGAGTTCGTCCATTTCTGTTCATGGAAGTGCCCAGTACAGTGGAGCGCTGTGTTCTCCATTCTGTTCTATGGGAGTTCCCAGTACAGGGAGCGCTGTGATCTCCATTCTGTTTCTATGGAAGTCCAGTACAGGGAGCGCTGTGTTCTCCATTCTGTGTCTATGGAGTCCCAGTACAGGGATCTCTGTGTTCTCATTCTGTTATATGGGAGTTCCCAGTACAGGGGAGCGCTGTGTCCTCACATTCTGTTCTATGAGGGTACCCAGTACAGAGGAGCCTGTGTTCACCATTCTGCCTATGTAGTTCCCAGTACTGGGGAGGGCTGTGTTCTCCATTCTGCTCTATGTGGAGTTCCCAGTACAGGGGAGCGCTGTGTTCTCCATTCTGTTCTATGGGAGTTCCCAGTACAGGGTAGCACTGTGTTCTTCATTCTGTTTCTATGGAGTTCCCAGACAGGGGAGCGCTGTGTTACTCCTTCTGTTTCTATGGAGTTTCCCAGTACAGGCGAGCGCTTGTCTCTGTTCTGTTCTATGGGAGTCCCCAGTACAGGGGAGCGCTGTGTTCTCCATTCGGCTCTAATGGAGATCCCCAGTACAGGAGCGCTGTGTTTTCTCCATTCTGTTCTATGGGAGTTCCATTACAGGGAGCGCTGTGTCTCCATTCTGTTCAATGGAGTTCCCAGTTACAGGGTAGTGCTGTTTCTCCATTCTGTCTATATGGGAGTTCCCAGTACAGGGGAGTGCGGTGTTCTCCAATCTGTTCTATGGGAGTTCCCAGTACAGGCGAGCGCTGTGTTCTCCATTCGGCTCTATGGGAATTCCCAGTACAGGGAGCGCTGTGTTCTCCATTCTGTTCTATGGGAGTTTCCCAGTACAGGACGCTTGTGCTCTCCATTCTGAGCTCTCAAGAGTTCCCGATACAGGGAAGCGCTGTGTTCTCCATTCTGTTCTATGGGAGTTCCCAATGCATGGGAGCAGTGTGTTTGGCCATACTCAAATCTCCCATAGAACAGAATTGAAAGTCGTGCGCAAGAATAAAAATGTTCCTTATTCTGAGATGACACTTTCGGAGGCCCGTTCCGAAAATAGATGCAGGTACCAGAGGAGGCTTAGATATCATATCCTATCAGTATAATATCAAAGTCTATGGTGAGAACATCCCTTTAAAATTAACAGGCAATTGCTTAAAGTACAATTCCCTTACTGTTCTGTTGGTCGCAGCCCATGTGGTTACTTTCTCTTCTCTAGATGCTTGTGGTTCACGGATCTGCTGCGGTGATCGCTGTCCGACGAAAATGTCACCGACAGTCTCTGATTTTAAGCAAATAAAATTCTGCAAGAGCAGAGCAAATAAAGCAAAGGCTAGGCCGGGCCAATGCATTCTGGGAAAGGCTACTGGGCTAGGGAGGTAAATGGGGGAGGGATGGGGCACAGCCATGACCGCCTGACAGAGGTGAAGAACCGAAACCGCATGGCTCCTGTGAAACGAATGTTGCATTATGATTTCCTGTTCTCAGAGGAAGTCCGATTACAAGTGACGAGCGAATGCAGCTCATCCTCCTGACAGCACAAGAGAAGGCCTGCCCGGCGCCTCCTTACATTGTATATTAGGGAGTTGCCTTTTTAGCAATTTAAAGCAACTAAAGAAGTCCAATAATAACCTAAGGGAATCAGCAGCACAAGTGTGATTGGATAAAATAGCAATTCATATACAGAACCGGAGGAGGAAATTACTCAAAGTGCAATTCCCTTGTGGACGGCTGGAGACTGTCTGCAAATCTATGGTCGTCTCCATTGTGTCTCACACGGCAGATTAGATCATCAAATTATAGCAACATGTTGGATCTCGCCGCCTCCAAGGTCATTACCTGGATATTATGTCATTAGAGGTGCGGCGAGTTGGGTCCTCCATAGGCCGCTGCCGCTCTCTGCCAACAATCGCTCGCCCTCTAATGCCAGTAGGAGCTGGGTGTCAACTTTCTTAAACGGTTGTGGTTTTAGTGGTTCTGGGTGGAGCAAGGATAAAAATGTATGGAATTTACAATCAGGGATGACGGCAGTTATAGAAAGACATTGTGGAGGAAAGATACTGTACATTGAAGATAGATAGATAGATAGATAGATAGATAGATAGATAGATAGATAGATAGATAGATAGATATATATGGGGATAGATAATAGATAGGATTAATAAGATAGATAGATAGATAGATAGATAGATAATAGATATGAGATAGATAGATAATAGATAGTATATGAGATAGGATAGATAGATGAGATAGATATGAGAATAGATAGATAGATGTGGATATAGATATGGAGATAGATATAAGTTAGTTAGTTATTAGTTTAGATAGATTAGATAGATAGATAGATAGATAGATATGTGATAGACATATATGAGATAGTTATGAGATAGATAGACTAGATAGATAGATAGATAGATAGATAGATAGATGGATGGATAGATAGATATGAGATAGATAGATATGATAGATAGATAGATAGCTATGAGAAAGATCAGATTATATAGATATGATAATAGATAGATAGATAGATAGGATATGAGATAGATAGATATAGATAGATAGATAGATAATGAGAGATAGATAGATGAGATATAATAGATAGAATAGATAGATATGAGATAAATAAATAGATAGATAAGATAGATATGAGATTAGATCGATATGAGATAGATGATATGAGATAGATGATATGGATATTAGATACAGATAGGGATAGATTAGAATGATAGATAGATAGATAGATAGATAGATATGAGATTAGATAGATAATAGATATGAGATGATAGATTAGATATGAGATAGATAATATTGAGATTAGATAGATATGAGTTAGATAGATAGATAGATAGATAGATAGATATGAGATAGATAGATAGAATAGGAGATAGATTAATATGAGATAATAGATAGATAATAGATAGGAGATAGATAGATATGAATAGATTATGAGATAGAATACGATAGATATGAGATAGATAAGGAGATAGATAGATATGCGATAGATAGACTAGATTAGATAATAGATAGATAGATAGGAGATAGATAGATATTAGAAATATAGATATGAATAGATATGGATAGAAAGATAAGATCCAGATATGAGAAAGATAAATAATAATATATAGAGATAGATAGATGTGAGAGATAGATATGAATAGATAGTTAGTTAGTTTAGTTAGATAGATAGATAGATAGATAGATATGAGGATAGAATAGATATGAGAATAGATATGAGGATAGATAGATAGATAGATAATAATAATAGATAGATAGATAGATGGATGCATAGACAGATAGTGAGATTAGATTAGATAGATAGATAGATAGATAGATAGATAGATAGCTATGAGATAGATAGATAGATATGAGATAGATAGATCTGAGATAGATAGATAGATATGAGAGATAGATAGATAGATAGATATGAGATAAATAAATAGATAGATAGATAGATATGAGATAGATAGTATGAATAGATAGATATGAGATACGATAGATAATAGATTATGAGATAGAATAGATAGATAGATAGAAAGAGAGATAGATAGATGGATAGATAGATATGAGATAGATAGATATGAGATAGATAGATATGAGATAGATAGATAGATAGATAGATAGATAGATAGATAGATAGATAGATATGAGATAGATAGATAGATAGATAGGTAGATATGAGATAGATAGATATGAGATATAGATTTAAGATAGATATTTAGATATGAGATATATATATATATAGATAGGAGATAGATAGATATGAGAAATTAATAGATATCAATAGATATGGGATAGATAGATAGATCGATTTAAAAGATAAGATAGATAGATAGATAGATAGATAATATGATAGATAGAAGATAATAGATGCGGGGAAAAAATTTAAATTCAAGTGCAAGTTCTCCCACTTTATAAAGATGAGAGGGCCTGTATTTGACATCAAGGTCACCTCAACTATGAGAGACAAATGAGAAAACAAATCCCGAAATCCAACATTGACTGATCAGGAAAGAATTTTATTTGCAAATTATGTAGAAAAATAAATATTGGTCCCCTACAACAAGCAAGATTATCTGGCTCTACTAGACCTATAACTCTTCTGTAATAGAGCCCCTCTGTCCTTCCCACTCATTACCTGTAGTAATGGCGCCTGTTTGAACTTGATATCAGTATAAAAGACACCTGTCCACAACCTCAGTCACACTCCAAACTCCACTATGGTGAAGACCAAAGAGCTGGCGAAGGACACCAGAAACAATATTGTAGGATAGATAGATAGATAGATAGATAGATAAATAGATAGATAGATAGATAGATATGAGATAGATAGACAGATAGATAGATAGATAGATAGGAGATAGATATGATATAGATAGATATATAGAATGGATATGGGATACGATAGATAGATATATAGATAGATGAATAGATAGATAAATTAGATAGATAGATAGATAATATGAAGATAGATAGATATGGATAGATAGATTTATAATAGATAAGATAGATATGAGATAGATATGAGACTGATAGATATGGATAGATAGAGTAAGATAGATAGATAGATAGATAGATATGAAGATGACATAGAATAGATAGATAGATAGATAGAAAGATAATAGATAGATAATAGATAGATAGATATGGAGATGACAATAGATAGATAGATAGATAGATAGATAGATAGATAGATAGATAGATAGATAGTTTCAGGGCAGCAGAGTTGTCATTTCAGGTAGATCTGCATGTCATGTATATTTTGCTGTGGATTTGTGGAAGGATCTGCGCTGTAGCTTTCATCCCCTTCATCTCTCTGAGTGGCGCTGTGCGGGGTTTGCCCTTCCCTTTTGGATTGGGGAAATTTTGGGGAGATTTTCCCTTGGTTTTTTTGGGGTTACATGGGGGAAAGTGCAGGTTTGGGAAGAAGCTTTTTGGGATGCAGGCCCGACATTCGGCCCCTCGCCCCCGGGTGAGCTATAAACCCCTTTTATCCTTTTTTTTTCCCCTTTGGGGGTTTCAGTTTTTTTTCCCGGCGGGAAACAAAATTAAAGGGGTTTGGATCTTTGACAATGTGTTTTTGGGAAAGGGGGGGGAAAAAGATATCCTTTGTAAACACAGGGGTTTCAGGTAAGTTTCTGGAAAATTGGGCACCGGATTTGTGACATCCGGGAAATCAAAAAAATTCCCCCACCCCCCTGGGGATTAAAAAGAGGAAACCCCTTTCCACCCATAAAGTGAGGAAAATTTCTCCTTACAAAACCCCGGGGACTTTTGCAGCCTTTACCTTCCCTAATTAACAAAATTCATTTGCAAAATTTACTTGAACAAACATTTGTTTTTTGGTAGGAAAAGTTTCTTTTCAGTTCCCCCCCCCCCCCCCAAGGCCCCCCCCACGGGAAAAAATCCATGACTAGTCATGTGAAGGGAATTGTGGTTCTGGGTTTGTGTCCTTGAGGAGGGGGTCCCAAAGGTTGGGAGAAAGACAAAAGGGGTTGTCTCATTACATTGATTCTTTTTACATCAGTCCGTTTTTTTGGTTTTCATTTTGGGAATTCAGGGGCGGGGTTTACGGGTTGTCAGGCTCCCTTTTAAAACCCAGGTCTTTTAGCTATAGCAACCTTGTGGCTCCCTTTTAAAAATTTAAATTTCAAGGGGCTGAAACCCCTATGGGAAAATGAGGAGCTGCTGCAAGCCCCATACAAGAGGGGGTATCTAAAAAAAGGGGTTTAGGAAAATTTTAAAATGGCCCATTTTATTGAAAAAGTATTGGTTTTTTTGCTTGATTTTTAAACATAAAAACAGCAAACCCTTTTGGTAGTGAGAAAAACATTTTTTAAAATTTGCTTCGGGAAAAGGGGAAATATGCAAATAAGCTCTAGGGAAGAAAGGTAGGTCTCTGGTGCCACCTATTGAAAGTAACATCCCTTACTAACACTATAAGGGGTAAGGAGACTTAGATAGAGAAAGCTGGATAGATAGACTTTGTGTATCCACCCTTTTTTTGCTTGTGATAGGATCATTGAGCGAAAACAGTGCCACCAGAAATGTTGAGGTTTCCCCCCCCCCCATGTTGAGTGCTGAAATTTTCCCCCTTTATAGGAATTTTTTTTGAACAGGGGCAATGACCCAAAAGTGGGTGCCCCTGGGAAAAAAGAAATTTTGAAAAAAAAGGGTTTTGGGAAGAAAGGTTTGGTTTTTCTGGTGCCCCCAACTGGGGGAAATGGGCCTTCCCCTTACTAGCACTATAGGGGTAAGGAGACTTATAGGCTATGCAATGCTTGCTGGGAACATCAAATATGCAAAAAAAGGGTTTTAAAGGGGAAGGAGGCAGGTCTCTTGGGGCCAACCCATTTAAAGTTGCATCCCTTATTAGCCCAAAAAAGCCGTGTTCAACGGGGTTTTTGGGAAGGGAGGGTGGGCGGGTCTGTCCTTTCGGTTTGCGGATTCAAGGGCCCCCCCCCTTTGAACCCCAAAAGTTCATGTTTCGCCCCCAAAAACCGGGCAAAAAAAATGAACAGGTTTTCTTTTTTCGGACCCCCGGCGGGGGGTTAAAAAAAATTTTCCCACGGAAAATCCGTTTCAAATGGGGGGCCCGCTGAAAGGATTTTTTTCCCTTAAAGGGCCCTTTTAAAAGGGCGGGCAGCGGTTTTTACCAAATAAAATGTTTTGGTAATCCGGCTGCAAAACCCTTTTCCGTGGGGGCGAGTCCAGGTTTTAGGGAGACATATGCTATACAATGCTTATATGCAAATAAGCTCTAGGGAAGAGAGGCATTTCTCCTGTGCCACCCATTGAAAGTAGCATCCCTTATCAGTACCATTAAGGGTAGGGAAAATTGCCATTTTTTTGGGGGGTAGGGGGGGGGTAGGGGGGGGGGGACAGCGGGCTTTTTTCCCCGTGCCACCCATTGAAAGTAGCTTCCCCCTCAGTACCCCTTTAAAGGGGTTTGGGAGATATATTTCCCTTTTCCCCCTTTCATAAAAGCTCAAGGGAAGAGGGGGTAGGTTTTTCCTCGCCACCTTTTGAAAGTACCCTCCCCTTTTAGCATCAAAGATGGTGCAGGGGGGACTTTTTTAGGGTATGCAGGATACCCCCGGGAAAACACCAATATGCAAATTTAAAAATAGAGTAGGTCTCATGGCCCCCCTTTTTGGAAGCGCATCCCTTTCCCGCCGATCCAACCTATTTGGGCGGTTTATCCGACCGGTATTTGCTCTGTTTTCGGGCCCCTTTCCAAACATCTGCGGGGAGGCTTTTCCCTTTGTTATTTCCGGGAGGGGAAAAACCCTCCCCCTTGCATAGACCCTTTTTCCCTTTTTCCCGCCCAAAAAACAGGGGGTAAAAAATTAAAAATGTTCTATGTTTTTCGGACCGTCGGTTTGGTATAAAAAAAACCGTCCGGCGGGAAAATCCCGAAATGGGGACCGCTGAACGGAAATTTCCCCTAGAGGTTTTATGTAAAAGTTTGTCAGCTGGCTTGCAAAACCAAACTGTCTTCAAAACTGGCTGAAAAACCGCGCAGTGGGGACAAGCCCTCAAAACATGACTGGGGATTGTAAGCCAAGCCAGTAACTCATCTTTACAGAGAGTCGCATTTGCAGACAGGGTGTTTTTAGTGTTTTTTGGGCCCCCTTTAGCTTCTAGGCCAAGGTTTTTTTCTTGTGGTTTTTTCAGGGAGCACCATAAAGGGGAAAACCCTCTTTTTTTTATTCCTTTTAAAAAATCCTAACCTTGAGGGAGCCCCCCCCCGAGCAGAGGCTCTCCCCCCCCTGTTTTTTGCTAATTAAAGTGCGGCGAGGGCTGACAGCGAAACTCCCCACAGCGATTTTTTAAACCTTTTACAGGGTCGCTGTCATATTAAGTGTTTATAATTTGAACCATTCACCAAAAGCCCAGCACCAATTTCCTGCAAAAGTGCCCCGAACTATGAAGCAAATCCAGCAAGGTTTAAAAAAAATCTGGAAAAAAGCGGGGCAGGTTTTCAGGGGGGTTAAACTTTCGGGAGAAGTTATGTGGGGACAACGATAAGATTCTCTGCCCTTAAAGGGGTGTTCCCACTGCAGACATTGATGTGATATCCCTGCTATCAGTGTCAGGTGTGCATCCCAGAGGTGGAACCCGCACCTATCTCGAGAACGACCCCCAAAACCTCTCTGTTTTGAGCTGAGAAGTGGTCGGGACTCTCCCATTGAAAACAATAGTAGTTCCGACTACAGCCGAGCGCTTCAGTACAGAAATATTACAGAGCCCATTCTTGCAATAGGTGCGGGTCCAAGAGGTGGAACCTGCCCCTGTCTGACATTAAAGGGGTTGTCTCACTACAAGGATTGCTTTTTATGTTAAAGATCTTGCAAAAGTCATTTTGCAATATGTGTCCATTACCAGCGTCCTTCCTATTCCTATATATCCCCTCTTGCATGGGCCTCATCAGCTCCTCCGGTCGCTATAGCTACAGACCTGTTTGCTCTCTTCGGATAGGCTGCCAGCACTGGTCGCTATAACTACAGACCTGTTCAATCTCTCCTGATAGGCTGCCAGCACTGGTTGCTATAGCTACAGACCTGGTGTCCTCAGCAGCTCGTCACTGCAGGCCAGTAGAAGTCAGTAAACAATCTTCTGGAATCAAAAACTAAACTGAGAAAATAGGACTGAGGAGAGAGGAGACAAGATGTAGTGGGACAACCCCATTAATGGCATGTCTTAGCGATATACCACCAATGCCCCAAGTAAGACAATCCCTTTAAGTAGAACTCTTATCATGCCACTATAGGAGTCCTAAAAGGGGGTTTTCTCACCACAATGATTAGATTTTAAAATGTAGGGAAGGGTAAATGAAGACTATACCAAATACATTGCTGTTTTGATTCTGCTTTGTTCAGGTGATAAAGAAGATTTTATCTGCTGCTAGTGTATACAAGTTTTACCCCTCCCTGTTCTGTCTCTTTTCCAATTGCTGCCGTTGTCTGACCATGATGAGTCACTCCCTGCTGAGTCTTATCTCTAGAACAGGAGCTTGTTCGGTTCCATCTGCGTCCAAGGTTCTATTCAGAACCTCCGGTGCAAATGGAAGCAATGGGATCAGTTCCACAAAGGACACCCAGGGTGCACGATGGATCCTATTAGTTACAATGGGTCCGTTGGGTTTCCGCCATGACATGTCACCTCTTCCCGGTGCGGAAAGTCACAGTCAATGGGGCACAGCGCTTTAGAAACAGCCAGCGTATTGCGGCGCGTACAATACGTCGTGTGAACACACCCTTAGAGGTGCAAGGATTGCAGTTGCCTTGAAGTCTGTGAGGCCCTAAAAGGTTCTAAATGAGGAAACAAATACAATAAATGGCGTGATAGCTAGGCTAAGTCTACGCTGCAATGTGAAATCGGCATCCAAAATCCAACGGCATTTTCTCATCACCGGACCGGGGCGCACCGGTGGGGTTTTTCTGCATTTTTTTTGCGCAAAAATCCGTGGTCAGATTTCGGATTCCCAGCAGCCCGGTGCATTGGGGCTCCAGGGATCCGACATCAGACCAGCGGAACATACAACATATTCTATATTCTGCCGGACAGTATACGATGTTGGAAACCCTCAGTACAAAATCCAGTGCTGTGTAGACATAGTCTTAGGAGGCCCCATTCCTGATTTTGCATAGGAGCCCTAGAGCTCCAAGATGCCGCTCTACTTGCACAGCATTGCATATCAGGTATAAGCACGGTGACCTGGTCCTGTATATAGGATGTACTGAGGAATCTGGGAACTAAAGGAAACCTCCAGTCAAACTGTATACATTTCATGAAGATTAGGGCACACAGGAATTTAAACAGCACTGATGGGAAATTCCATGATTTGTATGCATGAAAGCTGTCTACCAGTAAGACGGTCTTTGTTGCCCATAGCAACCAATCAGCGCCCATAGCAACCAGAGCCCATAGCAACCAATCAGAGCCCATAGCAACCAATCAGACCCCATAGGGACCAATCAGAGCCCATAGCGACCAATCAGAGCCCATAGCAACCAGAGCCCATAGCGACCAGAACCCATAGCAACCAGAGCCCATAGTGACCAGAACCCATAGCAACCAATCAGAGCCCATAGCAACCAATTAGAGCCCATAGTGACCAATCAGAGCCCATAGTGACCAGAGCCCATAGCAACCAGAACCCATAGCAACCAATCACAGCTCATAGCAACCGATCAGAGCTCATAGCAACCAGAACCCATAGCAACCAATCAGAACCCGCAGCCACCAATCATAGCTCATAGCAACCAGAGCTCATAGCGACCAGAGCCCATAGCAACCAGTCACAACCCATAACAACCCATCACAGCCCATAGCAACCATCAGAGCTCATAGCAACCAATCACAGCCCATAGCAACCAATCAGAGGTCAGCTTTCATTTCATATAGCGCTTTGGAAAAATAAAAGCTGATTTCTGATTGGTTGCTATGGGCTGTGATTGGTTGCTATGGGCTCTGATGGGTTGCTATGGGCTCTGATTGGTTGCTATGGACAACAAAGACAGTCTTACTGCTACTCAGTTTTCATACATAAGGCCCTATATGTTTTCCTATGGATGCTGCATATTTCTGGCTTTCATTTGACGTGTAGGAGGAACATGTTGAGCGGAGACCTCTGATGGATGACAAGCAGTAGCGGATTTTAATGAGGATTTTTATGAATTAACTCCATTCTGGTCTTTTTTTTTTTTTTATCATGTTAATTTTTTTCCTTCCCGTCTTCCAAGAGCCACAACTTTATTATTTTTTCACTTACGTAGACATAGGAGGTTTTGTTTCCTGCGGGACAAGATGTACTTTCTAATGTACCATTGACCGTACCATAGAACATACTGGGAAACCAAGAAATCCTAAGTGGGGGGAGGGGAGGGGAGATGTGAAAAAACAAAACAAAATGGCAGCTTTTTTTGCAGGGGTTTTCGTTGTTCATGGAGTTCACTATTCTGTATAAATGACATGTGGTCTGTATTCTGCAGGTCGTACAATTCTAGGGATACCAAATGTGTAGAACTATCGTTATGTTTTAGTACTTTTAAAAAAAGCTAAATTCTCTATTTTTTCTCTATGTGCTGCGGCATCGTCTTCTGTAACCAATAAATTTTTTTGTCTTTCCATCCATAGACCTGAATAAGACATTGTTTTTTATGGACTGAAGATTTTTATTGGTACCTATTTGGGATGAATGCAGCTTTTTGATCACTTTTTTTCTAATTGTTTTTTTTTTTGGGGGGGGGGGGGGGGACGAAATGACCAGAAAAATTTTAGGAATCTTTTTTCTTCTATATTGTTCACTGTACGGGCTGAAGTCTGTTATATTTCAATAGATTGGACTTTTAAAGACGAGCTGTTACCAATTGTGTACAACTTTTTAATTTTTTTCTCATTGTTTTCTTTGTAAAATAGCAAAATGACGAGATTTCAACTTCATTTTTATCTTTTCTTTTAATTTAAAGGGGTTTTGCCAGGAAGTGCCTTATCTGCTAAGAAGCAATAGGAGAGAGAGGAGTGAGAGTGAGAGTGAGAGAGAGAGAGGAGAGAGAGAGTAGAGAGAGAGAGAGAGAGAGAAAGAACAGAGCCATGCATAAGGGATCATGTGCAATGTTCACTCACATAATCACACTACAACTAGTGGATTCTGTATACAAATGACAACACCTTTTCTCCACAGCAGCTTGAAAGCTCCTTCAAGTTCTCTGTCATCAGATAAAGCAGGGATCTACTCAGATAATCACACTACAACTAGTGGATTCTGTATACAAAAGACAACATATTTCTACCCGGTGCCTTGAATGCTTCTTCAGCTCCCTCTCATCAGATAAAAGTGATTAAATACCCATTTTGGAGGATCCCACGTCAACATTACATTGTGGCAAAACCCCTTTAAACATTGTTTTTTTTTTTTTTACTTGCAGTCACCCTAAGGGGCGTGACCACCTGTACACTGCTCTGCATTACAAACATAATGCAATAAGGTGTACAAACATGGCGCTCCTATTACATGCGGTCTATGGCAGGAAGTAATAGAAGCAGCAACATGGCAGCTTCCGTCAGCCATAGCAAACGCTCGGCCACCCATAATCTTGAAGCAGGGGTGATGGGGCGATTGAATGGTGGTTCCTCATTCATTTAGACTCCACAGCTGTGATCTCAGTCGCATCTAAAAGGTAAAACAGCAGGGACAGCGACGTAACTAGAGAAGCCTGGGCCCCATAGCAAACTTTTGACCATATAGTGTTTGACCCCAGTGTACACAGGCACTGCAGACTGTATATTACCCCTATACAGTGACCATATAGAAGTAGACACCAGATTACACATGCAATACAGAATGTATATTACCGCCATACAGTGACCATATAGTGGTAGCTACCAGTGTACACAGGCTCTGCAGACTGTATATTACCTCCATACAGTGACCATATAGTGGTAGACACCACAAGCTCTGCAGACTGTATATTACCTCCATACAGTGACTATATAGTGGTAGACACCAGTGTACACAGATGCTACAGACTGTTTATAACCTTCATACAGTGACCATATAGTGGTATATACCAGTTGTACACAGGATCTGCAGACATATGTGATTACAGTGCTGTTACATGTTGTGACTCACAGGTGACATTTCTCTATCAAGTTGTCGACTTTCCCTTTTATTCTGGATCCGGTCCAGACCGCCATGATGACTTCTCCCGGCCACCACTCGTCCCTGCAGATTTGGACACAAATGTCTTAGAATCCTCACTTTTCCAGCACCTCACTCCCTGCCCCTCAGCTCTGTACAAACTTCCAAGAGGTGGCAGAGCAGGTACAGGCCAAAGCTTAGAGACCCAGTCTCCTATAGGGAAGGGATAGAGGAATCATCCCCAGGAGGTTGTGTTACAGCAATGGCCTTCACCCTCTAAATCATATTACCAGGTAGGTAGACCCCCATTTGATAGGTTGGTAGGCCCCAGGTAGGTAGGTAGGTTGGTAGGCCCAAGGTAGGTAGGTTGGTTGGTAGGCCCTAGGTAGGTAGGTTGGTAGGCCTCAGGTAGGTAGGTTGGTTGGTAGGCCCTAGGTAGGTAGGTTGGTAGACCCTAGGTAGGTGGGTAGGCAGTAGTTAGGCCACAGGTAGGTAGGCAGTACATAGGCCACATGTAGGTAGGTAGATTGGTCCTTGGTAGGTAGGCAAAGGTTCATCTGCAGATTTTGGTGGCGATTTTGCCTCCTCCCATTGAAGTTACTTTAGAAAAATCTGCAGTATAATCAGATTTGCCTTGTAGGAACTTACCCTAAAGCCCTATTCACATCAAGTTGGAAAAAAGTGTCCCCAGAATATCACAGTGGAGCCATAGGAATCTATAAAGCAGTCACTTTTGGGTCATGTTTTCTCTATTTCCTGTTGGTCTATATTTTAGGTGCTGGATATGACAGCACGGTCGACCACACTGGTATCCGGCAGATATAAAAAATATGAAGAGGAAATAGAGCAAATGTAGTCGAAATAGGGGCCTCATATCAATACGGTCTCACTTTTAGTGTAAATTTAAATCAGTCTTACAATGCGTCACATGCATCATAGTATTGATAAATCTATTAGTTGTCTTACTTTATGCCATTAACTGCGCCAACATTTTGGAGCATTATTTTGGCAAACGCCAGGCCTTGCCCCCTTTTAGCAGATATCGCGCACCTTTCAATGAGGCTGTACCCCTTTTTTGTCAGATGAAGTGCAGAAATGTCTAGAATCATATAATAAACGTGGTGTAAAGCATGGACCGTTATTTTTGGTGCAAATCGGCAAACCTGCCTTGATAAACGTGCCCCTGGGTTCGTTCTAAAGATTCTTATGAATGAGTCAGAACACGTTATGTGAATTGAGGCTTAGTTATTTGCTGACACAAGTCCATGAATTGGCAAGGCAGCTTGGTGGTTGCAGGTTGAGATTCATTGCATTTAAAGGTAATGTGTCGTCAGAAAATGACTCCTCTTATTATGTTAAATACATTTTTGTTTTTTTTAATATTTTCATATCACCATTAATAATTAAAAAAAAAAAAAATCTGCAATTCCCACTTTGGCCACTAGGCCTAATTATAGTCTGACAGTTCCTGTTCTGTAGAGAACTTTTCAGCAGTCTCCCCATTATGTTCAGACAGGATTTCACTGACAGGTGACACCAATGTGTATCGATAACACAGGATCAACCATTCTCAATAGTCTGACCCTTCCTGTTCTGTAGAGGTCACTTCCCTGCAGTCTCCTCATTACCAGCACAGGCAGGATTACACTGAAAAGTGTCACCAATCTGAATAGATAACACAGGAGCCACTATCCACAACAGTCTGACCCTTCCTGTTCTGTAGAGATCACTTCCCCGCAGTCTCCTCATTATCAGCACAAGCAGGGTTACACTGAAAGGCGATACCAATGTGTATAGATAACACAGGATCCACCAGTCTCAATAGACTGACACTGCCTGTTCTGTAGAGATCACTTCCCCGCAGTCTCCTCATTATCAGCACAAGCAGGGTTACACTGAAAGTAGACACCGATGTGTATAGATAACACAGGCTCCACCAGTCACAATAGGAGATGTCACAGCTCTCCCTTCCTGCACTTTGACTTCTTCCCAGGTCACAGAGCATGCCCATGACACTCTCCTATAGAAGTCAATGGGTCGGCTCCTGTTCACAGGCTCCTATGTTCATTAAGCAGTAATATAAAACATCTCGCTAAATGCTGTTAAAAGCAGCTCAGGCAAAATGGCCGCCCCCATCATCATATACAGACAAGAGAAATAGAAATATACAATCAGAAAATAAACACAGAAAACAATAAGTATCAGTGTTTGGTTTTAACTAGTGAAAAAAAAATAAATAAATTGGCGACAGATTCCCTTTAAATAACAAATCTCTATGAATTATGAATAGTGTGGTACTTAGAATTCTAAAAATGGCTGAGTCGCTACCACAGGACGCCACAAACCCGTTATCACTGCTCATGGAGACCTATGTGGGGGTCGGTGAGATCACTCGGATACATCCGGTTTCATGTCTTCACTGGGTTTTGCAACCCAGTGTTAGATTTTTTGCAATCTTGCCAAAGAGAACACTTTTTTTCCCCCCAATTTTCAGCCCTTACTAAAAATAGACCATTCCTCGCTTCATCATTTGGAAGCATCAGAATTTGCATCTCTCTAACAATAAATGTAGACTTCTGAATAGAGAGCCGCTGCATTGATCTCATCAACTAGTAACAGATGAAAAATTTGTGAATGGCACCATAGGTGAATCTATTGTCATCCCTGGTTCACATCTGCATTGTATTGTCCGGTTTTTTTGTTTTGTCATAGGAATGGCGCGACGGATCTGTTTCCTGACGGACACCAACAGCACCTGACGGACCCCGCTGAATAAAATGGGTTCTATCGGGTTCCCGTCATGGTGTCCGTCATTTTAAAGTGGCATTACCATCACATTTTATTTTTCACGCATTGGCAAGCAGCATGTGACTATTATATGAATTTTTTTTTTTTTTAAATTGGGTCTTTTTTTATATTAATTTTTTAAAGTACATCACTTCCTGGTTTGTGCCTCCGACATCCCCACTGTGAGCTCTGGTAGCTGCAGTGCTTGACAGTTCTCTTCCATGCTAGCTCTTTTATTTTTCTAGCTGTGATAGTACAAAGATAACTATATTTACTATTTTGCCATAGGCAAACTTAAACTCTATCAGTTCTCGATCTATAAAACACTAAAACGTAACTTTTATTATGTATAACTCTTTATACATAATAAAAGTTACGTTTTAGTGTTTTATAGATCGAGAACTGATAGAATTTAAGTTTGCCTATGGCAAAATAGTAAATATAGTGATCAAAAGTCACTCTCTGTTCTCTTGCGGGATTCCCATTTTTTTGGGAGACTATAGTACAAAGATAAAACTCCTGAATGGCCGGGGCAGACTAATCTCAGTTTACTGCAGCTGCTGCTTATCAGCATATAGTCTCATTACAAATAGTAGGTAATGACAATGATTGCTTCATAGTTCTCTGTACAGGACTAGATAAAGATTAGACCACCTGACAATGAGAAGAGCAGTACACGAAAGGGTAAGGCCATGTTCGCACGGCTTATTTTGGGACGTATTTCAGTCCGTAAGTCGCGCCGTACTGCGCTAATTACGGGCTGAAATACGTCCCAGTCATTACGGTAATAAACAGTTGTCATAGAGAACTATGGATTCTGTCTCCTCTCCCTGCTCGGACAATACGGCGAGCGGGGAGAGAAGTGACATGTCAATTATTCACGGCGTATACGCGCCGAGAACAATGCATGTCTATGGAGCCGGTGGGCTGTCGGACCCCCCCGCCCCGCTCCCATACACACGGCTTAATTGCGGGGCGAAATACGTCCCACAATTAAGCTGTGTGAACATAGCCTAATGGGTTCATCTTTTTTTGCACTAGGGGAGTGTTCAGCTTTCTTCACACTTGCAGGTCTTGCGATCATTGTCATTACCTCCTATTAGTTATGAGACTACATAGAGCACAGCGACTGCAGTAAAGCGAGATCAGTCTGCCCGGCCATTCAGTAGTTTTAGTTCTTTACTATCACAGCCAGAGAAGGACAAGTCATTTTTAATTGCATAGGACTGCCAAATTAATAATTTAAAAAATTGCTAAATATTCTAAATAAAATTGTTTTCCAGGAATATTGGTTTTAACAAAAATACCCTTCTCTGAAGAATTAGCGCTCCGTGCAGCATCATGGTTTTCGGTTATTTTTGACAGAATCTACGACAGAAGCTCCTAACCTCCAACACAGAAGTTAACCAGGAATGTTTTTGCAGTTTACTTTTAGGGAAATTTTGCTGCAGATTGGTGAAGTTTCCCAATCTGCTTTTCTACAGGAAAAATATGGATTAACCCCTTAACGACCGCGCACCATTTTTTGACGTCGGCTGTTGCGGGTCGTTCGTCTGCAGTGACGTCTTTTGGCGTCGCTGTAGACTCCGGGGTTTGGCGGGCGGGGCCATACTGCGAGAGCGAACCGGGGTGCGGAGGAAACCTCTGCAACCCGGTGCTTTAACACTTTGATTGCGGCCTTGCGTTACCACAGCGCAATCAAAGGGTTCCCCTGCTCTGTCGGGTGATCGGAACACCCGGTGACCCGACAGAGCGTGGGGAACGGCTGCACAGTCAGCTCTGGGGACCTAGAGTGGCCCCAGGTCTGTTTGTGTAACAAGCCAGTGATTAGGACGCACTGTGTGCTGTCCTAATCACTGCCTGTGTCAAACTGACACAGATTAGAATGTATTAGCATATTTGAATATGCCAATATTACTAAGTGTAAAAAAAAAAATTAAATTTTTTTTAAACAGTTCTCCCTTCATGGGAGTAAAAAACAAAAAACAAAACGTTTAACAAAAAGAATAAAAAAATAAATAATAAAATAAAAAAAAATTTAATAAAAAATAATTATGCATACATTACACACACAAAACCCTAACCTACACATATTAGGTATCCACACGACCGTAATAACCTGTAGAATTAATCAAACAAGTTATTAAGTGTGAAATGGGAATGGTGTAAAAAAAGAATAAAAAAAATACTGCAATTATTTGTGTACTGAAACTATTCCCCCATAAAGTACAACTTGTCTCGAATAAAGCGAGGCCTCATCCAACTGCGTCATTGGAAAAATAAAAAAGTTACAACTGTAACTGAAACGCAAGGAGGCAAAAACGAAAAAAATTTTCTGGTCATTAACTACTTTTCAGGCGTTCGGCTTAAGGGGTTAAAAAGAAAACACACACTACGCAACTAGCCCATGCAAGTCCACCCTTATAACTAGACGTGTAACTAGAATTTTATACTGCGCCATAACAAAATGAGATGGGCCCCCACTGCCTTATGACAGGAGAGGGAATCTGCCGCATAAGTAGCGATAATCAAGGCTATGACTAATACCAACATCTAGCAGGGAACCCATATAGCAGCACTAGATAGCAGAAAGCCACCCACTAGCTACTCCCCACAAAAAGGTGCATCTTTCTGAACCTTTGTGGTCTCCTTCAACCTCTGCGCCCCATAGGCATAGTTGCCAACTTTTGAAAATGAAAAAGGAGGACAAAAATTTGCATGGACACGCCCATCTTGTCGGTATGCCACACCCCTTCAAAAAGCCACACCCACTCCACCTAACTGCATAACGGCTTTGGAAGAAAGCCAGGTAGATGCCCTTATAGCCAGGTAGTAACCCCCCATAAGCAGGTAGTGCCCCTTACAGGCAGGTAGATTCCCCCTTGTAGCCAAGTAGATGCCCCCTCTGTAGCCAGGTAGGTGCCCCTCTTTGTTAGCCAGGTAGGTGCCCCCATTGTTGCCAGGTAGGTGCCCCCATTGTTGCCAGGTGTGCCCCATTGTTTGCCAGGTAGTGCCCCCTCTGTTGCCAGGTAGTGCGCCCATCTGTTTGCCAGGTAGTGGCCCCATTGTTTGCCAGGTAGTGCCCCCTCTGTTTGCCAGGTAGTGCCCCCTCTGTTGCCAGGTAGTGCCCCCATTGTTAGCCAGGTAGTGCCCCCTTGTTGCCAGGTAGATGCCCCCATCTGTTGCCAGGTAGATGTCCCCTCTGTTGCCAGGTAGTGCCCCCATTGTTGCCAGGTAGATGTCCCCTCTGTTGCCAGGTAGTGCCCCCTCTGTTGCCAGGTAGATGTCCCCTCTGTTGCCAGGTAGTGCCCCCTTGTAGCCAGGTAGATGCCCCTCTGTTGCAATTGTGCCCATTGTTGCAGCAGAGCCCCCCATATAGCTAATAAAAATAAAATAATAAAATCCACTTACCTCACCAGGCTCCTGCAGCGCGGCCTGCTCCGGACGATCTCCTCAGCGGCGCAGGGGGAAGTGAGAGCAGCCGCGCGTCACTTCCCCTGCGCCGCTGACCTGTATGTGCGGCGCACACACCGGCGCTGTACATACAGGGGGAGGAGAGAGGAGGGGAACGATCCCTCCTGCCTCCTCCCTGCACAGCGAGACTCCGGGCGGGTGAAGCAGGCGCAGCGGCCGCTTCACCCGCCTGTGAGAACGGCCCGGCGGCGCCAGTGTAGCGCACTAGCGCTACTCTGTTGCCGAGGCCATTTAAAGAACCCCCGCCGCCTGCTGGCGGCGGGAGGAATGCCAACTCCCCCGGGAGGGCGGGAGGGGACCCCAAATAGCGGGACCCCCCCGCCAAAAACGGGAGAGTTGGCATGTATGCCCATAGGAGCTGCTATGGCTACACTCCTGCTTATAACCTAAGCAAGATGCAATAAAAACCTGAACTACCCACAACTTCTACCATATAATATCCAGCGCACCAGCCACATGGTTCAAGCAGGGCAGTATTAGCAGCCCAATGATATGGTGCCAAGATACCAATGATATGGCACAAGATAGGTATTGGTAATGGACCCAGATGCTTCGGCTGTATGGGGCCCTCAAATAACTTATGCTAGCCCTGGATTCAAGTATCCCAATCTTTTAACCTCAAGTTTTTGCAGGCTAACCAGAGGTGCAGCTGCACTTTCCTTCCACAGCATTTCTTTAGTGCTGGCACCAATGGCACATACCTTGCTAGCAGTGTCTAACTAAGGAGCCAGGAGCCCAACAGTGTGGTGGATACTTAAAGGGGTTGTCTCACTACATTGATTCCTCTCACCTCAGTCCGGGTTTCTTGGTTTCATTTTGAATCCAGGGGCGGTTTACTGGCTTCTACTGGCAATAGAAGCCAGGTCTGTAGCTATAGCAACCAGTGCTGGCAGCCTATCAGGAGAGAGTGAACAGAGTTGTAGCTATAGCAACCAGTGCTGGCAGCCTATCAGGAGAGAGTGAACAGGGTTGTAGCTATAGCAACCAGTGCTGGCAGCCTATCAGGAGAGATTGAACAGGTCTGTAGCTATAGCGACCTGAGAATCTGATGCAGCCTCTACAAGAGGGGATATCTAGGAATATGTAGGACAATGTTAATAGACATATATTGAAAAATGACTTGTTTTTGCAGGATCTTTAACATAAAAAGAAATCCTTGTAGTGAGACAACCCCTTTAAAGGCCACCAGTGATCCTTGGGGCCCACCAGTGGAGTTGATTCTTGGACCCTACCAGTGGAGTTGATCCTTGGGGCCCACCAGTGGAGTTTCCTCCCGGAGGCCCACCGGTGGAGTTTCCTCCCGGGGGGCCCACCGGTGGAGTTTCCTCCCGGGGGCCCACCGGTGGAGTTTCCTCCCCGGGGGCCCACCGGTGGAGTTTCCTCCCCGGGGGCCCACCGGTGGAGTTTCCTCCCCGGGGACCACCGGTGGAGTTTCCTCCCCGGGGGCCCACCGGTGGAGTTTCCTCCCCGGGGACCACCGGTGGAGTTTCCTCCCCGGGGACCCACCGGTGGAGTTTCCTCACCCGGGGGCCCACCGTGGAGTTTTCTTCACACGGGGGCCCACCGGTGGAGTTTTCCTCCCCGGGGACCACCGGTGGAGTTCTTGGCCACCTGGACGGATCTTGGGACCACCAGTGGAGTGGATCCTTGGGGACCCACCAGTGGAGTGGATCCTTGGGGCCCACCGTGGAGGATCTTGGCCCCAGTGGAATCCTTGGGGCCACCAGTGGAGTGGATCCTTGGGGCCCCACCAGTGGAGCGTTCCTTGCCCCCAGTGGACGGATCCGGGCCCCACCAGTGGAGTTTCCTCCCGGGGGCCCAACCAGTGGAGCGATCCTTGGGCCCCACCAGTGGAGCGGATCCTTGGGCCCCACCAGTGGAGCGGATCCTTGGGCCCCACCAGTGGAGCGGATCCTTGGGCCCCACCAGTGGAGCGGATCCTTGGGCCCCACCAGTGGAGCGATCCTTGGGCCCCACCAGTGGAGCGGATCTTGGGCCCCACCAGTGGAGCGGATCCTTGGGCCGCACCAGTGGATTGGATCCTTGGGGCCCACCAGTGGAGCGGATCCTTGGGGCCCACCAGCCTAGTTGATCCTTGGGCCCCACCAGTGGAGTGGATCCTTGGGGCCCACCAGCCTAGTTGATCCTTGGGGCCCACCAGTGGAGCGGATCCTTGGGGCCCACCAGCCTAGTGGATCCTTGGGGCCCACCAGCCTAGTTGATCCTTGGGGCCCACCAGCCTAGTTGATCCTTGGGCCCCACCAGCCTAGTTGATCCTTGGGGCCCACCAGTGGAGTGGATTCTTGGTGCCCTCCAGTGACGTTGATCCCTGGGGCCTATTCTACAGCCACTGCACATAACTCCTGCACTCTCCCTCTGTCCCAGGTGTGCTATTCTCAGAGGCCCAGGTGCACTCCGGGGGTTTTCCCAGTGGGTCAGTCTGAGCCTCCCCTGATGCAAAATGTGAGCAGAATGCACTGCCTGTATCCAGTACAGCAACAAAGTTTGGAGCAACTTTTGGCAGCCCCCCTGCAGCAGCTGCATTGACTTGCACGGTTTGTACGCTGCATTCCTAGGACACTAGGTCAATGTCTCCAGCCCCAATGCACCCACCTAATGGTCTTCCATGCACCTACATACTGCCTGCTAGTGCACAGCACAGGAAACAATTGATACATTGTATCTACTGAGATAACATCAAATGTTTTGCTTCCTGGTCTATTCTGTGCAGCAGAGGAAATGCAACCTGTGAAACCAAAACACACACCATTCCTGCATGAGTGCCCCCTCCTAGTCTGGCTGGTTCTCACCCCCCCTACCTCACTCACCCCACCCTGCCTGTAGCTGAACATGCAGCCCCTCCCTGGTGTCTCTGCCCTCCCCTGGTCTCTTTCCCAGTAGCTCCCCTCCCCCTGTCCTCCTTCCTGCCTCCCCTCCCCTTTGCTCTATGCAGTCTACTTTGATGACAACTGGAGCTCTGTGCAGGGACTTTCTCACCCAGTTAGACACCCCCAGAACCAGTCCCCCCATGTGCAAAGCATCGGTGTGAGCTGCAGAGAGCCCTGTGCCCAGGGAAGAGGTAAGCGAGGAGCTGGGGAGGGGGCAGGGGCACCTTCTGTACCCCCTGGACGCCTCCAAGGCTGTGCCGTTCACCTTTTTGTTGTTTTCAGAGCTTTTATTGTCTGAGGAGGAAGCTGTTCCTGTCTTGCAAGTGTATACGGTATATACCGTGAAGCCCTGGACTGGGGTATTGTGCAAGTGTATACGGTATATACCGTGAAGCCCTGTAGTGGGGTCTTGTGCTAGGGTATTCGGTATATACCGTGAACCACTGGACTGGGGTATTGTGCAAGTGTATACGGTATATACCGTGGATACCCTGGACTGGGGTATTGTGCAAGTGTATACGGTATATACCGTGAAGCCCTGGACTGGGGTTTTGTTCAAGTGTATACGGTATATACCGTGAAGCCCTGGACTGGGGTATTGTGCAAGTGTATACGGTATATACCGAGGATCCCTGGACTGGGGTATTGTGCAAGTGTATACGGTATATACCGTGGAGCCCTGGACTGGGGTATTGTGCAAGTGTATACGGTATATACCGAGGATCCCTGGACTGGGGTATTGTGCAAGTGTATACGGTATATACCGAGGATCCCTGGACTGGGGTATTGTGCAAGTGTATACGGTATATACCGAGGATCCCTGGACTGGGGTATTGTGCAAGTGTATACGGTATATACCGTGGAGCCCTGGACGGGGGTATTGTGCAAGTGTATACGGTATATACCGTGGAGCCCTGGACTGGGGTATAGTGCAAGTGTATACGGTATATACCGTGGAGCCCTGGACTGGGTATTGTGCAAGTGTATACGGTATATACCGTGGAGCTCTGGACTGGGGTATTGTGCAAGTGTATACGGTATATACCGTGGAGCCCTGGACTGGGGTATTGTGCAAGTGTATACGGTATATACCGTGGAGCCCTGGACTGGAGTATTGTGCAAGTGTATACGGTATATACCGTGGAGCTCCTGGGACTGGGGTATTGTGCAAGTGTATACGGTATATACCGTGGAGCTCTGGACTGGGGTATTGTGCAAGTGTATACGGTATATACCGTGGAGCCCTGGACTGGGGTATTGTGCAAGTGTATACGGTATATACCGTGGAGCCCTGGACTGGGGTATTGTGCAAGTGTATACGGTATATACCGTGGAGCCCTGGACTGGGGTATTGTGCAAGTGTATACGGTATATACCGTGGAGCCCTGGGCTGGGATATCGTACAAGGTTTTGCTGCAGACCTGTAGTTGGGTGATAATTTGGAGCTTTGCACCTTTTGTGTCTTTTTCCCCCCAGTTGATCCTGCGTCTGCCCCTGCATTAGGCATTTATATAGTTAGTTTAGTGACACTTCGGCCGCGGTCGCCTATTCTGTCACTGCCGTAGGACTGTGTCTGTCACTGCGCCGCCTCTCGCTCGATCACTTCCTCTCCTATACATTGGCGTATCATCACATATTTCCTATGTCACCGACCTTTATCACTTTGCTGCTGTATATACCCTGCTTTGTGTAGCTGGACATAGAACCAAAACTTTTGGCACAGTGTTGTGATACAAATGTATATGTCTGACCCATTACCAGGTATCTGCCCTAATCAGGATTCTTAAATATTTCCATTGCCCCACATGCTCAATCACTGGTTGTGTGGCAGTGACTTGTGACCTATAAGGATTGTGCGCTATGTCCGGGATGTAATGAACCAACCAAAATAATGTTGGTTGGAGCTATTTCATGCGGATGGATGACTCGTAGAGGCTACGGGTTATACCATTGGTCTGCAAAGTGTGGTTCTCCAACTACAACTCCTATCATTTCCACTGATACAGATATATAAATGCATCATGGGAGTTGTAGTTTCCCAACACTTTGCAGACCAATGGGTTATACCTTATGGGTCATTAGTGATGGACCATGGCCCATTTAGTGTGGTCAGGTTGTGTTCCTTGCCAAGCTCTCACTGATCTCCAAATACCTTCACACCCACTGCCTTATAGCCGGCTGTAAATGTTGGTTGTATAACCTGGTCCAAATCCCATTTTTGGTTCCATCACTTGCAGTGCCCCATTGCCCTCAAGTCATCCAGTGCCCCTTTCATATTCTACCTATAGCCACCATTAGCACTAACTATAGCAGTGGTCTGCAACGTGTGGCTCTCCAGCTGTTGGGAAACTACAACTCCCATCATGCCCACTGATATAGACTATAGAAATGCATGATGGGAGTTGTAGTTAGCCACATTTTGCAGACCAATGGGTTATACCATCTGGGTCATTAGTGATGGACCGTGGCCCATGTTGTGTCCGTCAAAGTTGTACTGAATTTTTGAGGGTTCCACGATGGCGAATTTGTGGTCACCTTTGGTGTTATGTTGGTTCTCATCACGAGTGCAGTCCTATATGATGTGATATTTCAGCAGTTGAGAATCATTCTGCCACTGGAGACGCCCTCTTAAAACATTGATGCTTTCTGCTTGATACTTTACCTTTTATCTGGTACTTCCTTCCTTGCCAAGCTATCACTGATCTCCAGATACCTTCACACCACCTGCCTTATAGTTGGCTGTAAGTGTTGGTTGTATAACCTGGTCCAAACCCCTTCTTTGGTTCCATCACTTGCTGTGCCACTTGGTCTGCAACGTGCGGCTCTCCAGCTGTTGGGAAACTACCATTCCCATCATGCCCACTGATATAGATTATATAAATGCATGATGGGAGTTGTGCCATTTTCCCAAACAGCTTGGAGACGCCGTCACGTCATGACAAGGGGAACCAATGGTGATTATATACCATATGGGGTTCATTGGTAGGAGGGACCCAATGGTCCCATTGTTTGTGATGGTCCCATGTTGTGTCCGTCAAAGTTGTACTGAATTTTTGAGGGTTCCACCATAGCGAATTTGTGGTCACCTTTGTTGTCATGTTGGTTCTCATCACAAGTGCAGTCCTATATGATGTGACATTTCAACTGTTGAGAATCCTCCTGCCACTGGAGACGCCTTCTTAGAACATTGATGCTTTCTGCTTGATACTTTACCTTTTATCTTGTACTTTCTTCTTTGCCAAGCTATCACTGATCTCCAAATATCTTCACACCCACTGCCTTATAGTCGGCTGTAAGTGTTGGTTGTATAACCCGGTCCAAATCCCATCTTTGGTTCCATCACTTGCTGTGCCCCATTTCCCTCAAGTCATCCAGCGCCCCTATAGCCACCCTTCTTCTATCGTTAGTACCAGCTATAGCAGTGGTCTGCAACGTGCGGCTCTCCAGCTGTTGGGAAACTACAACTCCCATCATTCCCACTGATATAGATTATAGAAATGCATGATGGGAGTTGTGGTTTCCCAACAGCTGGAGAGCCGCACGTTGCAGACCACTGAGCTATAGTATACTCAACCATGTACTGTCATATGGTATGGTGTGCTCCACGTGACTTGCACCCCCGTTCAGAGTTGGATGTAGATGTGAGATTTTATTGGCAGCTCCCTCCCCATAGTTTTGGTGGGACCTGTCAGTAGTCTTAAGCTTTCACACACATACATGTCAGTGGGACCCATTACTATATTGTCAATATTCTGACATGTATGGGAGCCTCTTGACCGCACAACAGGTTTCAACATGTCAAGTACCTCGCAGTGCCAGGTGATAAGTTGCCGCCAGAGGTGTTTTGCAGCTGCTTGTCTCCTGTTTCCCCTTAGAATTGACATGCACAATTGGCAAAGCTAAAAGTGCAATAGTCTGATATCTATTTCATGCATATGATCAGCTACAGATCGATCAACAGCAAATCTCCCCAGAATTGGTTGGATGTCTGTGGCCACCTCATCCCAACTTCCCTACTTTGCAGTAGATATCATCTACCTGTCCCGTTGAGAGGTTGGAGGGGTCTTTCCATGTCCAAGTGTCATCATTACCTCATACCACTCTGATTGACAGGTCAGACTATTTGGGTGTGGGGTGCCTGTGTTTTCCCAAGAGCTTCTCCTGGATGTCTGTGGCCACCTCATCTCACCTTCTCTACTTTGCAGTAGACACCATCTACCTGTCCCATTGAGAGGTTGGAGGGGTCTTCCCATGCCCACGTGCCATCATTATCTCATACCACTATGATTGGCAGGTCGAACTATTTGGGTGTGGGGTGCTTGTGCTTTCCCAAGAGATTCTCCTTTGGAGCCTGGTGAACACAAACATTCCAAAAAATTAGATGGTGGCTGTGTACAAACTCCACACCTTGGGCATAGGTACTGATGAAAGCTTAGTGTGGGCCAATAGTACAGCTATTACCTTGAAGTAAAGGAAAACATTTGGTTAATTAGACACATATGACTCCTTGTTAGGCCCCATTCACCTGACATTTATGGTTCCCGTGCATCACAAGGCCCATGTGCCAAATCTGGCCCACCATATCATTTATGTGGCCCGTGAGAGCTTAGGTACATAAAGCAGAGATGGACAAGGTGCGACCATAGAAGGACAGGCCCTCCACTGTCCCCAGAAGATACAAATGGAGCTTGGCAGAGGCGGAGGCGCCAGCACAGGAAGTGGGCGCCATCTTGGTATTGGAGCCCTAATGTGGAGCTCCGAACCGCTCGGTTCAGCAACTTGCAGGTGGTAGCACAGCTCTGACAGCCCTACCCAGGCCCCCCTAGCCACCTCCAATGCTCTTTCAACCCTAATGTTGATGTGGCCCTCAGTGAACATTACTTTGATAATCCTCCACCCCAACAGGGTTCCATGAAAAATGTATGCCAGCGGATACCGTGGTGGGGCAGTGATGGGGACACAGAGAGCTATAGGGCATACATAGTCCGTAGCTTTTTTTGTAACCCCTAAACACCTCCAAGGCTTTGCTGTTCACCTTTTTGTTGTTTTTATAGCTTTTTTGTCTCAGGTGGAAGCTGTTCCTGTCTTGCAAGTGTACATGGTATAAACTATGGAGTCCTATACTGGGGTGTTATACAAGTTTCTGCTGCAGGCTTGTATTTGGGTGATAATCAGGAATGTTGCACCTTTGTGTTCTTTCCCTCAGTTGATCCTGCATCTGCCCCTATGGCCGGATGGCTGGATTAGACACTTAAAGGGGTTGTCTCACTACAAGGATCGCTGCTTTTTCTGTTAAAGATCTTGCAAAAACAAGTCACTTTGCAATATTGTCCTTTTCGTGTCCAACCTATTCCTAGATTCCCCCCTTGTTGGGTGCACACTCCTCAGGGGCTATAGCTCAGCCTGTTCTATCTCTCCGATAGGGTGCCAGCACTTTTTTGCTATAGCGACAGACCTGTTCAATTCTCCTGATAGGCTCCCGCCTGGTTCTATAGCGACAGACCGTTCAATCTTCCTGAAGGGGGCCAGCACGGTCACTATAGTTTAAAGGCCATGTAGATCTCTCCTGAATAGGTGCCGTGCATAGTCAATATAGCTACAGACCTGTTCAATCTCTCTTGATAGGCTGCCAGTGCTGGTCACTATAGCTACAGACCTGTTCTATCGCTCCTGATAGGCTGCCAGCACTGGTAGCTATAGCTACAGACCTGTTCAACCTCTCCCGATAGGCTGCCAGTGCTGTTTGCTATAGCTACAGACCTGTTCAATCTCTCCTGATTGGCTGCCAGTGCTGGTTGCTATAGCTACAGACCTGTTCGATCTCTCCTGATTGGCTGCCAGTGCTGGTTGCTATAGCTACAGACCTGTTCGATCTCTCCTGATAGGCTGCCAAGTGCAGGCCAGTAGTAGCCAGTAAACACACCCCTAAATTAAAAAATTCACCTGACAAAACAGGACTGAGGTGAGATTAATCTATGTAGTCAGACAACCCCTTTAAGCCATCGGATTAGGTCTGCCACTACGCCGATCACTTCTTCTATACATTGATATATCATCACCTATTTCTTAGGCAGTTAGTGCCTTGGACACAAAAGTGGGGTAGACCGTGCCTTTATGTCCGGTGCATGATGTGTATACATTTGATAATAGGGAACAATTACATTTGCCCTGTAGATCTCTATGACCCGTGTCCCTGCGGATACATGGTTTACGGCTTTTAAAGCATATAAGGAACGGAGACCAAAAACATGATGGGACTTTGGCCTCATACCTGCACCCCAGGCCCTGCAGCCACCTCGTCCTATCTGTCCCTGCTCTTGCTGAACCCCTAAATATTTTCCTCATTGCCTTCGGCTTCGCACCGCCGTCCGGAGTTTGCTCCCCATTGACCCCCCGCTCTCTTCCGGCTTGGAGTGCCACAAAGCTGTATAGTCCCACTGGAGTGCAGAGCTGCCCCAGCTGCCTTACACAACAGTTGGAGACTCTATTATTAACCCCTTGCTGGAACGTTATTTGGCGTTTTTGGTTATTGCTTCATTGAACGACTTTTTAGAGACGCTTTTTGCATTTCCTATAGATCTATGGCCGGTTCTTCTCAGTAGGTCGTGATGTGGGACTTACTAGTTAGCAAATGTGTCTCCACTGCACAGAAAGACGTCCGTTTTTTCAGAGTCTGTGGAAAGCGCTGGACGTTTTTTGCCGCGATTTTTCAATGACAACCCCCCCAGAGACCCAAGTCCAACCTATAGTGGGTGTTAATAAAGGTTACACCTTATCAAATTTGCAGATAAGTGTCCAACGTGTCTTTGTTTGTTCCATTAGTAATAAAATGATCATGCTTTGGTCACTAACGATTTTTGCGCAATTCATGTTTTTCTTTCGCTAAAACTACTTTTTTTTCTGGATTTTGTTGTTAGAATCCTTTTTTAACAGATTTTGCCGCTACTAAAGTTATCTTGTTTCTGACGCTAAAAATACGTCTTTTAAGGGAAAAAGCAGAATTTGTAGCAGCAAAAGCGAGATTATTAGCGCCAAAATCCGTAAAAAAAAAAAGTATTTTAGTGCCAAAAGCCATTAAAAAAAAGTATTTTAGCGGCAAAATCCGTAAAAAAAAAAGATTTTTTTTTATGGCAAAATCAGTAAAAAAAAAACTTTTTTTAGCGACAAAAGCGAGAGAACTCTGTTAGCGCCAAAATCCGTAAAAAACCCCCCCATTTTAGCGGCAAAATCCGTAAAAAAACATTTTAGCGCCAAAATCCGTAAAAAACCTCTTAGTGACAAAAGCGAGAGAACTCTGTTAGTGTCAAAATCCATAAAACGTATTTTAGCGACAAAATCCGTAAAAAAAAAGTATTTTTAGCAACAAAATTGAGATAACTTTAATAGCAGCAAAATCTGTAAAAAAAAAAAACCAAAATATTTTAGCGGCAAAAAAACATTAAAAAATAAATTTTTGCGCCAAACTCCATAAACATTTTTTTTTTACGTATTTTAGCGCAAGATCCGTATTTTAACGGCAAAAATCCATCTGTTTAAAAAAACTTGTTTTAGCGCCAAGATCCATTAAAAAATGTATTTTAGCACCAGAATCTGTAAAAAATAAACCCCCAAAAAACGTATTTTTGGTGACAAAAGCAAGATAATTTTATTAGCGCCCAAATCCATAAAACGACTAGAAGATTCCATATAAATGCAATGATGCGCTTCACATCCCCTTTTGCAGGGGGGGAGTTACATCCAGTGCCTTGGTTTATGCAGAAATTAAAAAACAGACTTGAAAACAAGCAAAAAACGTGCCAAAAAACGCAAATCGCTGCAAAAAAAAACGGCCGTTTTTTCAGCTGCTGTTGACAGGGAGTGGAGAAAACTCAGTTTTATGAACGTTTTTAGTATTTGGTTTTCAGGTTGTTTTTTGTCCACTGCAGGGAAGACGGAGCCTATATTTATTAGCCCCTTATGATACATTTGAAGGACTTTTAAGAGATTCTGTCCACATCACGTGGCCAAATACTTCTGGCAAATTTTGCTGGGCTCCACTGTGGGAACAATGGTGACATACAGAACCCAATGGCTGGATGCAGCGGTGATGTCCAGGGGTGCCAATAGGGCAGTACAGGCAGTACTGCTGTAAGGGGCCCTAATCAAAAAGGGGCCCATTGATATGTTAACAAATAGGAACTGGTAATGGGTGGGGGCCCCATTTTATTTGGCTGTATGGGGCCCTTAAATAGTTAATAGATAACTGAGGGCAGCCCTGGTGATGTCACTTTCGATGAGATACAACTTGTGACATTGATATCCATGGACATTGATGTCCATAATCACGTGGCCATGACCACAAGGATTGGTGGAGGACCCCACTACTCAAATTTAAAAGGAAAGTATATTACAGATTATTTGGGATTTTTTTTCAGCATTTGCCAGTAGTATCAAGTCTAATAACCGATGCACAATTTTTTTTCCCAGCAGCCTTTGCCTTATTGGGTTGTCCAGCAACCTCTGAAAAACAGAGCTTGACATGACTCTGTGTATGTTCGTGCAGTTTGTCTCCAACATCAGACACAACCCGAGCAGAGCAACCACTTTGCTCTAATTCTTGACAACTCCTTTGAACTTATGACTTAAAGGGTCGTCCCATTTCAGACATTGATGGCACATCAATAGTTTCTGCCATCTATGTCCCATAGGTGCGCATTGGATTCCTGCAGAGGGTTTTTCTCGCCATGCTGCACCACATAGCAACAGGCGGCTTCAGACTCGCACTTCCTGCTCAGACTGTGGGCAGGTCTATAGCAGTGATTGACATATCAGCTCTGCTGTCCCTAGCTATTCCTGTTACAATGACATGAGTGCAGGAGGTTTGTAAATAGCAGAGCACAAGGCTACAGAGTTATCCCTAACCTTAGGTAAACAATGCTTCTGTGATAGGTTCTGCAGGGAGTGATGCACCATGGTCGGGCTCCTTGGAGCAATGAGAAATAAGAGAGCAGGGGGAGGTAAGGAGAGGTGGTTGGTAACCTAAAGAAACTTAGAGGAGATAAAATCTTCTTTACCTCTTGACCAAAGCTAAATCAACACAGCATTGTATTTGGTAATAGTCTTCATTTACTGTTCCCTACGTGTTTGAAGCTAATTGTTGTGGTGAGAAAACTCCTTTAATCATGTATGAAATGATGAGGTTCGCCAAGAGATATTTAAAGGGGTTGTCTCACTATAGACATTGATTGCATATTCATAGGATAACCCATCAATGTCAGATTGGTGCGAGTCTCACCGCTAGGACTTTCACCTATCTAGAGAACGAACCCAAAACCTCTCTGTTTGAACAGCAAAGTGGTGAGGACTCTCCCGTTGAAATCAATGGGAGAGGTCCTACCACCTCTCTCTGAAAAACCAAGAGGTTTTGGGGCTCGATTAATAATGGTCTTATATTCCTCACTGTCCCTGCATAAACCCAATACTCATGTGTGTAACTAAAGCCATAATGTGGCCCAGAGGATTAGGGGACCACTCGGGTTCAAGAACATGATACCTTTTAATGGTGAATAACTTTGGGGGTGTTTTCTCAATCACCTTTTTTGGGGGTTTCCAAATTATGGCGGTAAAAAATTATGCTACTGTTGTAGTTTCTTGTCCATCGGGGGGGGGCCCTTTAAAACTTTTTTCTGGGCCCTAAGAAGCTAGGGGGGGCCCCGGGCTGGCTGATTAAAGGAGTTTTTATAACAGATCCTTTGGGAAAAGAAAAACCCCGCGCTCCCCTGTCAAGGAACTCCCATAAACAAATGGAGAACAAGTGCCCCCGGGACCGGGGAAATCCCTAAACGAATGGAGAAAAACACATGCCCCTGTCTGGGGAACCCCATAAACAAATGGAGAACCAAAAAACTCCCCCCGACCGGGAAATCCCATAGAACAGAATGAGAGAACACAGCGCTCCCCCTTACGGGAACCTCATAGAATATTAAGGAGAGTTTGCGAACATTGATGACTCCCTAGTAAAAATGCCCAATTCTGGTGAGAACACCCCTTTGATGGAATTTCCCCTGTAGTTCCTGCCTGTGGTTGCTGTCATTGGGGATATATTACTATTGACCTGTATAAAATCGCTGGGTCAGGGGGATGCCAAACGTGAGGGAGCTTCCTTTCCGAAAATGTCACGGTGATGCAAACTGAAAAGCACCCAGATTGACGTGCCCTTCACCCGGCTCAGAGGTCTAGCAGAGAAGAAAGATTTTCCACAGGGCAGCCATGTTTTCATGACCTCTCTAGAGGGGAGGACCACGGAGGAGTGTAGTCACCAACTTGAAACTTGGCTTTGGTGGTCATTGGATAAGGGGTGTAGGTTATCTCCAAATAAGATCCGATAACATTCTCTAATCATTAATTGCCCATCACTCGTGGGTGCCTCATGTCTTAGAGCACAATACAATGAGGTGTTGCTTTGATGTTTGGCCGCCCCGTAGATCAGGTGTTACCACCTCATTCGCCCACACGCTTATTAGGAAGAGAGCGGCTCATTACATAGGGCCACAATCACGGTTGCCTGCTAGGGTTTTCCCACCATAGACTTTGATGGCATGTCTATTAGATGTACCATCAAAGCCTTATAGGCCGGGACCCAACTCAAAAACAACCCTTTTTTTAGGAACGGGCCCCGAAAAAATATCGGCCATTGGGATCCGGACTTGCTTGTGCACGACTCTCTATTTTGTTCTGGGGAAGTTACAGGTACAGCCAAACCCACCGCTCACCTGTACTTGGAGGTGAGACGCGCACCTATGAGTCTGCGATGGCTTATCCTATTGATACGTTATCAAAGTCTATGGTGGGATTCCCCTTTTAATACTCTTTTAGTGGTGTTCCAAAAGTTTTAAAGGGGTTGTCTCACTACAAAGATCGCTGCTTTTTATGTTAAAGATGTTGCAAAAACAAGTCACTTTGTAATATGTGTCCATTACCAGTGTCCTACCTATTCCTAGATATCCCCTCTTGTATGGGTTGCATCAGCTCCTCAGGTCGCTATAGCTACAGACATGTTTGATCTCTCCTGATAGGCTGCCAGCGCTGGTCGCTATAGCTACAGACCTGTGTGATCTCTCCTGATAGGCTGCCAGCGCTGGTCGCTATAGCTACAGACTTTGTCTCTGATAGGCTGCCATGCGCTGGTCGCTATATGCTACAGCCTGTTTGATCTACCCTGATGGCTGCAGCATGATCCTATAGCTACAGACCTGTTCAATCGCTCACGATAGGCTGCCAGCACTGGTTGCTATAGCTACAGACCTATTCAATCTCTCCTGATAGGCTGCCAGTGCTGGTCGCTATGTAGTTATAGCGACCTGAGGAGCTGATGCAGCCCATACAATAGGGGATATCTAGGAACAGGTAGGACACTATTAATGGACATATGTTGCAAAGTGACTTGTTTTTGCAAGATCTTTAACATAAAAAGCAGAGATCCTTGTAGTGAGACAACCCCTTTAAATGACTTCTGGGGTCAGTGGTCACTTACATTTACCTCCCTGGAGACGGACTGCTCATGTGGGGCCATGGTCTGGGGCATACGTACATCAGTGGTCTCCTCTGCTGTTGGGAAAACTACACCTCCCAGCATTCCCTGACCTCCGTTTGCTGTCTAGGCATGCTGGGAGTTGTAGTTTCCCAAGAGCTGGAGAGCTCCAGGTTGGAGCAGCGTTACAGGAATCTTAATGTAAGCTCCCTACAAGTAAGCGGGAGTCTGCGGCTGTGGTATTCACTGTATATATACTCTTATGTAGAAAATATTTCAGTAGCTTCTTTCTTTCCTCTTGGTCTCATTTAGAATTTGTCATATTTTCCATATACAAAGCTTAATGCTGAGGGAGTAGCCGTCCTGGAAGAGCAGCTCTGTACGTGGAGACATGTACAATGGTGGGCATTTGTCTATCGGGGATATTTTTGGCAACAGAATAAGACCCCTTTGTCCCCGTGAACACACACCTTGCCACTGAGGCTTTACTGTATTACCCCATAGAAGTCAATGGCGATTACCAATTTTAAAGGGTTTTTCTCCATCTTCAACATTTATAGCAGATCAATAAGATATGCCATAAATGTCTAGGTGCACGTTCACTCGTCTGGGACCCACACGAATCTTGAGCATGAGAGGTGACTGCGCATGCGCAAGACTCTGTGTTCATTTGGTTGAACTTTTAACTCTCATAGAACAGAATAGAGAAAGCCACAGGCACCCGTTCACCTCTTCATTCTACATGGAGACTTGTTTTCAAGATAGGTGCATGTTCCAGAGCCAAGTGAGTATGCTCAGCTGAACTCAGAAGAGCCCATCGAAATGAGTGAAGAGTGCTATGCATGCGCAACCACATCTCCGTTCTGCGGAGAGAGGTTTTGGGGCCCTAGGATATGCCATTATGGTGTGATAGAGGTAGAAGCTGCACCTATCTTGAGAACAGAACTTTTCTGTGCAGAATGGAAAGTTGGCGGCGCATGCGCTGCCTTCTCTGTTCATTTCAATGGGAGTTTCAACTTCAGCTGAGCAGATGTAGTAGAGGTAGGAGATGCACCTATCTTGAAAACGGGCCCCATAACTTTTCTGTGCAGCATGGAAGGCTGGCGGCACATGCGCAGCAATCTCTGTTCATTTCAATGGGAGTCCCAACTTCAGCTGAGCAGATGGAATAGAGGTAGGAGCTGCACCTATCTTGTAAACGGGCCCCATAACTTTTCTGTGCAGCATGGAAAGCAGGCGGCGCATGCGCAGCAATCTCTGTTTCAGCTGAGCACACTCACTTGGCTCTGGAACCTGTACCTACCTTGAGAACGGGTCCCTGAAAATTCTCTGTGCAGAATGTGAGAGCTGGAGGGGCATGTGTGGTCTACTCCATTCCGTTCTATGAGAGTTCCGAGTTCAGTCAAGCAAAGTGATTAGAACTAATATGAACATAGAATGTTGCGCATACGCGCCCACCTTTTTGTTCTGCAAGAAGACTTGGGGGCAATGCTCAAGATAGGTGCAGGTCCCAGAAGTGAGACTCACACCTTTTTAAACATTTGTATCCTATTCCATCAACATGCCATAAATGTCTTAGATGGGGAATAACCCTTTAAATGATAGTTGCATAATATTCCATAGACTTCTATGGGGTTTACACAACTATTAGGATATTTTGCTCTTAAAGGGGTGTCCTATCTGTCCCTTTTATGCATATGAACATCATAGAGGTGGCAGAGATCCCCTTATATGAGACAGAACAGTAATGCATTTCCCTGGCACTGCTGAGGAACAGAGCTTCTCCGGCAATAACATTGGCTTGCTGGGGGGGGGGGGTTGAGACTAAACTGCATGTTGGGGTTTTTGATCTTTTACCATTGGAGAGCTGCAGTTTTGGGGCACTGCTTTCATGACGAATACTATAGATTTAGGGGCCCGTTGCCCTTCTTATAGCCCGCGTAAGAGACGGGATATTTCTTAGGGATTTCACAAGCGTTTTTGGGGGTTTCAGTACGCCCCCCAAATTTCTCCCGGGGTTGGGGGGTGGCCTGATCGGGGTACCCCCGGCGGATCATAGAATGCATTTTTCGTGGTGCGTGTGCCGAATAAATTTTAATGTCATATCTCCCCGCTCGTACAATACGATCGGACGAGCGGGGAGAGGAGGCGTAATCCATAGTTCTCTATGAGAGCTGTGGATTACCATAATTTCGGCGCGCATCTCGCTCGTATTAGAGCACAAATATGGCGCGAAATGCTCGCCGAAATTCCCCCGTGTGAACATAGCCGAAGAGGGTTTGGGCTCCTGGGATTTCCTCCTTATCCACATTTGGATCTGGCAGGTCACAGTACCGCGCTGCTCTCCCGAGTCTGACATTTGACTCTTCCTCGCCTCTTTGTTTTCTTAAGGTCATGAAGTGGCCCCAGAACATATTAGTTTGCGGTTCTCTGACATGTAAAGGCCTCCTCAGGTCTTCACAATCCTCTGTGATCTACACAGACTCTAGGCCAGTGCTCTGCAAACTGCGGCTCTCTAGCTCTTTGGAGACTACAACTCCCATCATGGCCACTGATCTAGATTATACAAATGCATGATGGGAGTTGTAGTTTTCTAACAGCCGGAGAGCCGCACTTTGCGGACCACTGCTCTAGGCTGATACATTGTACTTAAACTGAAACATTGTAACAAAAAGTATCAGAAGAGAGAGGTTTGTGTTGCTGCTGTGTTTACAAATCCTGTAGACTGGATACAATTGTAGCAAGTCCTCACCTGTGAGTAAGGCCCTGTTGACATGTTTTTTGTCTATGGTTACTGTGTAAACTGGGAGCATACTATAGATCGTGACCTCTCCTTGTGTTCCCCGTGAAATAACAATCCCGGAGCCTCTTCTCTTATATCTCTGTGTTGTGCTGTTCCTCTGTTATCCCTCCTGGAAATATATTACTGAATCCGTCAGATGGGCGTGACATGACAGTTTTCAATGAGGTGTGTCCCTGCACACACTGACTGTCAGCACTGATTGGCCAATATCAGACTAAGCAGAGACACGCCCCCTATTGATAACACCCAGCTGACAGATAACACCCAGATTGGTAAAGGATTTCTAAAAGGAATAGTAGGGGAACCACACAACACAGAGATTGAAGGAGAGTTGCTTTACAATTATTCCATGGGGAATAAAAGTATTTACTTGTACAGACAAAACAGCAAGGGTCATAGGTTCTCTATTAACATGTAGGCAAAATGAAATAAACCTTCTTACCAAATACATCTCTGTTCTGATTTTGCTTCGTTTCAAAGATACAGCAGGTTATATTCCCTGCGTTATTACATAGAGGTTCCCAGGTTTCTGACCACCCCTAAAGTCTATCTGGAAACCTTCTGTAAACAAGCAGGATAGATGTATGGGGTAAGAAGCTTGATTTACCTTTGCTTACATAATTAAAGTGAAATCAATGAGATGGGAATACCCCTTTAAGAATCTAAGAATCCATTAAATTGACGGAGACATCATCACTGAAGCCAATCCATGGCCTCAGCAGTGTATGACCATTGACCCCCAGGGCCAGTGTAGATATCTGGACACATCATCACTGCAGACAATCTTTGGCCTCGGCAGCATCTGGCCTTGGACCACCAGGGCAAATGTAGGTAGGTGGACACATCAACGCTGTAGCCAATCACTGTCCTCAGCAATGTATGGCCATGGACCACCAGGGCCAGTGTAGATATCTGGATATGTTATTGCAGTAGCCAATCTTTGACCTCAGCAGCATATGGCATTAGACCACCAGGGCCTGTATAGATATCTGGACACATTATCGCTGTAGCCAATCTTTAGCCTCTGCAGCAAATGGCCCTGGACCACCAGGACCAGTGTAGGTAGATGGACACATTATTGCTGCAGCCAGTCTTTGGCCTCATCAGTGTATGACCATGGATCACCAGGCCCTGTTTAGATATCTGGATATATTATTGCCGTAGCCATTCTTTGACTTCAGCAGCATTTGGCCTCGGGCCACCAGGGCCAGTGTAGATAGATGGACACATCCTCACTGCAGCCAACCCCCCTCAGCATTGTATGACCATGGACCACCAGGGCCATTGTAGATAGATGGACATATCCTCACTGCAGCCAACCCCCCTCCCCATTGTATGACCATGGACCACCAGGGCCAGTGTAGATAGATGGACACATCATCCCTGCAGCCAATCCCTGTCCTCAGCATTGTATGACCATGGACCACCAGGGCCATTGTAGATAGATGGACATATCCTCACTGCAGCCAATCCCTGTTCCTCAGCATTTGTATGGCCATGGACCACCAGGGCCGTGTAGATATAAAGATGGACACATCCTCACTACAGTCCATCCCTGTTCTCAGCATTGTATGACCATGGACTACCAGGGCCAGTGTAGATAGATGGACACATCATCCCTGCAGCCAATCCCTGTCCTCAGCATTGTATGGCCATGGACCACCAGGGCCAATATAGATAGATGGACACATCATCCCTGCAGCCAATCCCTGTCCTCAGCATTGTATGACCATGGACCACCAGGGCCAGTGTAGATAGATGGACACATCCCTGCAGCCAATCCCTGTCCTCAGCATTGTATGGCCATGGACCACCAGGGCCAGTGTAGATAGATGGACACATCATCCCTGCAGCCAACCCCACTCAGCATTGTATGACCATGGACCACCAGGGCCAGTGTAGATAGATGGACACATCCTCGTCTCGGCTACATAAACACAGAGCAGCTGAGGAGCCGATGCTCTGGGGGATTTAACAGGTGAGTAATAGTTCTTTTGTTATTTTCTGGCATTTCCCCCCTTTATCCAGTTTTTTCATCCTTGGAAACCCCCTTTAACAGGCCGTACCTGATCATGACTGGTCGGGATACCACTGTAATGAGTACATGTGAGGTTGTGATCTCAGCGCGGCACAGTCGGCGGCTCTGGATGTGCATTACCGTGTGCAGAGGGGACAATTGTTCTTTGCAGAGTTGAGTCGTTGTTTGGCCTTGACCACCTCCTGATATTGTTAAAGGTCTCGGCTTCCGGGTATTTTCCTGATAAATATTCGAGCAGTACATTACTCCCTTTGTAGGCCCCACTTGACGTTTAAAGGGGCACTTCCAGCAAAATCTTTCTTCTCGCCTATTGACAAGCAATATGCGTCTATTATAAGAATTTTTTTTTATTTTTTTTATTTTTTTTTTAAAGTTCCCTGGTTTGTGTCTCCGACTTCCCTTTTGTAAGCTTTGATACCCGCTATGGGGGTTGTTTGTTGGTTATATTCCAAGCCGACTATGGCCTGAGAGATGTAAGTCTTATCAGCAGGACATGAGAAGTATGAAGAAAGCTGTAAACCTCGCAGTGCAGAAAAAAGATTAACCCATTATCCTTTCATGTATTGCTCTGGTCATTGTCTATCTAGTCTTCTTTTTATCTATCCCTGACCAGAAAACAGCAAATCGATCATTCTGTCATTACCTACAGAAAAAGATGATTTATCCCATATCCTTTCTATTGTATTGCTTCCTAATCATTAGTCAAACTTGTATCTATCTTTTTATTTATCCCTGACCAGAGAACAACAAATCGATCATTTTGTTGTTACTTACAGAAAAAGGTAAACCCATTATCCTTTCATTGTATTGCTCTTGTCATTGTTAATCTAGTCTACTTTATCTATTCCTGACCAGAGAACAACAAATCGATCATTTTGTCCTTACCTACTATTTGTATCAAGACTAGATAGCGATAAGCTGCAACTGCAGTGAAGTGAGAGTAGTCTGCCCTGTCATTCGGGAGTTTTATCTCTTTACCATCACAGCTAGAGAAGGAAAAGATTTTATACGTTTTAATGGCATTGAACTGCTAAAATAAAACAAAATACCAAAAAATTCAAAAACATTTTTTTAAAAAGTAATATTGGTTTTAACCAAAAGTCCTTCTTGCTGATGGAAGTGTCTCTTTAAGCTCAGAATTCGGTAGCAGCATAACTAGAAGCGACTGTCTACATTTGTGAGTCCAAGTTTAGCACTTTGCTTATATCAGGAAGTCTATATCACGGACAAGCCTGAAGCTTTAGAACCACCCACAGCCTAAAGAGGAGGTGGGAGCCTAAAGCTGTAGAACTACCCACAGCCTGAGCAGGAAGTTGGAGAATGAAGCTGAAGAACTGCCCACAGCATAAGGGGGTTGGGAATGGTGCTCTCACTGACAAGGGGTAATGAGCAGGTTTTTAACACATGTTGGGCAATTGCTTACATAACAATTCCCTAACACCATAAACATCAGAATTGCTCTATTCAGCCATAGGAGGTTTCCAAAAATCACCTGCTGCTGTGTCCTGTTTCTAAACAGATCTGGAATTACCCTTGCTGAATCACTAAGTAATTGGGAAAGGGCAAGATTTGAAATTTACCCCAGCCACGTATCCATACATAGGTATTTACACTAAGTTTCTAAACTTATAAGGCAACAGCCCTGGAAGAGCCATCATCCGTGTGCAGCCCTTCTGTGGTCTTGCTTTATTGCTGCTGCAAAATGCTTTTGCTAGTGTATATATGGTATTTTTTTTTTTTATTGTATATGGGGTTCACATATTTATTCCATACATAGGTATTTACACTCCGTTTCTAAACTTATAAGGCAACACCCCTGGAAGGTCCGTCATCCATGTGCAGCCCTTCTGTGGTCTTGCTTTACTGCTGCTGCAAAATTATTTTCCTAGTGTGTATATATGGTATTTTTTTTATATGGGGTTCACAGATTTATTCCATACATAGGTATTTACACTCCGTTTCTAAACTTATAAGGCAACACCTTGGAAGCCATCATCCATGTGCAGCCCTTCTGTGGTCTTGCTTTACTGCTGCTGCAAAATGCTTTTGCTAGTGTATATATGGTATTTTTTTTATATGGGGTTCACATATTTATTCCATACATAGGTATTTACACTCGGTTTCTAAACTTATAAGGCAACACCCTTGGGAGAGTCATCATCCATGTGCAGCCCTTCTGTGGTCTTGCTTTATCGTTGCTTTAAAACACTTTTACTAGTGTATATATAGTAGTTTTTGTTTGGTTTTTTTGTATATGGGGTTCACATATTAATTACATACATAGTTATTTACACTCAGGTTCTAAACTTATAAGGCAGCACCCCTGGGAGAGCCATCATCCATTTGCAGCCCTTCTGTCGTCTTGCTTTACTGCTGCTGCAAAATGCTTTTCCTAGTGTTTATATATAGTATTCTTTTATATGGGGGGGGGTTCACAGATTTAGTCCATACATAGGTATGTACACTCAGTTTCTAAACTTATAAGGCAACACCCCTGGGAGATCCAGCTTCCATGTGCAGCCCTTCTGTGGTCTTGCTTTACTGCTGCTGCAAAATGCTTTTGCTAGTGTATATATGGTATTTTTTATATGGGGGGGTTCACATATTTATTCCATACGTAAGTATTTACACTAAGTTTCTAAACATATAAGGCAACACCCCTGGGAGATCCAGCTTCCATGTGCAGCCCTCCCATGGTCTTGCTTTATCACTGCTGCAAAATGCTTGTGGTAGTAAATAGTGTAGTTTTTTATATGAGGGGTTCACATATTTATTCCACACATGAGTGCATACAGAGAAAATGAGTGCGGAGCAGACATTATTCTGCTATGTTGCTTCAAGAAGAAAAAGAAGATGACACAGTCTCCGGAAAAGGAGGGGGTAGTAGATACAGAGGAGTGACAGCAGATAAGGACTTTCACTTTCTGGCTACTCCTGCTGCCGCCTGTCATTATAGATAGGGCTGCCTGACGGGCACGTGTTATAGCAGCATGGAGGTGCAGGCAGCGCTGCCATGCTCCATTATGGGAACCATTCACAGCCATTCTCAGATTTTTCCATGACCGTCTTCAATGCCCTCCTCAGCGAAACAAAAAAAATGCCAGGATTGCGGACGACAGCACTGTATTTTATTGTTAGATTGCTCAAATTTTTCCCCCAGCCCTAGAAGTCCCAGCATGCCCCGAAGGATGTTGGGTCAGACACATTGGTCGCAATTACCCCTTGCAAAATGGGGTCGAACAAATTTGAAAATACATAATTTACAGTCGAGTCACATTATTATGACCAGAGTACAGCGGGCCCCTACAAAGTGGGTTAAGAGGTGCAGTGAATCCGCTCTCCGGGGCCCCATGCACATGGGGTTTGCAGAGGTGCATGACACCGTCCCGCTCTGGGCCCCAACAAAGTAGGGTTTTGAGGGGCATAACACTGTCTGCTCGGGGCCCCTACACAGTAGGGTTTTCAGAGGTGCAGAGACATCCGCTGCTCCGGGGCCATACCAGTAGGGTTAGCAAGGTGCAGTGACATTAGCTCCGGGGGCCCCCTTTCACAGTAGGGTTTTCGAGGTGCAGTGACTCCCCCGCTCCAGGGCCCCCTACACAGTAGGGTTTTGCAGAGGTGCAGTTACATCCGTAGCTCCGGGGGCCCCCCAAAACAGAGGGTTAGCAGAGGTGCAGTGCATCCGTCGCTCCGGGGCTCCATACACTGGGTTTGCAAGGTGCAGTGACATCTGTTGCTCCAGTGCCCATACACAGTGGGTTACAAGGGGCGTTACTGATGCTTGGGGGGCCCCCTATCAGTGGGTTAGCAAGGGGCGGTGACTCTGTCCTCCGGGGGTCCATACACAGTGGGTTAGCGAGGTGCAGTGAATCCGTTTGCTCCGGGGGCCCTAACAGTGGGTTAGCAGGGTGCAGTGGGCTTTCCGTCTGTCCGGGGGCCTACACATAGGGTTGCAGGGTCAGTGACAACCCCCTCATGGGGCTCCATCCAGTAGGGTTAGCAAGGTGGCAGTGACATTGTTTGCTCCGGGGCCCATACACAGTAGGTTAGCAAGGTGCAGTGACATCCCCTCTGCTCCAGGGCCCATACAAATGGGGTTTCAGAGGTGCAGTACTCCGTTCCCCCCGGGGCCCCTACAAAGTAGGGTTAGCAGGGTGGTGACACCGCTGCTCCGGGCCCCAACACAGTAGGGTTAGCAGAGGTGCAGTGACATCCGTCTGCTCCAGGGCCATACACAGTAGGTTAGCAGAGGGCAGTGACATCCGTCTGCTCGGGGCCCATACACAGTAGGGTTAGCAGAGGTGCAGTGACATCCGTCTGCTCAGGGGCCCCATACACATAAGGGTTAGCAGAGGTGCAGTGACATCCCTCTGCTCTGGGGCCCCATACACAGTAGGGTAAGCAGAGGTGCAGTGACATCCGTCTGCCTCAGGGCCCCATGCACAGTAGGGTAAGCAGAGGTGCAGTGACATCTGTCTGCCCCGGGGCTCCATACACAGTAGGGTTAGCAGAGGTGCAGTGACATCCGTCTGCTCCAGTGCCCCATACACAGTAGGGTTAGCAGAGGTGCAGTGACATCTGTCTGCTCCGGGGACCCATACACAGCAGGGTTAGCAGAGGGGCAGTGACATCCGTCTGCTCCGGGCCCCATATACAGTAGGGTTAGCAGAGGTGCAGTGACATCCGTCTGCTCCGGGGCCATACACAGTAGGGTTAGCAGAGGTGCAGTGACAACCCTCTGCACCGGGGCTCCATACACAGTAGGGTTAGCAGAGGTGCAGTGACATCCGTCTGCTCCAGGCCCCATACACAGTAGGGTTAGCAGAGGTGCAGTGACATCTGTCTGCTCCAGGGCCCCATACACAGTAGGGTTAGCAGAGGTGCAGTGACATCTGTCTGCTCCGGGGCCCCATACACAGTACGGTTAGCAGAGGTGCAGTGACATCCATCTGCTCTGGGCCCCATACACAGTAGTGTTAGCAGAGGTGCGGTGACATGCGTCTGCTCCAGAGCCCCATACACAGTAGTGTTAGCAGAGGTGCGGTGACATGCGTCTGCTCCGGGGCCTCATACACGCTAAGGTTCGTCATTGTGTCAGACACATGTCCGGTCGCCCTCTTTGTCATTTTGGCAGTGAGCTGCTCCCTTGTAGCTTGTCAGTCCGCCATTGCGCGTCTTCATAGCCGACGTTCACCTCTCACATCCATGTCGTGTGCTACTGACGTTGAAAGCAGGAAGTGGTCATAATAATGTGACTATATATAAAACCATAACATATACTGATAGAGAAGAGAAGTGTAATGGAAGCCCTCTGATTCCTCTGTGTTTTGACCCTCTCCCTGGTTTTGGCTTCTAAATAATTATGCAAAATACACATGAAAAACCTCAGTGTGCACCCGGCGTAAAGTGGATATAAACAGTATATTTTAGGCCAAAAACTGTTGTGTGAACGCGGCCTTAGCAGCCATGGTGCCATGCAGGAGACTTCTGTGGGGGGGCTGTCCTTGCTGGAATTTTTTCTCTCTGCTTTCAGGGGCAAGCTCTTTAATATTTTACAGGTTTCCTTGACCTTTGCCGGGTGCTGCCGGCCTCTGGTTGCAGTAATGAGGGGCTCTGCTGTGCCCGTCAGCTGTGTCAGGACAATGGCGCGCTGTATTCTATGGCGCGTACGCTGCGAGGTGGCCGTGGCTTTGTCTGCACAATAATGCGCTCACATGTTGGGCTCCTTCCAGATGATGTGATCACAGCCCCGGCAGCTCCTAACAGTGTCCGTTCTGTGGAGCCCAGAGCCGCTCTCCAGAATGGAGGGTTTGTGAGCTGTCTCCTGTGCAGCCAGGCTGGGTGTTCCCCTTTCCACCAGCCGCTGGGTGGAATGGCAACTTGGGCATCTTAAATTACCCTTTTCCCTTTCCTCTTGAGTCACTGAGAGGTTTTTGTGCTCTTACAGACGGGGCATTCATGGTGAGGGTCAGGCCAGAAGGGGCCGGGGACACTGTAATAACAGACAGAGGTGCTGGCAGGACTGTGAGTCACTGTGCCCGTGTGTGCGGCTACCTGTGTCATGGGCTGAGCTGGGATTGCAGTTTTGTGTTGCTGGTTACATACGTATTTTAATTTTTTTTCTAACATGGATCAAGCGATGACTTGTCAGAAAATGCTCTTCGGCAACTTTTTCTTTTTTTTTGACGTGAACTGAAAATTTTTTCAAACGCCCCCCTCTCCTTTTAGGGGATGTTCACACAGCGTCTTCTAGATGCATGTTTGGATCCAAACACAGATCTAACAATGTGCAGTGTGATTTGCATTGCTTCCACCAGGGCTGTGGAGTCGGCAAGCCAATGCCCCGACTCCGACTCCTCCATTTCCCAAACCTCCGACTCCGACTCCCTCATACACGGCGCATGTTTAAGCGATAACTTTACTGTAGTAAAATGGTAACATCAGGCTGCTTATCACCTTATAATACAATAATTAAGCTATTTAGGTAGAACAGACACTTACAAGCAAAAGGGTAACAATGTTTTGATCTTTTGAACACTTGTGGGTAGAGTTGAAGAAAAAGCTGTATTTATATCCAAGTCCAGTCTGCACCAACATTGGGAATGTGTAGAAGACCTGGTATCAGATTTTGGTTAAGACCTGCTTGAATCTGATTCAGAGCCCAGAAGGATTCAGGCAGTATTGAAAACCAAAAGGTGGATTTACCAAATACTAACAAAATATACAAATTAACATTTTGATTTTAGGAGCAGAACAGTAACAATGCAGTTACAGGAAAGAATCTGCAGAACTAAGCAGATTCTAAATACTTGCAAGTCAAATTTTATGTAGATAGGTAAGATAACTGTATATAAAATTACAGTAGCCTCATGTACAAAGCTGTAGTGGATGGTGAGATATGGAGCCTGAAAGTCTCAAAAGTTGAAAACATTGTTACCCTTTTGCTTGTCAGTGTAAAATATATTTATTGGATATGACTTTAGAACACAAAAAATTGTAAATATGCAAAACACTGCAGGAACATTTGTGGAGTCTCTGAATTTGTTCTAAGAAATAGTATGCCTCCATCAGATCCTGCAACATGACCTCACGTCTGATCTCATTTTTTCCAGGCTAGAGAACAGCCTCTCTTCACTAACTTGGGTGGGGCAAAGCGGTGACCACAGGGCAACATCTCTAACAATGTCAGGGTATAAAGGAATTGCCTCAGCCCCAGTCAGTTTTTATGAATGGTTGATCTCTCCCTACTTCTTTGAAAACAGTGAAAAATTTTTGCTGAAACCTGTTTGCCATGGGAGCGGAATCTTTTCCCCTGGGCAGCGCTTTGCCTGCTCCATGTCATCAATTACCCTCCTCTTTGTGATGAGGCTGAAGATATGGGAGCAGCAGCACTGGCCGGACCCAATTCCTCTTGCTCTTTGCATTGAACTAACTGGACCAACTTATTATATATTTTGGGAGTCGGTCCCTTTTATGACGACTCCGACTCCTGCAAAATAGGCTCCGACTCCACAGCCCTGGCTTCCACTGTAAAACACACATCGGCGATCAGATGATACATATTTTACTTGTGTCTTTCAGATCCGTTCAAAGAATTGTCATGTCAGTTCTCGTTCCGTTTGATGCAGCAGGAGCCCTATTTATTACTATAGGGAGCGATCCTGCTGCAGCCAAAACGCATCCAAATACGCAGCACACATTAGATGCGTTTTACGCAGCGCTTTTGAATACGTTTTTTGGATCCGAAAAAAGTATTGAAAACATTGTATGAACATGCTCTTAGGATATGTTCACACGGCGTTTTTGGATCCGTGTTGGATCCGAAAATTGCATCCAAAAACTTAGCGGCGATCAGATCCTAAACGGATCCAACACGCAGGTGCGTGTTTGGATGCGTGTTGGATGCAGCAGGGTCGCACGCTATAATTTATTATAGGGCTCCTGCTGCATCTTTAACTCCTTAACGACTGCCCACTGTATTTTGGCGTCCGGCATTTCAGGTCGTTCGTCTGCGGCATCGGAGTTTGCGGCTCCGAGCGCCGCAGCAGCGCTGAGAACGGTTCTGTACTACACAGCCCTGATCCCGCCGCAGCTCCTGCAAGCACTGAGGAGCGGGGGAACCTCCGCACCCCGGTGCTTTAACCCTTTGAATGCCGAAGTTCGTCACCGCAGCGTAATCAAAAGGTTCCCCAGCTCTGTCGGATGATCGGAATGCCCGGTGACCTGACAGAGCCCAGGGAACGGCTGCACAGTCAGCCCTGGGGACCCAGAGTGGCCCCAGAGCTGTCTGTGTAACAAGTCGGTGATCAGGACACACTGTGTGCTGTCCTGATTACTGACTATGTCAGACAGACAAATATTATAATGTATTAGCATATTCATATATGCTAATACATTACTAAATGTAAAAAAAAAATGTAAAACAGTTCTCCCTTCATTAAATTTTTTTAAAAAAAGTAAAAAACATAAAGTGTAAAAAAAAAAAATAATAATAAAATAAAAAAATATTTAATAAAAAAATAATTGGGCATACATTACACACACCAATAAAACCCTACACATATTAGGTATCCGCATGACCGTAATAACTTGAAGAATTAATCTAACACGTTATTCAGTGTGAAATGTGAATGGTGTAAAAAAAAAAAAAAAAAAAAGTACAACTCATCTCGAATAAAACGATGCCTCGTACAACTGCGTCATTGAAAAAATAAAAAAGTTATAACTTGAAACGCAGGGAGGCAAAAACTAAAAAAATGTTCTGGTCATTAACTACTTTTCAGCTGTTCGGCTTAAGGGGTTAAGATCAAGAATTGACATCAATTCTTGGAACAGATCTGAAAGACGCAGTGAGACACATCAGAGATCACTCGTGTGAACACTGATGCGTGTTTCATATTAAAAGCAATGTAAATCACACTGCTATTTGTTAGATACATGTTTGGGTCCATTTGGGGTCCGACAGACGGATCCGAACACGTATCTAAAAGCGTATGTGACACAGACCCAACACGCTGTGTGAACATACACTTACGCTCCATACTCAAGACAACACAGATTTATTGGCAAAGCACAAGCACAGCCTCATTTATCCAAACTGTCTAGTTCACACGGTGTATTGCGGCGCGTATAGTACGCATTGCAATATGCCGTGGGTTTTGGAATTATGCGCTGATCAGCGCATAATTCCAAAGCATGGACGGAACCGTCCCCCAAAACCTCTGAAAAGACGACAAAATATCAGCCAGATTCTTAAACAGAATCTGACCGGCATTTTTACTTATGCCGTTTGGCCGTATCCTTAGGGTATGTATGTTCACATGGCGTTTGGGATCCGTTTTCAGATGCGTGTTCGGATCCGTGTTTTGGACCCTAAACGGATTAAAACACGCATCTAACAATGTGCAGTATGATTTTTACATTTTTCAATATAAAACACGCACCGGGGTTCAGACGAGGGATCGCCGATACGTGTTTGCTTGCGTCTTTCTGATGCGTCTTTCGGATCCGTTCCGAGAATTGTCATGTCAATTCTTGATCCGAAAGACGCAGCAGGAGCCCAATTTAAAACTATAAGGTGCGATCCTACTGCAGCAAAAACGCAGCCAAACACGCACCTGCATGTTGGATGCGTTTTGGATCCGATTGACACAGCGCTTTCGATGTGATTTTCGGATCCAAAACGGATCCAACATGTCGTGTGAACGTACATTAAGGCCTCGTTCACACGGCTTATTCTGGGACTGATTGGAGCCGTACTGCGCGCCGGATTTGCGCTGCAGTACGGCTCCAATCCATCCCAGTAACTACGGTAATCCACAGTTCTCTCTTCTCCCTGCTCGGCGAATCCGCCGCGGTGGGGGAGAACGTGACGCGCTGTGAATAATGAGTGTCTATGGGGCCTCTGTTCTCCTGTGAATTTTAACGCCGTTTACGATTTGTTTTGTATCATAGAGCACTAGTGAGTTTTTGGATGTGGATCTACGTTGAAATTCACCCCCCAAAAAAGTGCGCAAAGCTTTCTGGTCGTTTTTCATACCGTCCCAGTGGCTTTAATAATTAATTTTCCGCCCCTTTCCGACTGATATACAGCAGAAGAATAAGCAAGGTCTACATTTTTTTGTAAGAACGACGGTTTTATAATTCGATCTTAGAAAATCCGAACCGTGTACTGCAATGCGGATTTTCAATCGAGGTCTGTGGGGATGGGTTACATTCTGTTTTCAACGACTTTTATGTAAAATCCGAATCCGACTTGAAATATTCTTCCTGTGCACGGCCCCTAACAGTTGAAAATCCACTTTTTTAAAAATCGCAACGATCCACTGATGACTGGTGAAAGTGCCCAAAATCAGTGTCCCTTGGCGGGAGAAGTAATTTAAGAATTTTTTTTTTTCTTTGATCACCCTTATTTGTCCATTTTTTCCCCATTTTGGCAATCTGCCCCGGGCGCCAGGGGCGCGGTTTATAGTATCGGTACTTTGAAGTGACGGAAAATGGATTTTGGGTTAAACTGGGGTTTTAGATAAAGCAGAGACCATAAGGATGGGGTTTTTAAATGGGGGTCTGTAAACCCACTAACACAAAACACTGATAAAATAGTTTACAACAGGGAGCAATACTCCACACATGGGGAAAACCCTTGCTGTCGGTGGTTGGCCTGCCTGGGGGGCACCCATGGATAAAACGTGGCATTGCAGTGTCCACTGGCAGATAAATCACAAATATTTGTTACCCCCCAGACATCTGCTTTCAAAAAGGGACCCTGTTCTACCCCCCCCCAAAGGCAGCCTTTAATTCTGCGGGGTTCCCACTCCTCTTAGCTTGAGGGGTGCGGGATGCAAGCAACGCAGAACCGAGCTGCAGCACTCCATGTCTCGCGGGCCTGGCGCCTCTGAATGTCCACAAGTGTTTTATTTAAATTGCACAACAGGGGGCTTTTCACCCGGCCCCCCCGGGGGGTTCTCCTTCTCACTTCATCCTTTTCATCTAAATATCTGTATTACTATTATCTTTCTGCAATAACCAAAACCTCCTGTGTTTACCGAGTTTAAATTTTATAAAGGGTTTAGGGCTCCCAGTCGCCCCTATTTCTTTTGCCATTTTCCCCTTATGGCCCTTTTTCCGCTCTCTCTCTCTCTTTTGTCCCCTGCCTTTGTCTTTCTTGCCCCTCAGCCCGCGGTCTCTTACCCTCTACTCACTCTCCCTCTTACTCCGTCTGACAGTCTCCCTCTTGGCCCTAGTGTCACTCTCTCCCTCTTTTCCCCCCCCCTTTGCCCCCCCCCCTGCGGGCCCTCCCTCTTGCCCGCCCCCCCTTCGGGGCCCCGCGCCCCCCCCGGGCCCCCCCCCCGGGGCCCCGCGCCCCCCCCCGGGGGCCCCCGCGTCTTTCCCGGCCCCCCCTTCGGGGCCCCCCGCGCTCTTGCCCCGGCCCCCCGTCGGGGGCCTCCGCCCCTTGCCCGGGCCCCCCCCGTGGCCCTCGCGCTCTTGCCCGGCCCCCCCTGTCGGGCCCTCGCGCTCTTGCCCGGTCCCCCCTGTCGGGCCCTCGCGCTCTTGCCCGGTCCCCCCTGTCGGGCCCTCGCGCTCTTGCCCGGCCCCCCCTGTCGGGCCCTCGCGCTCTTGCCCGTCCCCCCCTGTCGGGCCCTCGCGCTCTTGCCCGTCCCCCGACCTAATTATTGTAATCTTTGGCAGCCCATTTCCACCACTGGAACCTGCAACTATCAAACATTAGTGCCGTATCCTATAGATATGCTATAAATATCTGAAATGGGAACAAAAGGCAAAATGGTGCACATTCAAGTTTTGGGCAACACTAGACGCACAACAACAGGGCACTTAAAGAAAAACGCACACACTTATTGTAAGAGGGGTGTGAGGGTCACTTCCATGCACAGGTCTCCATACTGGATAATGATGGCTGTCTATCTGTGCGGGCTATATCCTGTGTCTCGTCCGTGTCCATGTGCTGCGCTGTGTTTGTTTATGCTGTATGGGTCCGTCTGTGTTTGTCTATGGGTTAGCTGGTGTTTTCTATGTTGTTTCTAGGGGTTGTTCGCCTGTGTACCTGTGGCGGCCTGTTCACAGCTGACCTATGATGGCCGACATTGACATACAATGTTGATTTATGACGGTTTCCTGCATAGCATGCAGCAGGGGTCAAAACCAACAGCTGGAGAAGAAGAGTAAAAGGTAATCCCCCACCACACAAGGCAAATATTCAGGTGCTTGCCCTAGGACAGTGGTCTGCAAACTGCAGCTCTCCAGCTGTTGGGAAACTACAACTCCCATCATGCATTATAAATCTCTACACGGCATAATGGGAGTTGTAGTCTCCCAACAGCTGCAGAGCCGCAGTTTGCAGACCGCTGCCCAAGAGGTCTATATCTTGCTGAGAACACCAGTAGTAACCAAATAGTACCAATGAGTGTTAGGCAAAGCAAGCAGTGGTCATTTATACTAGACCAGGGGTCAGCAGTATGGTTGCCCTCAAAGGGCCGCAGTGCGCTACCTAGTCCGTATAATAGCCAGGCCCCTCCACCTCTTTAGCACAGAGCTTCCTATTTTGGAGGGTGGCTAGGGTGCCAGGGTAGGACTGTCAGGGCTGCACCACTGCCTGTGAGCCTAGTAGTGCAGAGGTCCGCGCGAGGACTTCCAATCCAATATGGCGCCCGCTCCCTTGGCTGGAGCTGACACCTCTGCCAAGTCCCTCCTGGAAGGTGGAAAGCCAGGCCTTCTATGTCCAGACCTTGTCCATGCCTGCTCGATGCTTCTAGGTTCACGTGACATGGCGGGTCAGATTCGGCCTGCAGGACCTGAGTTTGATACAGGTCTATTAGGGCAGTGGTCTGCAAACTGCAGCTCTCTATCTGTTGGGAAACTACAACTCCCATCATGCCCACTGATATAGATTACAGAAATGCATGATGGGAGTTGTAGTGTCCCAAACAGACCAGTGGTCTGCAAACTGCAGCTCTCTATCTGTTGGGAAAATACAACTCCCATCATGCCCACTGATATAGATTACATAAATGCATGATGGGAGTTGTAGTTTCCCAACAGATAGAGAGCCGCAGTTTGCAGACCTCTGTACTAGGGAATACATGAGTGATAGGGTAGGTGGTCATCCAGCGTCTTCGGACGACTTGTTTCTGTCATAGACCTATATTAAAGGTCCTTCAGTGTACATTTAAAATGTGAAAACCATTTTCCGCTATATTGTTTCTAGGCCGAGATATCACGGTTTGAATTGACAGGCCTGAAGCCTGAGGCTGCATTACTGGGAGATTCTGATGATAACATGTCTCTTCCTGGTTTCTGCCAGGTGCACTGTTGTCATGGAAACCTTGTGTTGATCCCGATTACCAAATACAGATCTGTTTCCTCACATCTTTACAAATAACTCCACTCAGATAGGGCCTAGATATTGTATTTGATGATTTGGATCTATACAAAATCTCCACGACACTGGCAACCAGGGGAAAATCCAAACATTTTTCAGGAAATTTTCTCAGTAGGCAACCCCCAGAAATGACAGAAAAATTTTTCTTTTTCCCCGACACCTCTGCCAAAAAAGCTATTTTTGCGGGAGGAGCCCCGTGGTAATACACAGTGGCCACTGTAGGGGGGCTCGAGTCCGCCAAAATGAGCACCGCCTGTCCAAAATGGCTGTCCATGCTAGCTTGTAGTGCGGGAGAGCGGGATCCCAGGAAAATCGCTATAAGTGAAGTAAAATTCCTTTAATCTGGAATCCATGGGACCAAATTTGTTCGGAAATAGGGGACTGCCAAAAAATCTAAATAAAATTGTTTTTTGGGGGAAGCCCTCTATTGAGTGCTGTGCAATTCGGTTTTGGGATCCCGGACAAAGGGAAAATTTTATTTAGAATTGGTTATGTCTAATTTAGACACTAACCATACCGAAATCAAAAGACTCATCAGACATAACCAATTCTGAAAATTCCTTTACTCCGGCATCCAATAATCCAGAATATTTGATAATCTAGCACCGCACTCTAATATAGACTCTAACAAAACCAGAATCAAAAGACTATAAAGAATAAAATTTAAAATTTTTAGTCCGGCATCCAATAATCCAGAAATTAGCACAGCACTGCAATATAATGGAGACTTCCTCCAAACACGTTTTATATAGATTTTTATGGCAGTCCAATAATCCAGAACATTTGATAATAAACACCCCACCTAATATAGACCTAAACAAACCGAACAAAAACGATCAGAGTGTGGTTTAGATTAACAAGATTCGGATTTTGATGCCAAAAAAAGGAATTTTTTGAATTGGTTATGTCTGATAAATCTTCTGATTCTAGTTTGCTGAGAATCTATATTAGAGTGACGTGCTAGAATATCAGATATTCTGGATTATTGGATGCCAGAATAGAGGAATTTGAAAGATTATCTCACAAACTTTTATCTGGTTTTTGGGGAAAAATAATTACAGTGCTGTGCTAGAGTAACAGATATTCTGGATTATCGGATGTTGGAATAAAGGAATTTTCAAGATTGCTTATGTTTGCATCCTGAACATTCCTTTATTCTGGTATCCAATATAAACCAATAAACCAATCTCAAATCTTTCTATCCAGATATCCAGTAATCCGATTTATTTGAAACCAGCAGGGACTGCAAATTTAAAATGGAATCTCACCCAAAAAACCCAATTTGAAATTTGATCAGCTCAATCTTCTGATTCTGGTTTGGTGAGATTCCCCCTTTTGTTGCAGTCCGGCTAGATTTAAAAAAATTTTTGGATTACGGATCCGGAATTAAGGAACTTTTAAATTGCTAATCTTTTTTTACATTTTTTTTTTATTCAGCCTCCAAATCCCAAAATCTGATTTCCAGTCAAAACGCTAATAAATTTTTCCCAATCAAGATTGGATCAGATTTTCCCAAATCTTGAACTTTTCCTTTACCCCGGCCCTTCCAAAAATCCAAAAATTCTGATACTGTACTCCCCTTTAGTAAGACTCAAAACCCAAAACCCGAGTCAAATTTTATCAAACAAGCCAATCTACACATCACGAAATTTGAAAGGGGAATCTCACTAAAAAAGGGAATGGAAATGTCTTTCTTTCTGGGGGATGAACCAAAGCCGGGAAATAGACATTTTTTAAAATTTTCTTTTAAAATGGAGGTGGAATTCCTGCTTCACTATCGACAGCACTTTTCGCCTTGAAGTGCAGACAAGTGTTTTTTTTTTTCCATCTCTGGGTCCCCCGGGGCCCCCCCCCCAAATTTTTGCACTTGTGTATGCCCTTTTTTCCCAACCACGTGGGGTAAATTACTCTGGACGTTTCCCCAACCCCGGGGGGGGGCACCGAGAGCGGGCAAGGGGGAAAGGAAATCTGGGGGGCGGGGGCCACATACCTGGGTATTTCAGCCTTATCTACAGCTGGCCTGCTGCATAGTTGCCATACTTCTCTTGTTAGAAGGAAATTGGTGTGTAAAAAAAGGGAAAGTGTGTGCAAAAAGTGCACGAGTGGCAGGAAAAAGGCTGTTTCATGCACCCGGGTGGGGCCGAAATTTTGTAGGCTTCCATAAGGCGCATATACTATGCAGAGCCCTGAGCAACAACTACATAAAAAAACACGAGACGAGTCACATTATTATGACCTCTTCCTTCTTTCCGTGCAGCTCATGAAGCATGCCCTTTTGGTGGGGCCCGGGTTTGTGGGGATAAGGGGTGGGATAACCCGTCGAAAATAAGGGCCCCCGGGAGCAAACGGATTCAACCAAACCCCTGTAACCCTAACTGTGTAGGGGCCTGGAGCAACAGGGCACTGCACCCCTGCTAACCCCAAATTTTGTATGGGGCCCCCCCAGCAAAAAGAATGGCACTGCCCCCCTCGCAAAACCCCAAAAGGTAAGGGGGCCCGGAAAAACCCGGGTTCCCTGCACCCTCAAACCCCACTGTGTATGGAGCCCTGAGCAGATAGAAACACTGCAAACCCCTTTCCAATCCACTGTTATGGGCCCCCTGGAGCAGACGGATTCCCCCGCAAACCCCTCTAACCCAAATGTGTAAGGGGCCCCGGAGCCCAAAGGGTGTCACTCCCTCTCTGCAACCCTACTGTGTAGGGGCCCCCGGAGCAGAAAGGATGTCACTGCTCCCTGCTAACCCTACTTTTGTATGGAGCCCTGGGGGCAGAAAGGAGTCAAATGACCCCCCTCAAACCCCCCCTGTTTTATGGAGCCCTGGGGCAGATAGATTCATGCAAAACCCCGCTAATCCTACGTGTAGGGGGCCCCTGGAGCAGACGGATGGCACTGGGACATTTTTGCCCTTTTTAACCCCCCTGTGGGATGGGCCCTGGAAACAAACGGAATTCACGGGCCCCCTGCTAACCCTACTGGGGTTTTGGGGCCCGGAGCAGAGATGTCACTGGGCCCCCTGTAACCCAAATGTTTGGGGGGCCCCGGAGCAGACGAATTGGGCCCCTGCACCTCTGCAACCCTCTGGAAAGGGGCTTCCCCTTTTGGAAAAACCCCAAAAATTTCAATTTACTGGAAACCCTGCTAACCCTAATGTGTATGGGCCCTGGACAAAACGGATGTCCCCTGCCCCTCTGCTAAACCCAAATGTGTATGGAGCCCCAAGCAACGGAATTCCCCTGGGACCTCTTTCTAACCCAATGTTTATGGAACCCTTTGGGGCAGATTGATATCACTGCAAACCCCTGCAAACCTACTGTGTTTTGGGGTCTGGGGCAAAGGGTGTCACTGCAACCCTGCTAACCCTACGGTATGGGGGTCTGGAGCCGACGATGTCACTGCAAACCCCTGCTAAAACCCCACTGTTTATGGAGCCCCGGAGCAAACGGTTTTCCCCCTGCATCCGCAAAACCCCACGGGGTTTTGGGGGCCCCGAGCAGACGGAGCCCGCCCTCCCTAACCCTACTGTGTGGAGCCCTGGGGGCAGACATTCACCACCTCCCGCTAACCCTAAATGGTATGGAGCCCTGGGGCAGAAAAGAAAAACCCGCACCTCGCTAATCCTACAGGAAAAGGGGGGTCTGGAGGGAGCACGATTTCACTGCACCTCTGCTAACTCTGCAAGTATGGGGGCCCGGAGCAGACGGGTGTCACTGCACCTCTGGGTAACCCTACTTGTAAGGGGCCCCGGACAGAAAAGGAAAGTCACTGCACCCTGCTAACCCTACGGTTGGGGCCCCGGGGCCAAAAGGAAACCACTGCACCTCTCTAACCCTACGTGTATGGGGCCCTGACAGACGATGTCACTGCACCTCTGCTCACCCTACGGTGTATGGGGGCGCGGGGCAGATTTCATGTCACGCACCTCTGCAACCCTACTGTGTATGGAGCCCTTGGGGCCGACGGGTGTCCCCCACCTTTTTGCTAACCCTACCTTTCAAATGGGCCCCCCCGCAGCGGGTGTCAATGCCCCTTTCTAACCCTACTGTGTAAGGAGGGCCCGGAGCAGACGGGTGTCACTGCAAACCCCGGGTAACCCCCACTTTATTTGGGCCCCGGAGCAGAAAGGAGCACTGCACCCCTGCAAAACCCTACTGTGAAAGGGGCCCCTGGAAACAACGGATGCCCCTGCACCTCTGCTAAACCCAAAATTTTAAAGGGGCCCGGGGCAGACGGATGTCACTGCACCTCTGCTAACCCTTCTGTGTTTGGGCCCCGGGGCAGACGGGTTTAAAGCACCTCTTCAAAACCCAAAACCCGTAGGGGGCCCCGGGGCAAACGGATTTTTCCCCGCAACCTCTTCAAAACCCCACTGTGTATGGGGGTTTTTGGAGCAGACGGAAGGGCACTGCACCTCTGCTAACCCAAATGTGGGATGGGGGTCTGGAGCAACGGGGGCACTGCCCCCCTTCTAAACCCCCAAATGTGTTGGAGCCCCCGGAAAAACAGAAAGGATTCACTGCACCTCGCAACTCTGCAAAGAAGGGGCCCTGGACCAACTGAAAGCACTTTCAATTTTTGCTAACCCACATTTATTGGGGCCCCGGGGCTCGGGGTGTCACGGGCCCCCTGCAACCCTACTGTATATGGGGCCCCCGGACAGACGGGTGTCACTGGGACCTCTGTAACCCTACTGCATATGGGGGCCCCGGAGCAGACGGGTTCACTGCACCCGTGCTAAACCCAAATGCCTATGGGGGCCCCGGGGCGGAAAGGATGTCACTGCACCCTGCTAACCAACGCAAAGCCATTTAAAAAGGTTTTAAATTTTTAAAAACAGTTTTCCAGATGGCCCTCCTGATTGGGGGTAAGAAATCAAATACGAGGGTTACAAATTTGTCCCCCGAAAACAATTTTTGCCTTGAAAGTACAGAAGTGTCTATCTTCCCGCAGGGGCCCGAACCTTTGGGCCCCCAAGGGGGGCAGGGGGAAACCCCCCATAAAGGGCCCTTTTTTTTTTTTTTTTCCCAAAAAAAGGGGGGGCCCCCGAGTAAAAAAACCCCTGGTGGGCACCGGTACTCCATCGACACTGCCCCTGAGACGTATCAAATTTGTAAAAAAGACAGCTCCCCCTTCTGCCCCTTTAAAGGGGCACTTCCTCAGAAAGGAATTTTTTTTGTTAAAACCCAAAATTTTTTGGGAAAACCCTATTTTTTTTAGAATTGTTTTGGGAATATTTTTTTTTTTATTTAACAGTCCTTTAAAGCAATAAAAAAATTTCGTTTTAAAAAAAAAAAAAATCTTGCCTTTTCACAAGCAGACTAATGTCCATTTCGCTGCTAGTGAGGGGAAGACAAACTGCATGTAGTCTCATTACAAATATTAGGCACTGACACAAGAATTTCTCTTTGTTCCCGGACGGGATAGATAAATTAAAAACTAACCTAAGGCAATGATAAAGAAATAAATGCATAGAAACAGCCCGGGGAACTAATGCCCCTTTACTGCTGCTGTGAAGGGGAAAACTGATCTGCTTATCTCATTACAAAAAATTTGGGCCCGGGCACAAGAAAGCTCTTCCCGTTTTTCTGGACAGGGATAAATTTAGAGTGACTAGATTGATAGGGCAATGACAAAAGCAATAAATGATGTGTAGAATCAGCTGAGCAGACTAATGTCACTACTGCTGCTGTGAGGGGGAGAGCTGATCTGTATGTAGACTCATTGCAAGTATTAGGTACTGACACTGATCGCTGTAGGGCAATGACAAGAGCAATAAATGATGTTTAGAATCAGCGGAGCAGGGTTTAAAGTCCTTCACTGCTGCTTGAGGGGAAAAGTCTGCAGTACCCCCATTACAAAAATTAAAGGTTTCTGAAAACAATGTTCTCAATTTGGTTTTTTTGGGCAGGGGGAAGAGGAAAAAAGACCGCAAGGCAATGACAAGAGCAATACATGAAAGGATAATGATTTCATCTTTTTTGCACTGGGAGGTTTCCAGTTTTCTTTACTTATCAGATCCTGCTGATAACACTTACACCTCTAGGACCAGATTGGGCCTGGAAGTGAACCGTCACGCAATCCTCAGATCTCACAGAGCGAAAATCGTGTATATAGAGGAAATAAAAAAAAAAAAAAAAATAATAATAAAAAACCCACATTTAAAAAAACAAAAAACAACAAATCCATATAATAGTCCCATTTTGCTGGTCAGTATGTGAAAAGAATAATGTTGATAATAGTCCCTTTAATATTTTAAATGCATTTATGTCCCTTTACATAACCACAGAGTGGCAGCCTCCATGCTTTACACTGCAGCCGTGCTTCTTTGCCTTCAGACAATAATTCCTCTTTGTAAATTGTCATAAAAACCATTTTCCAGGTCAACTAAACGGTTCCCCTTCGGATGCTGCGGCTCCTCGCAGGCTGCGGCTCCTCGCCGGGTGTTTATTTTGGTGCCCCCCCAATTTTACAAGGTTTTTCCTCCAGCGAATAAATCAGTTTAATTAAGTTTTCCGACAGCCGAGGAGGAGTTGTTATTCCTCTTTCTAGAGCAGGGCCCCGGAATACAAGATCTTTCTCTATGGGCTGATATGGGCAGTGCCAGCAAAGGGTTAGCGTTGGCATGACAGAGGGCACTGAGCTGGGCCTATGTAACGGAGACAGGGATTAAATGGCACATTCCGGCCGTGCCCCCCTCCAGTGGGCAGCAGCTGGTATTCTGAGGGAGGAGGGGTGACGCTGACAATAGTAGCTGCCCTGGTCCGCGCCACCATTGCTGAGCCACCATGGGGAGGTGTGTGGAGTGGGGGAGTGCGGAGAGTTGTCTGCTGCATACCTGGGATTCCTCTCTCCACCTCCTGTCAGGCCGTCCCTGTTCACATTCTGCTCACTCATCCTTTTTTTCTGGTTCTCGCTTGTCAGCTATAACCCAAACCTTCCCTTCCCCCTCTCTTCCCCATGTGTACCCCATTCTGAACCCCCTGTCCGGGGGCACAAGGAGCAGGATTCAAATCTCCATGTTACGTTACCTGTCGGCGAAAATTTTATATGTCTCATAATAATACGACCCTGCATGTGCACAGCCTGAGCCGAATGCAGAAGTTTGTACACCCTTTGTGCCGTTGATCACATTCTGTTTTTCCCAAAGGCAAGCTTTCCTGGGATGGGTGCACAGACTTTTATCCAAACCAAGGAGTTTTTCTCATCAGGCGGTTTCACAGTAACAGCCAGCTTTTTTTCACTCTGTTTTGTCAGGCAGTGGGTGGTTCTATAGCAGGGATAAGCATATTTAGCTTCTCGGTAACTAGCTGAGCCGTTGTAAAAAAAAAAAAAAAAAAAAAAGGAAGTGCAGGAGAGGTGGTGTAAGTTCACACGGCTGATTCCGACGCTGTTTTCAAGGCGTTTCTGCGCTAAAAGCGTTGTCAAAAAAGCCTCCAAAAAGCCTCCTTGGTTCGTTTTCATTCCTATGTATAACAGCGTTGTAGTTCACACACAACAAGGTTTTGCCACACGTTTTCCGCGCTTCTCTGGACGCTGTTTTTGCTGCTGAAAAAGAAGTGTCGTCAATTAAAGTAAACTCAAAGGACCCGTGTATTTAGAAAAAGTCTTCAGTTACCTGTCCCTACACGTTGAAAGCTAATCTTTGTAGTGTGAGAACCCCTTTAAGTTACATCATTGTGTATGCGATTTAAAGGTGTTGTCTCACTACATTGATTCCTCTTATCTCAGTCCTGTTTTCTTGGTTTCATTTTGAATTCAGGGGCGTGTTTACTGGCTTCCACTAGGCTGCAGTAGAAGCCAGGTCTGTAGCTATAGCAACTAGTGCTGGCAGCCTATCAGGAGAGATCAAACAGGTCTACAGCTATAGCAACCACCGCTGGCAGCCTATTGGGAGAGATTAAACAGGTCTGTAGCTATAGTGACCAGTGCTGGCAGCCTATGAGGAGAGATTGAACCGGTCTGTAACTATAGCAACCAGTGCTGGCAGCCTATCAGAAGAGATTGAACAGGTCTGTAGCTATAGCGACCAGTGCTGACAGCCTATCAGGAGAGATTGAACAGGTCTGTAGCTATAGCGAACAGTGCTGGCAGCCTATCAGGAGAGATTGTACCGGTCTGTAGCTATAGCAACCAGCGCTGACAACCTATCAGGAGAGATCAAACAGGTCTGTAGCTATAGTGACCTGAGGAGCTGATGCAGCCCATAAAAGAGAGGATATCTGGGAATAGGTAGGACACTGTTAATGGACACATATTGCAAAGTGATTTATTTTTGCAAGATCTTTACCATAAAAAGCAGCAATCCCTGTAGTGAGACGACCCCTTTAAGGATCACAAGTTTGACCTGAAACGCGTCAGCTATGATTGTCTGTTGTAGTCACTTTGGTTTTTTACCTTTTTAATATGGGATAATTCAAGTTTTCTATTTTTTAACACAAATTTTGAGTGCTAGAAGAACCTGTCTTTCTACTATTGTGTATGCGTATACATATGTAACAGGGCTGAGTTGGCCATTGCTATCGGTTTTAGTAAATCCGTGTGTTCCCTGTGAAATAACAATCCTGCAGCCTCTTCTCTTATATCTCTGTGTTGTGCTGTTCCTCTGTTATTCCCCCTAGTAATGTATCACTAAATCTGTCAAGTGGGCGTTATCATCCCAGTTGGTAACACCCAGCTGACAGATTCAGTCATACATTTCCAGGAGGAAAAAAACAGCATAGCAATCTAAGGAAAATTGGTCTAGAATAGCAAAGCTCTGGTCACAGGTTCTTTATAAACATTAAGTAAACATTCTTACCAAATATATTTCTGTTCGGATTTTGCTTCATTTCAAAGATAAAGCAGGTTATCTATCCTTGTTTACAGAATGTGTGCAGGGACACCCCTCTAAGTGGTAACATGACTGATTTAGTAATAGATTTCTAGGAGGAATAACAGAGGAACAGCACAGAGTTATAAGAGAAGAGGCTCCAGGAGGTTATTTCCCAAAGAGTCAGGAATGGCCATGGGTCCTCTTTAGGATGATACGTTCTGGGTCAGGCCAGGTTCGAGGTTCCGTTCAGAGCCTTCATCTCAGACTCCATAAAAAAAGATGGAAATAATGGCGCTTATTTTTCAGTTAAAGTGACAGACACCATAACGGAAGCCCAACAGAACCCAGTCAATGAGGTTCATTGGGCAGCTTAGGTGTCCATCCTGAAACGAATAAGGTGCCGCCTCCGCAATGGAGGCTCTGAATGGAACCAATGCAGATGTGAACCTGACCTTATCTGTGATTTGTCACAAGACTCCGGGTAAAACCAACTCAATTTTAACCTATTGCATAGAAAAAAAACATAACAATATGGTCAATTTTGCTATTTATCTGAGAAAGGGGAATATCTCTCCTTAGAGAGAGCACTGTACGGTGTGGAGAGTTTTGAATTGCCTTTTTGCCCTCTACTAAGCAACTGAAGATGCTTAGTAGAGTGCAAAAAGGCAATTCAAAACTCTACACACCGTACAGTGCTCTCCCCAAGGAGAGATATTCTCCTTTCTGAGCCACTCATTGCCTCCCACCCAGCCAGCCAGTATCGCTCTGCTCTGCACTGATGAGGGACAAAAATCCTGAAACAACTGTCTGCAGATGAGAGATACTGGCTTGGTTAATTTTCATGTTGCTTTCTGAAGACTCAGTGGGTCAAAAGCGAATTGAGGATGTGTTACATCCAATAGAGGGCGCTTGAGCTTCTCATCTCCTTTCCCATAATGCCTTGTGATATGCAGATGCTTAGTAGAGGGCAAAAAGGCAATTCAAAACTCTACACACCATACGGTGCTCTCCCCAAGGAGAGATATTCCCCTTTCTGAGCCACTCATTGCCTACCACCCAGCCAGCCAGTATCGCTCTGCTCTGCACTGATGAGGGGCAAAAAGCCTGAAACAGCATTGTATGCAGATCAGTGATACTGGCGTGGCTAATATTCCTTTTGCTTTCTCAAGGCTCAGTGGGTCAAAAGCAAATTGAGGATTTGTTACATCCAATAGAGGGCGCTTGAGCTTCTCAGCTCCTTTCCCATAATGCCTTGCAATTTATCTGGCGAGGATTGCATTGGTTCTTGATAATTCTGCTGTTGGAATGAGTGGAATAATCAGCTCAGCTCTGCTACGTCTACTAGGGCGAGATGGGGGTGTTGGGGTTTTTGTTGGTCGTCCGTTGGAAATACTTATTGCCCCTTTCTTTGATCTTTACAGGTAACTCGCTCTCCCTGGCTCCCCTGTCCTATAGACTGTTAAGATGGATCAAGAAGATGGGGTAAGTGTTCCCAGGGGTCACTCTACTGAGCTGGGTGCGGGGAGATTTACTAACGTGATGGGACCATATTTGTGTTCGTCTCAGGGGAGCTATAAAGTTTCCCCAGGGGAGATGGAGGCATAGAAGTTGTCCTAGCATGGCGCATGTTACCATGCAGATTCTCACTGACAAACCCCAGGTCTGTTTTAGAGCAGGGGTATCCAACGCATTTTCCTCCAGGGGCACAACAGCATTATGGTTGCTCTTAAAGGGCCATGGTCGGACACATGGTCAGTAAGAGACCAAGTTGGCTTTTAAGGTTATACACAGGGACGTAGCTATTGGGGCACAGTGGTAGCGGTTGCATCCTGAGAGGGCCCTGCATCCTGAGAGGGCCCAAAAGCCCTTCTGCCACAAAAGAAGACACCATTATTGTAAGTGGCACATGGTAGCTGGGGGGGCCCCATTTCACTTTTTGCAGCTTGAAGTTGCGCCTCTGGTTATACAATGGCCTGTACCTTCCGCCTCTTTAGTACTGAGCTTCCTACCTTAGAGGGTTTCTAGGTAGGAGTCTGCAACCACCTGTGAGTTGCTAAAGTGGCGTGGAGGTGTGAGCCAGCTCCAAGGTGGCACCTAGTTCCTGTGCTGGTGCCAATGCTGCGTCCTCCAAGGAGAGTGGAGAGCTGGTCCATCGCTGTTGGCGGCCTCTAAGCTCCTTAGGGCCACAAAAAAGGACACGAAGAGCCGCCGGCCTGGAGTTTGACACCTGTGGCCCAGAGCAGAGGTGACTGTCTTTTGACAACTGTACTAATGGTTTATGCCCTTCAGGAGCCTTCAATCATGACAGCTTTGAAGCAGGTGCCACGATGCATACCCATCACTAACCTGAGTAACAACCCCGAAAAACCAATGTCCACTGTCCAAATCTAGGGAAGCAATCATCAACACCTGAAGCGTTTCATACACTACTGCTTATGGCAGTCTGCCTCCATGGGGCTACGTCCCAAAGCCACCCAGGAGATGCTTTCCACTATACAATGGCTGCTCAACATACAATAGTAATTGGTACCAGGACGACCATTTTACCCTGTTTCCCTGAAAATAAGACACCCCCGAAAATAAGACCTAGTGCATTTTTTTTATGCAGTTCAGAGTTTGGCGGCTTATGCTGGTGTTTGTGATGAAATCACTACAGTATATTAATACATGTTGATGTTTTTTTCAACAATAAATGTGAATTCTTGTTCATGGAGGAATAAGATATCCCCTAAAAATAAGTCTTAGTTTGTCTTTAGGAGCAAAAATTAATATAAGACACTGTCATTTTCGAGGAAACAGGGTATGTAAAATCCATAAATCTATGGAAAACTAGTACTTGGTTCTGAGTCCTCAAAATGTCACCGACATAAGGCAACATGGAGATTAAAGACAATGAAGCAGATACTAATCCAGGTTAAGTGCGTCCATCGATAGAACAGCAGAGAGAGCTGCTGGAAGCTGGAAATCTCTGTCTGTGATGAGAAGAGGAGCTTCTAGGGTCATGAACTTTATACACAATGTACCAGGAAAAAAGAAAATGGAACCTCACCAGGTGCCCAAAGGAGCACCTGGCACATGTAAAGGTAGTACAGGACATGTAGTACCGCACTGTACTGTAGAGAGGTGCTGTAGACTACTAATTACTGCATGCACCTCACTAATACATGTAAGAGCAGTACAGGACATGTAGTTCTGCACTGTACTGTAGAGAGGCGCTATAGACCAGCAATCACTGCATGCACCTCACTAATACATGTAAGAGCAGTACAGGAAATATATTAACGCAAAGTAATGTAGAGACGAGCTACAGACCGCCAATCACTGCATGCACCTTACTAATACATGTAAGAGCAATACCGGACATGTAGTACCGCACTGTACTGTAGAGAAGTGATATAGACCTCCAATCACTGCCTGCACCTCAATAATACATGTAAGAGCAGTACAGGACATGTAGTACCGCACTGTACTGTAGAGAGGTGCTATAGACCGCCAATCACTGCATGCACCTCACTAATACATGTAAGAGCAGTACAGGACATGTAGTACTGCACTGTACTGTAGAGAGGTGCTATAGACCGCCAATCACTGCATGCACCTCACTAATACATGTAAGAGCAGTACAGGACATGTAGTACTGCACTGTACTGTAGAGAGGAGCTACTAGACCACCAATCACTGCATGCACCTCACTAATACATGTAAGAGCAGTACAGGACATGTAGTACTGCACTGTACTGTAGAGACACACTATAGATCACCAATCACTGCGTGCACCTCACTAATACATGTAAGAGCAGTACATGACCTGTAGTAACGCACTGTACTGTAGAGAAGTGTGCCCAATCACTGCATGCACTTCAGTAACACTGAGGTTTTACATAGCTCTTAGTGGTGCAGTATCTTGCAGCGATTTCTCACTCTATTGTCTAATTGTTCTTATAATTATAGTAGAGTAATAACTAAAAAAACAAAATTGCTGTAATGTTGTATCCACCACACAGACCTCAAATATCGCGCCGGGCGCAGCAGATCCCCTGGTGTGTAATGATATAATCTCCTCCATAGAACTGCACTGCTGTCTACTCTGACAGGAGCCTAAGGAGGAATGTTCATAAGTTTCTATCACCAATCATCAGTCACATGCTCCCCAGCAAGCAGGCGCTCCTTTGTTGGAACAATTTTTGGGCTCAGTGGTTGATAACCCAGAGAATGTGCTGCTGACATAATGCTAACTGGTTTGGGGGGCAAACGTTTGCCCGGAAGATGTATTGGACTTTTAAGCAAGCACCAAGTCACTTGTCATAATGTCGGTCTGTGCTCGACCACAATGACTATTGGACCGTGTAAGTGCCCTTAAAAGGGTTTTCCCATTAGGCTGTTTCACAGAGCCTCCTTTTCACAGCCAGCGTCATGCTCCCATTTCCTGTTCAGGCTATGGGTGGTTCTATAGCGTCATGCTCCCATTTCCTGTTCAGGCTATGGGTGGTTCTATAGCGTCATGCTCCCGTTTCCTGTTCAGGCTATGGGTGGTTCTATAGCGTCATGCTCCCATTTTCTGTTCAGGCTAATGGTGGTTCTACAACTTCAGGCTCCCATTTCCTCTTCAGGCTGTGAGCGGTTCTACAGCTTCAGGCTTCCACTTCCTGTTCAGGCTGTGAGCGGTTCTACAGCTTCAGGCTCCCACTTCCTGTTCAGGCTGTGGGCTGTTCTACAGCTTCAGGTTCACACTTCCTTTTCAGGCTATGAGTGGTTCTACAGCTTCAGGCTCCCACTTCCCATTCAGGCTGTGGCTGGTTCTACAGCTTCAGGCTCCCACTTCCCGTTCTGGCTGTGGGTGGTTCTACAGCTTCATGCTCCCATTTCCTCTTCAGGCTATGAGCGGTTCTATAGCTCCAGGCTCCCACTTACTGTTCGGGCTGTGGGCGGTTCTGCAACTTCAGGCTCCCACTTCCTGTTCGGGCTGTGGGCGGTTCTGCAACTTCAGGCTCCCACTTCCTGTTCGGGCTGTGGGCGGTTCTGCAACGTCAGGCTCCCACTACCTGTTCGGGCTGGGGGCGGTTCTGCAGCTTCAGCCTCCCACTTCCCGTTCATGCTGGGGCCGGTTCTACAGCTTCAAACACCCACTTCCTGTTCAGGCTGTGGCCGGTTCTACAGCTTCAGGCTCCCACTTCCTGTTCAGGCTGTGGCCGGTTCTACAGCTTCAGGCTCCCACTTCCTGTTCAGGCTGTGGCCGGTTCTACAGCTTCAGGCTCCCACTTCCTGTTCAGGCTGTGGCCGGTTCTACAGCAATGACTGACATTTCATCTCTGCTCTTTCTACCTGAGCCTGTCGGAGCAACCTTGATAATGAAATGTTTTAAACAGCAGTAGGACACAAGGCTACAGAGCTCGAAAGGGTAAGGCCTCGTTCACACGGCTTATTTCGCCGCGGATTGGCGCCGTACTGCGCTCTGGATTTGCGCTGCAGTACGGCGCCAATCCGTCGGAGTAATTACGGTAATCCACTGCTCTCATAGAGAACAGTGGATTCCGTCGCTCCTCCCCGCTCGGCGAATCCGCCGTGGGGGGAGAAAGTGGCATGTACATTATTTACAGCGCGGAAGCGCCGTAAACAATGCATTGTCTATGGGGCCGGGGAGCGGCGCCCCCGCCGCGCTCCGGCCACGCCCCCATCCCGCCCCTTATTCACGGCGGATTTGTGAGCGCAATCCGGCTCACAAATCCGTCGGGAATAAGCCGTGTGAACACGGCCTTAAAGTTTGTCAGTAAGAAAGCTAAACAAGCTCCTGTGCTGCTGATAAGTCACAGCAAGGATTGATGTCACCAGCGGGCCCCTGCTGGAGCAAATAGAGGTGGTAGGTAACCTACGAAAGATTGTGTTACTCTAGCAGGAGATAAGAACAGCTCTTGCTCTGAAAGGAAGCAAAATCAGAACAGCAATGTATTTGGTAACGTTTTTTTAAAGCTTTCCCTTCATGTTTGAAGCTAATCAATGTGGTGAGAGTGCCCCTTTAAGTAGACAGATTGACACAGGAAGAGAGGGTCATATTCAAGTGGCTGCCAATCTCTACGTCCAGCAATAGAGGAGACCAGGTGGGCAGAATGGACACGTTGGGTGGTCAGGAGCTACATGGAAGAGGCCTGTGGTTCCTTGCCACCACTGTGGAGATAAGCTGGAAAGAAGATGGAACCGGCGCCCATTTCAGGCATAAACCTCTTCTTGAAGCCAAGGATATTATTAAAATAAAGAGTTTTTTATTCCAATAAAATTGTGGTAAAAAGAGTGTTAACCCTTCCACCATATGGCACAATATGACGCATTTCACGCCCGTACCAGCGCTTCCTCAGATATAAGTGTTACATCACTGGTGTAGCGTTTGGAGGAAGGGTTCTTCTTCCATAGTATTGTTCCCCTGGAGGGTCCATATTTGGCTATCACACATTGTCCTTGCAGACAAGCATGCGTTTCGGCTATCCTTAAAATTCCAGGCTTTGAGAGTCGTTATCTTTAAAGGTTGAAGTAGTTGGGTTCCTCCTCTCCCCTCGGTCTTCCAGACGCGCGGCATCGTGTTGTGTCTTTGTTCGATGGACGCACTTCTCAAGTCAGATAAGTTCTGGAACTGGATATAATGGGGAGTTTCCTGGTCGCCTGATCTGCTTCCTGCAGGCTGTCTGACAAACATGAGCATCCTTTCTGCTCAGAATCCACCGAGGATTGGACGCAGTAGGTGCAAACCAGGTCAAGGCGACAGATGTGAGCATAGGAGAGGGTCAGGGGTGTCATTGGGTCTCCTAGAAAGTATCAGCAGTCGTTCATCGCACCCTCCTGTTCACAGCCTGATTTTGCCGAGTTATGCAAGTTATGATCCACAATGTATGTAGAATTTTAAATCGAAAACTTAGCAATTTTGCAAATTGTTACTTATAGGGTTAAAGGGATTCCATTGCCAAATTTTTTTTACAAATGTTTTTTACTCATTTTTACTAATTTTACTAATTTTTTTTACTCCTTTTTTTTTTTTTTTTTTTTTTTACAAATTTTTTAATAATTTATTAATTTTAATATTTTTTTTTTTTTTTTTACAAATTTACTAATTGATTACTAATTTACTAACTGGTCCATATTCTTTTCCTCTTAGCAGTTTTTATTTTCTGATTGTAGATTTTTTTTATTTCCATTGTCTGCATATGATTATGGGGGCGGCCATCTTGCCTAAGCTGCTTTTAACAGCATTTAGAGAGATGCTTTACAACAGCTTCATGGCCATAGGAGCCTGTGAAAAGGAGCAGACCCATTGACTTCTATAGGAGAGTGTTGTGGGCATGTTCTGTGACCTGGGAAGAAGTCAGTGTACAGGGAGGGGGAGCTGTGCAATCTCCTATTGTGAATGGTGGGTCCTTCTATAGGAGAGTGTTGTGGGCATGCTCTGTGACCAGGAAAGAAATCGGTGTGCAGGGAGGGGGAGCTGTGACATCTCCTATTGTGACTGGTGGGTCCTTCTATAGGAGAGTGTTGTGGGCATGCTCTGTGACATGGGAAGAAGTCAGTGTGCAGGGAGGGGCAGCTGTGACATCTCCTATTGTGAATGGGAGTCCTTTTGTAGGAAAATGTGGGCATGCTCTGTGACCTGGAAAGAAGTCAGTGTGCAGGGATGGGGGAGAGGGAGCTGTGACATCTCCTATTGTGACTGGTGGGTCCTATGTTATCTATTCAGATTGGTGTCACCTTTCAGTGTAACCCTGCCTGTGCTGAAAATGAGGCGACTGCGAGGAAGTGATCTCTACAGAACAGGAAGTGTCAGACTTAGTGGCCAAAGTGAAAACAGCAGAATTTTGTAAAAATAATACTAATCTAATAATAAAACAACCAAAAATTCTTTAAACGATGTTTAACATAAAAACGTGAGTTAAATAATAGCTCCTTTTCTGATGACTCCTTCCCTTTTTTGTAAAATGTTTTAGTAAATTGCGCTGCAATAGTAGTCGTGATTTGGGCAATTGTAGTGACTTGTTTCCAGTTTTTACATAATTTTAAGGCTAATGTTTTGCTTGCTTTGTTGTCTCCCCAGGGTTTCCATTCTATGGGGGCCATGTCGATCATCGGAGCAGAGGATGAGGACTTTGAGAATGACATTGAACCAGTAAGTGTTGGTGGGAGAATTTTGGAACTTTTCTGCATCCTAATACTTTTACACTTCATTCACTTTAGAGTCTTTCCCTTCTGTTCCGTTGTTCTTCCTATTTAAAGGGACACTGCCATAAGAAACCGGTATTTTTGTAAAAGTCAGTCTTCCTGGAAAACAATTTTTTTTTATTTTAGTCCTCAGTCCTCTGCAATTTAAAAATAGCTTCTAAAATCTTGTCCCTTTCTAGCTGTAATAGTGAAAAGCTAAAACTCCTGAGTGGCCGGGCAGACTAATCTACACTTTACTGTGCTGGTTATCTGCATGAAGTATCGTTACAAATAGTAGGTAATGAGATAAAGATTGTACTACTGTTCTCTGGACAAAACTATATAAATATTCGACTAGATCGAAAGGCAAGGACAAGAACAATACGTGACAGGATTATGGGTTAATCTTTTTTGCACTGGGATGTTTCTATTTCCAGCTTTCTTCACACCTATCAGGTCCTGTTGATAACACGCCTTTCATGCCATAGTTGGCCTGGAAGAGAAAGGGTTAAGCGATCCTCTCACTGTTGCTATCAGAGCTCTCAGAGGGGAGGTTACCAGACACTACTCAGAAAGTTATATAGATAGGGGAACTTTTAAAAACTGATGAAAAAATTCATATAATAGTTGCATATTGTTTGTCAATATGTGAAAAAAATCACAGACTCCACAGCGGTTAGGCTATGTTCACACAGCTTATTTTGGGACATATTTCAGCCCTTATTTTGCGCCTTACTGCACGGATTACGGCTGAAATATGTCCCAGTCATTATGGTAATCCACAGCACTCATAGAGAACTACGGATTACGTCTCCTCTCCCTGCTCGCACAATACAGTGGATAATGCATGTCTAAGGGGCCGGCGAGCTGACCTCCCACCACCCCCGTTGCACGTCAGCCGGTGTAATTGCGGGCGAAAAATGTCCCAGCAATTACGCCGGCAATTAGCCGTGTGAACATGGCCTTAGAGATAACAGCCTATATTGAAAACTTATTCTCAGACTAAACGAAGGCTTATTTCTAAAATATAACTTTTAATAGCTCATTTTCAAACTTGAGCACTAACCACTCTAATACATCTATCCTTTCCAGTACACTTATTCTCATGGCAGTCTCTGCCCTCCTTCTCTATATCTTATAACCCTTGACTGTCTCTGCTCCTCACCTTGTAAGTTTTGTTCTGTCTCCATTCTTCCACTCCCCATCTTATTCCTCTGTCTCTGCTCTTCTCTCACCATCTTATTCCTCTGTCTCTGCTCTTCTCTCACCATCTTATTCCTCTGTCTCTGCTCTTCTCTCACCATCTTATTCCTCTGTCTCTTCTCTTCCACTCACAACTTATTCCTTTGTCTCTTCTCTTCTGCTCACCATCTTATTCCTCTGTCTCTTCCCTACTTCTCACCATCTTATTCTTCTGTCTTTTGCTTTTTTGTCACCATCTTATTCCTGTCTCTGCTCTTCATCTCAGCATCATATTCTTCTGACTCTTCCTTTCTTCTCATTGTTATTCCTCTGTCTCTCCTCTTCCGCTCACATCTTATTCCTGTCTCTTCCCTACTTGTCACCTTGTAATCTTATTCTTCTGACTCTTCCATTTTTCTCACCATCTTTTTCTTCTGTCTCTTCTGTTTTTCTCACCATCTTATTCCTCTGTCTCTTCCCTACTTCTCACCATCTTATTCCTCTGTCTCTTCCCTACTTCTCACTATCTTATTCCTCTGTCTCCATTCTTTTTCACCTTCTTATTCCTCTGTCTCTTCACTTCTGCTCACCATCTTTTTCCTCTGTCTCTTCCCTACTTCTCACCATCTTATTCCTCTGTCTCTTCTGTTCTTCTCACCATCTTCGTCCCCGGTCTCTTCCCTTCTGCTCACCATCTTATTCCTCTGTCTTCCCTACTTCTCACTATATTATTCCTCTGTCTCCATTCTTTATTTCACCATCTTATTCTTCTGTCTCTTCCCTTCTGCTCACCATCTTATTCCTCTGTCTCTTCCCTTCTGCTCACCATCTTATTCCTCTGTCTCTTCCCTTCTACTCACTATCTTATTCCTCTGTCTCTTCTGTTCTTCTCACCATCTTTTTCCTCTGTCTCTTCCCTTCTGCTCACCATCTTTTTCCTCTGTCTCTTCCCTTCTGCTCACCATCTTTTTCCTCTGTCTCTTCCCTTCTGCTCACCATCTTTTTCCTCTGTCTCTTCCCTACTTCTCACCATCTTATTCCTCTGTCTCTTCTGTTATTCTCACTATCTTATTCCTCTGTCTCCATTCTTTATTTCACCATCTTATTCTTCTGTCTCTTCCCTACTTCTCACTATCTTATTCCTCTGTCTCCATTCTTTATTTCACCATCACATTCCTCTGTCTCTGCTCTTCATCTCACCATGTTGTTCTCCTCTCTTTGTTCTTCACCTCATCTTATTTTCCTGGTGGTCTCCATGCTTCACGTCACCATCTCGTCTCTTCTTTCTCTTCACTTTATCATCTCATACACCTAACCCTTCACATTTCCATTTTATCCACCTACCTTCTACCCTTCCCTTACCATCCCATGGGTCAGAGTACCACCCTTCGTCACCATCGTTATCACGTTCTGCTTCTTCTCTCTAAGCTCTCCATGGTCTTTCTCTACCCATTGACTCTTTATTTTGTTTTTTTTGCCTCCAGAATGTCGATGACCAACAGAGTTATTTCCAGAGTATTGAGCTTGTAAAAGATCACCCTGCTTACATTATGGTCTTTCTGCATCATGTTGTGCTTCAGTTTGATCCAAGCCCACTGGTAAGAAGCAAAAATGTAACCAAAATTCTGTCTTGTACGATCATGGACTGTTTTTGTATTGTACGGTTAACCACTTAGATAGTCAATTAGAGATGACCTCACCACCTTGGGTCTAGTTTGACCAACATCAGGCTGATCATGACGAGGAACGTACCCCTTGTACTGACATCAGTCATAGGACTCGATGTCTAGAACAGTGAGGTGGTCGGGACACTCCCATTAAAGTCATTGGGAGTTTCGAGTACAGCCCAGAGGAGCGCTCAGTTGTTTCCGGAACTCCCTTTGGAATCAATGGAAGAGTTCCGACAACCTCTTTTTTGAACTGAGAGGTATCTGACATTGATGGCATGTCTTAGCGACAGTCCATCAGTGTCTAAAATGGGACAACCCCTTTCAGCTTTAGGATTGCTTAACGATACCCACTTTTGGATATCTTTTCAAAAGCTCACCTTTAAAAGGGAGCAGTCCCATTCAAAACTGAACATTTGTGAGGTTTAACCAAGAGGTAGTAATTGATATGTTATGGTTGTCAACCTGTGGCTCTTGCAAAACTACAACTCCCATCATGCCCTGGGAGGTATAGGTCAGGGAACCAGTACAGCATGAGACTCGGCTGTATTTCACCAATTCTCTTATTTTTAATTTTGGGTTATATTTATGTCCAATGAACGGAGCTTCTTGTAGAATAGTGAGAGCCTCAAGGCTAAGGGGGAGACTTCTATGACGGATGTTGTCTGTAATGGTTGTGTTCTCTTTCTCTCCTCCATGCTGATCTCAGATGCTCATCCCGGTTATTACAGGTGTGTCCGATCCCCCTGCACGTGTGCTTTATACCGAGGGTTGAGGCCCTGTCTGTAGAGATGGCTTTATCAAAGTTTGTCATTTAGGGGATGCTTTCTACAGCATTTATACTTTTGCCTACACATCGCCTCAGTCATTTATTACAAACTAATTTCATGGTGATTGAGATTAGGCAACGTGAAGGTCCTGCCTATTGACCATATACAAAATGGGTCAAAATGAATGTTGATGGGAACAGAAAGTAATGCCCCTAGCAACCAGTCAGAGACTTATTTATCAAAACTGTAGTAAGACTATGTATACATTGTATAGGATAGTAAAACTGTCTATGCAAATGATCAGAGCCCATAGCAACCAATCAGAGCTCAGCTTTCATTTCTTATACTGCTCTGGAAAAATGAAAGCGGAACTCTGTTGCCCATGGCAACCAATCAGAGCACATAGCAACCAAAGACCGTTTTATTAGACCGTTTTGATAAACAAGGCTGCTGTGGACAGCAGATCCTGTTAGGCCATGTTCACACGGCGTTTTTGGATGAGGTTTTGGACGAGGTTTTCGGAGCGTTTCCTCGCCCAAAACCTCGTCCAAACCACATCAAAACCTCGCCTGAAACACACTTCTTCAGACGAGGTTTTTGACGAGACTTTGATCAGGTTTTGGTTCAGGTTTTGGATCAGGTTTTCAACGAGGTTTTCAACCATACAAATGAATAGCCAGGACAAAAACCGCGCCAAAACCGCACCTACAACGCACTACAAGAATTGACATAACACTTCTTTTTCATTGGCTTCCAAAGAACCGTGTAAAAACCTCGTCGTGTGTGAACTACTACCTCGTCCAAAAACGCCGTGTGAACATGGCCTTACAGTAGTTTCTAAATGGAAGCTCATTGGGCCTAATTTTTTAAAACTGTCTAGCAGTAAGACTGCCCTTGTCGACCACAGCAACCAACCAGAGCCCATAGCCACCATTATATAGCAACGATGTACTGTCACATTTGTTACCTTATAGGCCCCTACTATATATATATATATTATATTATATATATATATTTTATATATATATATATATATTATATATATATTTTATATATATATTATATACACACACACACCATTTTTAACCTTTTACAATAGGAGCCTATAAGGTATCAACAGTTGCCCTTAAGCCTCAGTAGCTCATATGACTTTACAGGATGGCAAAGTAGAGTCCGATACACTATTTTTACCTTTAATTTTTGCTGTATATTGACGTATACCAGCCCGATGGCGGCCAAAAGGACCCACTTTTGGCTTCTGTCGTGCTCTTTAACCTTATAGACAGGTTTAAGCTGGGTTCACACTATGTTTTTTTGCTATGTATAAGGTGTTTCTTGGATTGCCGGGAAAATTGTCACCCTGACGGATACTGCAACATGGCTACCGTGTCCCCCCCATAGAGATTACTAGAGCAGTGTGGACTGCATTTGTTCTATTTCCTACCAGTATACACCTGCCCTGTGGGACTCTAAAGCGTCCAAATAGGACAATGTCTGTTGCATTGAACCCCGTGGGGGCCGCGGCAGCTATGCTATGCCTTTCTCCTGGCACCCCAACAGATACCTTGAATGTAGCACGAAAACATTGCTTGAACCCGGCCTAAACGTGTCTATAGGGTTAAATAGTCTGACAGAAGCCAAGAGTGGGTCCCGACCATAGCATGTGCATTGGAGCTTTGCCAGTGGACGTGTTAAACACTCCCTAACCTGTAAACACTATTATATGGGATATTTTGTACTGGTCAACAAACCATTTAGGAACACCCCCAAAATACCCCCTTTTGGGTGCGATTTGCATAACAATGTTCCTTTTGCAACCTGGTTTTCAGGAGACTCCTGGAAGAATCGGTAAACATGGATAGTACAATACTTGCCAAATACAATAGGTTTCAGGCTCTGCCCCATCTCCCTTGGAAATGCCTCCAATCTTGTCCCTTTCAATGCTAATTGGCATAAACCATGCCCTTTGTAAGTCCACTATGTGGGGCAGTCCTATAATTAGCCTTGCTCTTCATAGGAGATCTTGAGCGTCATCACTGTGACCATCGTGGACACCCACTAAAAACTACCAAAGTGGTTGCACTCCATTATGAGATTATATAGGATTGTGCTGGGATATACGACATATGACTGACTTGCAATACCAGACCAAACCATGCATAAAAGTGGCGCTGTTTGTCATTGAATAATTTTCTAATATGATATAAACCCTTCAGCTACAGACGTATGCATGCGATATTAGCGCTCAGTGGAAAGTGTGCACCAGGTGGCAGTTCTTGCTCGGTGGCTGTAGTGTGGCTCATACTATGTTTATTGCTGTCTAATCGCTTTCCTGTCTGTCTGCAGCTCTGCTTCTTGCATGTGGAGATTTTAAGGAGCCTTTCAGCCAAAGAGGGAAAGAAATCCTTTACAGATTTCTACAACACGTTCCTGATGAAGGGTGCAGTGAGTATCCAGTATCATAGTCGCCTCTGTCTACTTGGAACCATCTTGGAGAAACTATTTTCTATTTTTTTTCTTTTTTAAAATATTAGATATTAGAGAACTGCCAACAATCTATGTCTGGGGCCCCGCTAATCAAGGCATTGAAGGGGCCCTCATGTCCTGCTTTATCATTTACATAGAAGAATCATCCATACAAGCAAATATAACTAGTCCTGGAGTTTGTCCCATTTGGGGTTGGATGCCCACTGATCAGACATTAAAGGCCTATAGGTCATTTGTGTCATGGTACTGGAAAACCATTTTAAGGGGTGTTTCCACCATAGACTTTGATGGGAAGATATGCAATCAAGAGTCTAGTGATCAAATAAAGCGTGCCATAGAGTGCTCGGATAATACCAACATATAGGGCGACATTCACTATATTTTTCCTTTGCCAACACGCCAATATCAGGTGCATTATAGAGCCCCTGCGGCACTTTGTATTGCGCCTGATTTCGGGGGCCTGTGGGAGGCGGGCGCACTAGAACCCTATGAAGCTATAGATTTATAGCTTCAGTACGACAGTTCCAGGCGCATTACTGCTGGAACAGGTAGAGCACTTTAAAAGTGGTTTCCCTGAGCCAGAAATGTCATCTTAATGCTATAATGTGCCTGATTTATGACCCGGTCTTAGGGGCTGTTCCCATCGTAGACTTTGATGGCATATTGACAGGATATGCCATTAACATCTGAAACCTGAACCTATCTTGAGAATGGTCCCTGAAAGTCTTGACTCAAAATGGAGAGCTGGTCACACAAGCCCACAACCCTCAGTGTTGTTCTATTGGAGTTCCCAGTACAGGGGAGCACTGTGTTCTCCATTCTGTTCTATGGGAGTTCCCAATACAGGGGAGCGCTGTGTTCTCCATTCTGTTCTATGGGAGTTCCCAGTACAGGGGAGCACTGTGTTCTCCATTCTGCTCTATGGGAGTTCCAAGTATAGAGGAGCGCTGTGTTCTCCATTCTGTTCTATGGAAGTTCCCAGTACAGGGGAGCTCTGTGTTCTCCATTCTGTTCTATGGGAGTTCCCAGTACAGGGGAGCGCTGTGTTCTCCATTCTCCTCTATGGGAGTTCCCAGTATAGGGGAGCGCTGTGTTCTCCATTCTGTGCTATGGGAGTTCCTGGTACAGAGAGTGAAATAGTCGGCAATACTCAGAAAGCTGATAGAACAAAATTGAGAGTTTTTAGCAAGCCAACACTTTAGGGGGCCCGTTTTCAAGATAGATGGGGATCCCTGAGATGGGACCTGCACCTATCAGACTTTGTTGTCATATACTATTAATATGCCATCAAACTCTATGGTGGGAACACCCCTTTAAGTCTTCTACTATTAGAACCTGTTACAGACGCCCTAAATTTTAAGGGATGGTTCCTGGGTATGTAAATAAAGCTACAATTTAACACTACATAGCTTTTCAGTCCCACAATTTGTGCTGACTAATTCTGACCCCCAACCACCACTAGGGGAGCTTCTTGCATGCAGTGTTATAATTGTAAGGGTTCTAATTTCCCACAAAGCCACTTCCACACTGAGGTAGGCTCATATCTACCTACGAGCCAACCGTGTTACAGAACGATTAGGTCGATGCTTGCGTTCATCCTCCCCCTTCACATTCACTTCTATGGGAGTTCCGAATATAGCTGAAGGAGTGCACTTGGGTATTTTCGGGTCCCACATGAAAATGAATGGTGAGGATGGCACAAGCGCTGCTTCTAATCATTCTGTAACACAGTTTGCTTGTGGCTTGCTATGAGCCGACCACAGCATGGAAGTGGCTTAGTGGGAACAATCCTTTTGAGATTAAAGGAGTTTTCCAAGTTTTTTGGAAACCCTGCTAGTGGTAAAATACCAAAAATAACAGGTACTCGCCTCTTCTGCCATTTCAGTGCTGCGGTGACCGTTTCCAGCATTCATAGTTAATATGTGCAGCAAATGACTGCTTGAAACCAGTGATTGCCTCATGTATGCAGTAAGCTCCCCCTAGTGGTGGCAGAAGGCAGGTAGTATTTTATTATTTAGATTGATATATCAGAAAATCAGATCTCCTACTCCTGCCCTTATATATTAAGAGGATTTTATTTAGATTTCATAGATGGACATTGACTTCATAATGAAATCACAAGAAGTGATGCAACTTTCTGGTGTCTTTCCTGGTAGCTCTGCTACCGCCGTGTAGGGGTGACGGGCATTTTTGAAGTGTGATTTTTGGATCGTACCTTTGCTGATAATAATGAGAGTTCTTGTACAAACATCGCCCGAGGGCAAATCTTTCACTGCATTGTTCACCAGTGACTCAACATTCCTGAGCGTCTGCAGCTCTGCGCTGAACACGAATTTGCTATAAACTCTTCCAGTGATTGACATGGCTTTCTCTTTTCTCCCCCTATAGATTATGCGTGTCCCCATTCCGGGTAATGTGTCTTTTGAACTGGGTAAGTTCTGTGGATTTGAAAGCTCTAGAGCAGTAACTTCTAACCTGGGGCCTCTCCAGCGGTTGCAAAACTACAACTCCCAGCATTCCCTGACGGCCAGAGAGCCACAGATTGGGGATCAGTTCTCTATAGATTTCAATGTAGCTAAATGGTGTAAAAATTTTGCAATCTGTGGACTAAGCTGTACCAAGCCACATGTTGTTGGGAATTCTGGGAGTTGTAGTTCTAGAACTATAGCTAGAACTATAGCTGCTCTATAGAATTTACTGTAGACAAATGACAAAGTTTTTGCCCCTTATAAACTAATCTAAGCTGTTTGCTGTCGGGAAATCCCAGGAGTTGTAGTTTTGCAGCAGATGCTCCTTAGAATTTATTGTAGATAAATTACATAAAGTTTTTACCCCTTATCAACTAATCTGGACTAAGCTGTTTGCTCTCGGGGAATCCTGGGAGTTGTAGTTCTATAGAACTATAGCTGCTCTATAGAATTTACTGTAGATAAGTTACATAAAGTTTTTGCCCATTATAAACTAATCTAAACTGTTTGCAGTCAGGGAATCCTGGGAGTTGTAGTTCTATAGAATTATACCTGCTCTATAGAATTTACTGTAGATAAGTTGCATAAAGTTTTTGCCCATTATAAACTAATCTAAGCTGTTTGCTGTCGGGGATTCCTTGGAGTTGTAGTTTTGCAGCGGTTGGAGATGGACAGGTTGGGGATCACTGCTTCAGTATGCCATTATTGTAGCTGAATGGCGTAAAGTTTTTGCCCCTTATTGGACCAAGTTGGACTGAGCCACGGACTATTGGGGAATCATGGGAGTTGTATTTTTGTAACAGCTGGAGACACTCGGGTTGGGGATTAGTGCTCTATAGTTGAATTTCTTAAATTTTTCGTCCCCTGAGTATACATACAATGCACCTTAGTCTCCATTCATCCCCAGGCTGCGGTATCCACACCTTCTCTGACATGCAGTAGCGTCTCAGGGTAGAAATGGCATGGACTAGAATTGGCAATGAAGTCCTAGATATCCCCAACCCCCCAACAGTTTAAATGCAGTGTGCCCAAGTCTTCATTACCCCCATCCCATTATGTCCATGCCCTTTATCCCCTGAAGTACAGTAACTATCAGGGCAGAAATGGCATGGACTAGAGCTATTACTGATATGCTCCATGTCCGCAAACAAGTGGCAGGAGCTTCAGAGCCCAGCGCATGCGCAGTAGCAGGTCTCACTCACACTGACTCTTCTCCTTGTTCTCCTGCACATGCCTTGGTCTCTGAAGCTCGTGGTAGTAATTTGCTGACTCAGGGACATAAAACGCAAGTGCCAGGAGCTTCAGAGCCCAGCGCATGCGCAGTAGCAGATCTCGCTCACACTGACCCTTCTCCTTGTTCTTCTGCACATGACTTGGTCTCTGAAGCTTGTGGTACTTGTTTGCTGACTCGGGGTCATCAAACACAAGTACTGGGAGCTTCAGAGAAGAGCGCATGCGCAGTGGGATGGAGGAAAGAAACATCTATTTGAACAAGACTTGCTTGTGCACATGTGCTGCTCTCTGAGGCTTGATCCTCCAGGGGGGGGGCAGACACTCTTTGTAGCTGCTCTGTACCCTGGATTATGGATAAGGATCCTGAACATAGGGCCCCTTCTCTGTTAATTCAGATTGTCCTTCTAAATCTAGACAGAGGTTAGGAAAGTTTACCACTGCTCATGGGGAAGATCTTAGAGGGGATGTAGGAGGAGTTCCCCTTTAAAGGGGTTGTCTCACTACATCAATTCATCCTACCTCAGTCCTGTTTTTTCAGTTTAATTTTTAAATTCAGGGGCGTGTTCACTGGCTTTGCAGGCCTGCAGTAACGAGCTGCTGAGGACATCAGGCCTGTAGCTGGCAGCCTATCAGGAGAGAACGATCAGGTCTGTAGCTATAGCGACCAGCGCTGCAGACTAGTAGGAGAGATTGAAGAGGTATGTAGCTATAGCGACCAGTGTTGGTAGCCTATCAGGAGCGATCAAACGGGTCTGTAGCTATAGTGACCAGTGCTGGCAGCCTATCAGGAGAGATTGAACACGTCTGTAGCTATAGCGACATCTTGGACCATCAAGAGAGATCAAACAGTCTGTAGCTATAGCGACCAGCGCTGGCAGCCTATCAGGAGATCGAACACGTCTGTATACGACCGTGCTGGCAGCCTATCAGAGAGAGAACGGGTTAGCTAAGCATCGCTGGCAGCCTATCAGGAGAGATCGAACACGTCTGTAGCTATAGCGACCAGCGTTGGCAGCCTATCAAGAGAGATCAAACAGGTCTGTAGCTATAGCAACCAGTGCTGGCAGCCTATCGGGATGGATCAAACAGGTCTGTAGCTATAGCGACCTGAGGAGCTGATGCAGCCCATACAAGAGGGGATATCTAGGGATAGGTAGGACACTGTTAATGGACATAGTGACAAAGTGACTTGTTTTTGCAAGATCTTTAACATAAAAAGTAGCAGCAATCCCTGTAGTGAGACAACCCCTTTTGTCCTCATTTTGTATTATATCAGACCAGTCTTGATTAGGACTCTCCGTTACGCTCTGAGCATTTAGTGCAGTTTTCTTTGATCATTGGGTATCAGTTCGTTCTGCTGAAGCCGCCTGTCTTAGTTTTCTCTGTTGTTAGTGGGGCAGCAGCAGAAGCCGGGGTGTTTCTGCTGTGAGAACACTGTGTAGAGTTTGCTTTGCTGCTCAAAGGCAAATCACTTCCTGAGGAGATGCTGCGAAGCTGATAAACTCCGCACATGCTTTTCCTGTCTCCTCCCTTCAGAGAGTCAGCAAAGTTTTCTGTGCAAGACTAGAGCCATCTCCTGTAGAGACGGGGTAACTGCATGTGAAAAATGCCACATGGTCAGCAATTTACTCTTGATTCTAGTGGGGGCGCCAGTGGTTGACGTTATGGTGTTACTGGAAAACTTAAAAGGGGTTGTCCTGGATTAGAAAAAAAAATGGCTGCTCTCTTTCCAAAACAGCGCCACATCTGACACAGGATGGATCCGGTATTGCAGCTCCGCTCCATTGAAGCCCCGCTACACCTGAAGACGCCGATACAGCAAAACATGTTAGGGGGAGGGCGAGACTGTTCTTTATTTTAACAGTGATCCTATTCGATGTTCTCTATGATATCTGCAGCTGCACTTAATAGCACGATTGCTACAATTACTGACAGGGTGGCGACAAACGTACTAGTTTTGATATCGGACATATGGCTACAGTCAATATAGGAGGTAAACACTGTTAGGGTAGGTTCACAGGAGGTGTTGGATCCGTTTTTCACTACAAGAAAAACGAATTAAAAACTGCATCCAAAAACGTATCCAAAAATGCGTCTGCAAATGCGTTTTTTTATGCGTTTTTCGGATCCGTTTTTCAATACGTTTTCTTTCAAATCACAGATATTCAAATTTTAAACCAATGCGTTTTTTGGATGCGAAAAGTGCATCCAAAATGTACCTAAAAGTGTGTTGTGTTTTTTGGATCCATTTTTCAGGCTCCAAAAACGCACTCCATTGTTTCCTATGGGGATTTTACTTGCGTAAAACGCAAGTGGAATTGACATGACAATTCTTTACACGGATCCAAAAAACGCATCGAAAAGATGCAAATAAACACTCATCGGTGATCACTCCTCTGAATCACACAGATCACACTACAAGGATTGCTGCTTTTTATGTTAAAGATCTTGCAAAAACAGTCACTTTGCAATATGTGTCCATCAACAGTGTCTTACATATTCCTAAATATCCCCTCTTGTATGGGCTAGATCAGCTCCTCAGGTTGCTATAACTACAGACCTGTCCTGATAGGCTGCCAGCACTGGTTGCTATAGCTACAGACCTGGCTTCTACAGCAGCCTAGTACTGTAAAAGCCAGTAAACACGCCTCTGAATTCTAAATGAAACCATGAAAACAGGACTGAGGTGAGATTAATCAATGTAGTGAGACAACCCCTTTAAGTCATTTGTCAAGTTCAGCACTCATTGAGTACTGTGTAAAATCATTGTCACTGTTCTGATGGTATTTCCAGACCTATCACTTCTTTCAGGCTCTTCTGCACAGAGAAATGCAGGGAGCTGGCCAGTGCGTACTTTCAACTGCGCTAATGAAGGCCTTGTTCACACGGCTTATTCTGGACGGATTGGAGCCGTACTGCGCGCCGGATTTGCGCTTCAGTACGGCTGGAATCTGTCCCAGCCATTACGGTAATCCACAGGTCTCATAGAGAACTAGGGATTCCGTCGCTCCTCCCCGCTCAGCGAATCCGCCGCGGGGGGGAGAAAGTGACATGCACATTATTTACGGCATGTACGCGCCGTGAATAATGAGTGTCTATGGGGCCGGCGAGATGAACCGGCGAGGGAACATCCACAAAGCGAGTAAAGTTTACTCATCGGATTGGGTCGTGTTTTTCCGGTGGATTTACAGTCAGAAGACGAGTCCCATTTAATTATATGGGGTTTTGGACACAGATCTACGTTCAAAACAACATCTAAGCGTTTTTTGACGGAGCTTACATGAGTATGGTAACCATTCCCATTGACCTCAATAGTAAATTCTACTACTAATTTCTCTTTACCTTTAAAAACGGACCGACAAAACACGCGTTGTGTGAACTACAGTGCGTGTTTTCCATTGAAGTCAAGGGGGATGATTTACTTTCGGATTTAGTTAAATATTTCAAGTTGGAATTTTACTTGAATTACTCCTCATGTAGACAGAGCCTTAAAATTTATGTAGTAATAATTTATTTCTATAGATTGGGATATTCGGGCATCTTGTTTGTTTTTTGGCAAAAATTGTAATTGATATAAATGAGGGTTTGATTTTGAGCTGCAATATCAGACACATCCTCTGTCAAAGGTGGTGGTGTATTTAAAAGCAGCTATGTTTTTGTTTTGTTTTTTTAATTCCTGAAACCCCTTTGACCTTAACTAAACTGTAAAGAGTACTCTGGCCACCAGTGGAGTTGACTTTGGGCCACCATGGATGATCTTGGGGCCACCATGGAGTGACTCTGGGCCAGGGAGTTGCTCTTGGCCACCAGTGGAGTTGCTTTGGGGCCATGGAGTGACTCTTGGGCCACATGGTTCTCTTGGGGCACGTGTTGTTCTTGTGGTTCACATGGTTGATTGTGGTTCACAGTGGTTGATATCTTGTGTTAACAGTGGGGTTGATTCTTGTGGTTCACCAGTGGGGTTGATTCTTGTGGTTCACCAGTGGAGTTGATTTTTGGGCCCACCAGTGGAGTTGATTCTTGGGGCCCACCAGTGGAGTTGATTCTTGGGGCCCACCAGTGGAGTTGATTCTTGGGGTCCACCAGTGGAGTTGATTTTTGGGGCCCACCAGTGGAGTTGATTCTTGGGGCCCACCAGTGGAGTTGATTCTTGGGGCCCACCAGTGGAGGTGATTAATGGGGCCCACCAGTGGAGTTGATTTTCAGGGCCCACCAGTGGAGTTGATTCTTGGGGCCCTCCAGTGAGGTTGATTCTTGGGGCCCACCAGTGGAGTTGATTCTTGGGCCCACCAGTGGGTTGATTCTTGGGGCCCACCAGTGGGGTTGATTCTTGTGGGTCACCAGTGGAGTTGACTCTTTGGGCCACCAGTGGAGTTGACTCTTTGGGCTCACCAGTGGAGTTGACTCTTGGGGTTCACCAGTGGAGTTGATTCTTGGGGTTCACCAGTGGAGTTGATTTTTGGGCCCACCAGTGGAGTTGATTCTTGGGGTCCACCAGTGGGGTTGATTCCTGGGCCCACCAGTGGGGTTGATTATTGGGGCCCACCAGTGATTGATTCTTGGGCCCCCAGTATTGATTCTTGGGGCCCACCCAGTGGAGTTGATACTTGAGGCGCACCAGTGGGGTTGATTCCTGGGGCCCACCAGTGGAGTTGATTCTTGGGGCCACCAGTGGAGATGATTCTTGATGCTCCCTGTGGAGATGATTCTTGGGGCCCACCAGTAGAGATGATTCTTGGGGCCCACCAGTGGAGTTGATTCTTGGGGCCCACCAGTGGGGTTGATTCTTGGGGCACATTTTATAACTACTGCACATGACTCTCGTTTCCTGCCTCTTTCTCTGCATTTCTACCTGGAGAGGAGCCCCAGGTCTACCATACCTAGGGCCCCACAATGCTTAGGGGCCCACTGGGGGTTTCCCCTGCTCACCTATTGGCCAGTCTGAGCCTGGATGAAATATTAAATATCCTGTTTCCTATCGCAGATCGCACAAGGTTGGACCTCATCCAGGATGACACGCTAAAGAAGTTCCTAACAGAGATCCAGAGTTTTCAGATCCCAGAGATCTGCAGACAACTGGAAGATTTCCGGTAAGTGCCTGTTACTGCTGTGTACCTGTGACATAGAGATAGGAAAAAAGTAACCATAGAGACTGATCAGCCAGAACATTAACAGGTGAATGGGAACAGTTCTTGAACTTGAAATGTTGGAAGCAGGAAAAATGGGGAAAGTGTTAGGATCTGGTGACTGTGACGATGGTCAAATCATGATGGCAAGACGACTGGGTCAGAGCATCTCCAAAACAGCAGGTCTTGTAGGCTGTTCCCAGTATGTAGTGGTAGGTACCAAGGAAGGACAAATGTGAAACTGGTCACTGGGTCACGGGAAGCTAAAGCTGATAAATGCACATGGCGAGAGAAGGCAAAGCCCACCATGTCCGATCCCACAGAGGAGCTACTAGAGCAAAAACTACAAAAAAAGTTCCTGTTAAAGTGTCAGGGCACACAGGACATTGCAGCTCAGTGTGTATGGGGCACCTGAGCCACAGAGCAGCCAGAGGGCCCATGCTGAACCCTATCCACCACCGACGGTATATGCAGTGGGCACATGAGCATCAGAACTGGACCTTGGAGCAATGGAAGGAGGTGACCTGGTCTGATGAATTGCGTTTTCCATCTTTTTGATGGCTATGTTTGTTACGTACCTGAGAAAGAGATGGTGGCAGGATGCACTATGGGACAAAGACAAGATGGCGAAGGCAATGTGATGTAGGGGTCCTGCTGGGGGGACCTGGCATCATGTGGAGGGCCGGGTGCATGCATCACTTATCTGAGGAGGAGAAGACAAGATGGCGGAGGCAATGTGATGGGCAGTGTTCTGCTGGGGAGTCCTGGCATTATGTGGATGGCTGAGTGCGGATGCATCACCTATCTGGGGAAGACATGGTGCCAGGATGCACTATGGGAAAAAAGAACACGGATGCGGAGGCATTGTATTGGTCGAATATTCTGCTGGTGGCCTGCTGGCATTATGTGGGATAGAGCTGAGATGCGGCGTGCAATCACTTATCTGGGGAAGACATGGTGCCAGGATGCACTATGGGAAGAAGACAAGATGGCGAAGGCAATGTGATGTAGGGGTCCTGCTGGGGGGACCTGGCATCATGTGAGGGCCGTGTGCATGCATCACTTATCTGAGGAGGAGTAAGACAAGATGGCGTAGAGCAATCGTGATGGCAGTGTCTGGCTGGGTTAGAAGAGCCTCCTGGCATTATGTGGATGGGCTGAGGTGGGGCGTGAGTGATCACCTATCGTGGGGAAAGCACTGGTGCCAGGCATGCACTATGGGAAGGAAAGACAAGATGGACGAAGGGCAGTGTGAGCGATGGCAATCATTCATGTCTGGGAGGGGACGTGGGGGAGAGGTCTTGTTATCTTAAGGCACATCAATGTCAATGGATCAGCTGTGCATGTACATCACTTACATGGGGAAGATATGGTGCCAGAATGAACTATGGGAAGAAGACAAGATGGCGGAGGTTGCTGGGCAAAATACTCAGGCCCAACTGAGTCCTGCCAGGCTTATCCACCCTGCCATGAAATAGAGCAAATGTACCCACAAAACATCTTAGGGCTTTGCACTATTATGTATGTGCGCCTCCCGGGCGGGTACAGATCGTCTAGGTATCCAACCTGGGTACCTTTTTTCGCTCGATGCCCAATGAATTGCTTGATAGTATAAACCGCCTAATTAAATAGGGATGAAGCTCGGATGGCCCAAAGCTGGACTTGTTCCACTTCGCTAAAAAAGCCATTGTGAGTCAAGACGCAAGTCTCACTCGGCATTCCATATGGGCAGTCGGATCCAATACTGAGCAGTGCCTCTTCGCAGGGCAGATAATACCGCCGCATGTGAGCCCCACTGCAAAAAACCCGGTCCAGAATAGTGAAGATGACACGAAGAGATCGCAGTAGGTGACTGCCTCACAAATTCCCCAGATCTCAACCGGCAATATAAACCATCTGGGAGTGAGGACTGGGAACCCAAGGTTCACTCCATGATGCGCCGGCATCCTTACAGGACTTAAAGGGTTGTACCCACCATGCACGTTTATAGCATATCATTAGGATACGCCATCAAAGTGTGATAGATGCAGGTCCCACCTCCAGGACCTCAGAACAGCTCCCTTAAAAGTGTCAACTTCAGAATGGGAGAGATTCTCACGACTTGCAGGCATGACTCTCCATCTGTTCTATGGAAAATGAGTTTCCGGTACATCTACAGGGGAGGCGAGCTGTGTTCTCCATTTCTGCCTCTAATGGGAGTCTCTTCGCAGTACAAATCGGGGAGGCGCTGTGTTCTCGCACTTCTTTTCTCATGGACAGTTCGCAGTACAAGAAGAGCGTACGTGTTCTCCATATCTCTTTTCAAATGGAGTTCCCAGTACAGGGGAGCACTGTGTTCTCCATTCTGTTCTACTGGGAGGTTCACTCGGGTACAGATGGGGAGTCCGTCTGTGGCTCTCTCATCTCTGTTCGTATTGAGATCTCAGCGGCTAGTACAAGGGGAGCGCTGTGTTCTCCATTCTATTGGGAGTGTTCCGCAGTACACAGTGGGAGTCGCTTGGTGTTTTTCTCGCATTCTGATCTATGGTGGTGTCTGCCCAGTACAGGATGGCTGTGTTCATCGTCAATCTGCTTCTATGGGATCTTCGCTGAGTACATCACGTGGAGGCGCCTGTGTTCTGCCATCCTCTGTTCAATGGAGTTCCCAGTACCGGAGGAGCGAATGTTCGGTAACGTCATCCTAACACCAGTACCCCCAACATCCATCAGCTCGCACCCATAAGAACAAGAATATAGCGTTATGTGCTAATTGTACCGATGGCTCTCTGGTCTGATCTAAAGACATTTGGGTCCTGTTCTCCATATAGATGAGGTTCATATATCCTTATAGAGTGCGCAGCTGTCATCAAAGTTGGCATGGTGGGAACACCTTGCCTTAAGGAAATCTGGCTGGCTGAGTCCGCTTGGAGCAGGATCTCCAAATGGAGCACTCTTTAGTAGATTCTTGCTGGAGTCCAGGGCTTGATGGGGTCGACGGCAGTTTGGGACACGCGGGTCCCTACCCATGCAATATTAGTCAAGTGCTTTTAAATGTTACGTGGGTCTGATCTGTATTGTGTATAACCCTGCTATGAACAGCTAGTACCTCCCTTGTAGACGCCTGGTAGCCCCACACTCACCTGCAGCCAATGCCCATAGACGACGTCCTCCGAAAATCTGCAACTTGCAGGCTCAATATGGCGGGTTGTCAACTTGTTGCGTGGGCAGGTGTCCCATGATGCGTAGTGCCTTCGATCAATCAAGCGGTAAATGTTGCTGTATCCTCCGTTCCAGATTTTCGTGTTGTTTTGTTTGAGCTTATCGACCTCGCTTACATTCCCTGTACAGCACTTTGCCTGCTGACCGCTTTCGCTCTGTAGGTCTCACGCATAGGGTCCGAAATAAACGTGGGGTAGGCTTGGTATGGACTACTCGCGAAGATTGGAGCTGAGTGAACTGGAGTCTTATAGGACCAATGACCGATATATATTACAGTCCAAAGAAAAACAGCTGGCAGAGCGTCTGCTGGGGAAGCTGGATGATATGCAGTTGAGTATCAACCCAACCAAATGCAGCATTGGGGTGGTAGGCAGGGCAGGTCTGCTACATGGAACCCAATAGGATTAAGAAAACAATTGTGCTCAGATCCGTATACCCCACCTTGCTCGCGTCAACAAACCAGTATACTACAAAAACACAAGCTACATTCCTAGTCATTGGCCCACGCATGTCCGAACTGTGGTCATCGCACTGGCATGCTGTTGCAGACTAACACTGAACTGAGTAATGAGCTTGGCTACAGGGCACAGACTCCCTTTCTTGCAATACAACTCGCGCTCCATTTCAGATCCTAATAGCCACCCTCCTCTGGTCAAGGGTTTTTTTATTTTTCTTATTTATTTTTTGTTCTTAGGGGGCGTAACCTTGCACCCCTATATTGCTTGCTGCAGTGTCTCATCATTTCCTCGCAAGTATCCCCAATGCATCTCCGCCACCATGGCACCATTGCAGTGCCTCTTCTGCCCCCATGCCTCTGTGCACCCGGTCGCTATCTATATAGCTGACTATTTCTTCGTCTCGGCATCTATGTACCTGCTGACTCCCGACAATCGCCCATGCATGTTACTGCATTGGCCGGTAGCTTGCCACGCATCGCTAGTCAGTGTCCTGCCATTCCTTCTTCCAATTGACATGTGCATGCAGATGCCTTTCTGTCCTTAACGTGTCTTGGACTGCAGTTCCGTAATTGCTGTCCCTATACATCATAAAGTGGCTGCATGCCTTTGCAGCACACACTTACATATTGATGTTGGCTGATCGCGAGACACGAGCTGTATTGTGCCGTCCAGGGTGACTCACTTTGATGTTGGACTACAGTGTCTGTGTGCCCCTCATGTGATGTGGGCTGCGGTGCCTGTTGCTGGTCCCCTTGTTGATGTGGACTCGCGGTGCCTGTTGGCTGCCCGCTGCAAGTGATTGGGCTTGGCGTGCCTAGTTGCTCCTACCCTTCCTACTCTCACGTGGCATGGGTGCGTGCTGTTGCTACCTTACACTGATTTACACTGGGCTGCGGTGGGCCTGTTGCTGGCCAACCGCTTGGATGTGGGCTCTAGGCCTGTTGCTCACCAAGCACGCTGTGATGTGGCTGGGCGGTTCTGTTTGCTACGCACCTGTGATGTGGGCAGAGCGGTGCCTGTTGCTGCCCCTGTGATGTGGGCTGTAGTTGGCCCTGTTGCTGCCACGCTAATGACTGTGCTGCGGTGCCTGTTGCTGCTCCTGTGATGTGGGTCTGCGGGAGTGCACTGTTGCATTGCCTCCTGTGGATGTGGCTGCGCGTGCCCCTGTTCGCTCGCCACCTAGTGAATGGTTGGCTTGTCGTGCCTGTTGATGCCACCCCTGTGATGTTGCTGCGAGTCGGCTGTTGCTGTCCCGTGATACGTTCCTATGTGATGTGGGGCTTGGGGCGTTGGGGCGCTGTTGCTGGCCAACTCCCTGTGATGTTGGGCTCGCGGTGCCTTTGCTGCCCTAGTGATGTGTGCTGCGGTGCCTTGTTGCTGCCACCCTCATGATGTTGGCATGCAGGTGACCTGTTGGGCTGCCCTCCTAATCATTGGACTCTAGGGACTGTAGGTAGGGGGGTGTGCTTTTGCTAATTGCTGCCCCTGTGATGGTGGACTTCGTGGCCTGTTGGCTGCCGCTATCACTGTGAATGTGGAGCTGGCTGTGCCATGTTAGCTGGTGGCCCTGGACCTCTGTGATGTGTGGCTGGGGGTCGGTGCCTGGTTGCTCACCTCCTATGATTTGGCTGGCGGTGGCCTGTTGGCCTGCTCTATGGACGCTGGGCTGTAGGGGCTTGTTGCTGCCACCTGTGATGTGGGGCTGCGGGTGCCTGTCTGCCTGCCACCTGTGACTTGTTGGCATGCGTTGCCTGTTGCAGCCCCACTGTGATTGTTGCTGCGGATGCCTTGTTGCTGGCCCCCCCCTAGTTGATGTTGGTCCTTGGCGTGCCATGTTGGCTGGCCTACCCTGTGATGTTGGCTGGGCGGTGGCCTGTAGTGGCTGCTCCTATGAACGGTAGGGCTGTAGTGCTTGTTGCTGCCCCTGTGATGTAGAGGGACTGTAGTGCTTGTTGGGGGCTGGCCTCTTTCTCTTACTGTGAACTATGCTGCGTTGGGGCCTGTTGCTTTAGCGCCCTATGCCTGTTATGTTGTGCTTCTGGCGGTGGGCCTGTTGCTGCCCCTGTGACGTGGGCTGCGGTGGGTACCTGTGCTCACCCTCAATCCGACTATTGACGAGGTTGCGGCGGATGCCCTGTTGCTCGGCCCCCGACTTTGATCTGTGGGCTCGCGTGCCTAGTTGGCTTGCCCTACCTGTGATGTTGGGTTCTGTAGTGCTTAGTTGGCTGGCCCTGTGATGTTGGGCTGATAGTGGCTTTGTTGCTACGGCCCGCTCAGATGCAAGTGGTCTGACGAGTGCCTGTTGGCTGCCCCTTGTGATGTGAGGGCTGTAGTGCCTGTTGCTGACTCCTAAGACGTGGGTCTGTAGTGCATGTTGGCTGCTTCCTGGTATGTGGGCTGTAGTGCTTGTTGCTGGCTCAACTCCTGTGATTGAGCTGGGCGGTGCCTTTGTTGCTGTCCGCTTTGTTATGCCCTGTGCTGTGGGCTGCGGTGCCTGTTGCTGCCCCTGTGATGTGGGCTGTAGTGCTTGTTGCTGCCCCTGTGATGTGGGCTGCGGTGCCTGTTGCTGCCCCTGTGATGTGGGCTGCGGTGCCTGTTGCTGCCCCTATGACGTGGGCTGTAGTGCTTGTTGCCCTCCCGCTGCTTTCTGATGTGCCTGATGGGTCCTCTTCTTGTTTGCCTTAGTTCCCTTCATTCATCCATTGTGAACCACTTTTTTTAGTGCCTATTGTGCTCCCCGACCATTGACCTCTGTCCCCTCCTCCATTTCCCATGGTTTTTCTAATATTTGATTTATACCCTGTCATTGCTGCACACACGGTGGCAGCTATGCCTCACCCTCACCATGCCACAGTCTATAGGACATGCTGGGAGTTGTAGTCCTGCACATCTGACAACTCTCAGGTTGGAGTAATGTGTATATTGTACCTGCTACCAGGTTCTCAGCCGCCGCTATTGTCCCACACTCCAGCTGGGCTTCTATATATAACTCAGACCCTGAATCCTCCCAGGCTGGGAAAGTCAGGACCCTCAATGAACCCGGGCCCCTCGGGGAATTAACTCTGCAGAGGAGCCTCACACTCCTTAACCCCTTCCCTGCCCGCTGCGCCGGCCCGCCCCTACAGAACCGCAGCCCCCCGGACCCTCCGGCCACCGCAGGGTTAATGGCCAGGAAGTGGTCTTGGGAAGTCTCCGCCATCTCCTTTCCCTAACGCAGAACATCTGTCGCGCAGACTTTCTGTGGGTTGCATCATCCTGCTGCGTGGCGCGGTATAAAAGCGGGCGCTGCCCCCATTGTCTCCATTCACTGACTCTGGACTCGGAGACACTTGTAGAAGCCTCTCATACCATGATCAGCAGGAGCACCGGTGCCCAGCTCACACCCGCCAAACATGATATTCTGTGGGTGAGTTCCTTGGGCAGCGGGTGGAGAACAAGTGGCACGCGGTCACACCTTACATATCTGTATAGGGAAGATGCAGGTGGGTGGTCTCCAGAGGAATAACCTAGTGAAGCGGGCACTGACTACCTACATGTAATCTATAGAGAAGCGGGCACTGACTACCTACATGTAATCTATAGAGAAGCGGGCACTGACTACCTACATGTAATCTATAGAGAAGCGGGCGCTGACTACCTACATGTAATCTATAGAGAAGCGGTCGCTGACTACCTACATGTAATCTATAGAGAAGCGGTCGCTGACTACCTACATGTAATCTATGGGAAAAAGCGGGCGCTGACTACTACATGTAATCTATAGAGAAGGCGGGCATTTGACTACCTACATGTAATCTATAGAGAAGCGGGCACTGACTACCTACTTTCTTTAGAGAAGGGGCATGCTACTTACATGTCCTTAAGAAGGGGGGACTGACTACTTACATGTCATCTATAGAGAAGCGGGGGTGGCGACTCCCTTACATGTCATTCTATAGAGAAGCGGGCGCTGACTCCCTTACATGTATCTATAGAGAAGCGGGGGGCGCTGACTACCTACAGTAATCTATAGAGAAGCGTGCCTGACTACCTACAGTTAATCTATAAAAGAAGGGGTTTTCGCTGACTACCTACATGTAATCTATAGAGAAGCGGGCGCTGACTACCTACATGTAATCTATAGAGAAGCGGGCACTGACTACCTTCATGTAATCTATAGAGAAGCGGGCACTGACTACCTACATGTAATCTATAGAGAAGCGGGCACTGACTACCTACATGTAATCTATAGAGAAGCGGGCGCTGACTACCTACATGTAATCTATAGAGAAGCGGGCGCTGACTACCTTTAAAATGATCTATGGGAAAAGCCGGGCGCTGACTACCTACATGTAGTCTATAGAGAAGCGGTCGCTGACTACCTACATGTAATCTATAGAGAAGCGGGCACTGACTACCTCCATGTCATCTTTAGAGAAGCGGGCGCTGACTACTTACATGTCATCTATAGAGAAGCGGGCACTGACTACTTACATGTAATCTATAGAGAAGCGGGCGCTGACTACCTACACGTAATCTATAGAGAAGCGGGCGCTGACTACTTACATGTATCTATAGAGAAGCGGGCACTGACTACCTACATGTAATCTTTTGAGAAGCGGGTTTTCGCTAAACTACCTACATGTAATCTATAGAAAGCGGGGCACTGACTTATACATGTAATCTATAGGGAAGCGGGCACTGACTACTTACATGAATCTAAAAGAGAAGCGGCAATGACAAACCTCCATGTAATCTATAGAAAAGCGGGTCAATGACTACCTCCATGTAATCTATAGAGAAGCGGCCATTGACTACCTCCATGTAATCTATAGTGAAGCGGGCACTGACTACCTACATGTAATCTATAGTGAAGCGGGCACTGACTACCTACATGTAATCTATAGAGAAGCGGGCACTGACTACTTACATGTAATCTATAGAGAAGCGGGCACTGACTACCTACATGAAAACCTATAAAAGAAGGGGCTTTTGATTACCTCCCTGAAAATCTAAGGGGAAGGGGGCGCGACAAAGGAGGTCCAAGGCCCTGGACTTGCGGGGGTTTTATCTTTTTGGGGGCCCCTTTACCAGTTTTTTTCGGGCACCAGTTACCCCTAAACCCAAATTAAGGCCCAATTTTTTTAGTTTTGGGCTTTGTTTGTTTTTTCCCCCCCTCCTTTCTAAGACCAAAACCTTTTTCTTTTTTTCCATCTTTTTTTTCAAAGGGGGTGTCTTTTTTAATGGTGCCAGAGCCCGAAACCTTTGAATATGTTGAAACCCCCCCCCCCCCCCCCAAAAAAGAAAAAAAAAATCCGGGTTTTTGGGCCCCAAATTTTTTAAAAGTTCTCTCTTATGTCATTCCTCCCCTCGGCCCAAAATTCCCGTTTTAAATTTGTTTTCCCGGACGTCGGAAAGTTTTCTGGAAATCCCAAAATGGGCAATTTTAAAAATTTTTTTAACACATTTTAAGAAAAAAAAAAAAAAAATTTTTAAAAAAAGGGTTTTTTAAAAATTTTCTGCTTCTTTTTTTTGCTGGCTGAAGTGCAGTTTTTATCAGTACCAGATACGTGCAATTTTTTTGGGGGGAAGCCAAATGACTAAAAAAAAAATAAAAAAATAAAAAAAATTACAATTTTGTCATTTGGAATTTTTTTCTCTTTTACACTATTCACCGTACGGGATAAATGACATTTGATTTTAGTAGATTTTTTTTTCTTTTTAAGGGAAAATTGCCGGGATGATTTTTTCATTGAATTTTATGAATGTAAAAAAAAAAAAATCAGATAAAAAAGTTACAACTTTTTAATCTGATTTTTTTTTTACATTCATAAAATGGCAAAAGGGAGGTGTTTTTAACTTTTAGATTTTTTTTTAAAATATTTTTTTTTTTTTTAAAAAAAATTTAAAAAATTTTTTTACAAAAATTTTTAAACCCCCCTATGACTGGAACATTCGACCCGCTTTTTATGTATTCTCGATACTGGGGGGTCTGCGTAACAAGTGACTCCTGTCCTCTCCTATGGCAGACGGAAATGGGGGCACAAAACTGGAAAGAAAAAAGGGGGGTTCAGTGGGCCCTTGGCCGGGGTTTTTGGGGCACTGTGCCCTTTGTGTTGGAGAGGGGGACGCGATGGACCGCAGCTGCATTCGCTAATCATTTAGGCGCTGTGCTTGGGCCCTAAATGGAAAAATTTTGGCCGGGGTTTGGGGGGTCCCCGGGCCCTGACCAGTAATTGGGGGTTTTGGGCGGCTGTGTTTTAAACCCGGGCCCCCAAATTCACCCCTATGGAACGGGCTCAGCGCATGAGCCCACCCCGCACCTTCGTTAAGCCCCTTTCCGCATGAACCCTACGCTTTTAGGGCATTAAGGGGTTAAAGTTGTGCAATCTTTTTTGCTTTTCCCAAGTCGTTCTCTTTTGTAGTCAAAATTTAAAAGGGGGTTATTCACTACACTAAACCCTCTTCCCTCAGCCCTGTTTCTTGTTTCTTTTTTGAATCAGGGGGTTTTTCTGGCTTCTACTAGACTGCATTTAAGAAGCCGGTCGTACTTAGAAAACCGTGCGGGCCCCAAAGGGCCTTTCCAAAGGGGAGGAAGATCAAAAAAGGTCTGTAGCTAAAAACCAGTCTGGCAGCCAAATCGGGAGAGATCACACAGGTCTGTAGCATAGCGACCGAGAGCGGGATGCAGCCATAAAGGGGGGATATCTAGGAATAAGTAGGACAAAATTTAAAATGGACAGGGACTTGTTTTTGCAAGACCCTTTAAAAAAAAAGCAACCCTTTGTAGTGGACAACCCTTTAAAACCTTCTGGGCAGCAGAGTTAACCCACCCCGGGCGGTTTACTTTTTGAATTTCCTGTTTACTTTGGACTGTACAGAGATTTTTGCTGCTGATTTATTCAGAGATTTGATTAGATGGGATACGATTGTAACAAAGCCTCATCTGTGGGAAGGATTAGGGGCTGTTCACATTTCGCAGCAGGAAGCACAAGGGTTAAATATCAAAATCGGCGTTAAAGGGACACTTTCCACAGATTTAAAGGGGTTGTCTAGAATAAAAAAAAAAAAAAACATGGTTGCTTTCTCCCATAAAAGCGCCAAATTTTGTCACGGGTGTGCCAGGTATTGCCCGCCAGTTATTCCCCTTCAAAGGCGGGTGAGCGCAATACCAGGCATATCCGCGAAAAAAGGTTTGGGGCTTTTTTGGGGAGAAAGCAGCCATCCTTGGATCAACCCTTTAAATTTGCACAGAAAGCTTCCTGTTATATTTATAGGGGATCAGGTGCTGCAGCTTGTGCATCGCAGATTGTGCTGGACTTTTTTTTAGCCTAAACATGAAAGTTTTAAAATTTTTCCCGAAAACAAACAGAGATGTTTGGGCAAATTTTACTGAACAAGAAGCAGAGATGTTACAAAATTACTGGGCAGAAAAAAAGGATGTTGACCAAAATTCATGACTCAAAACAAAAAGATTTGACAAATTTTACTGACAGCAAGCAAAGGGGTCTTTACAAAAAAATTTAGGAATTGAAAAAGCAAAGTTGGGAAATTTCCAAAGTGACTGAAATTACCTTTTACAACTGTACATTTTACAAAAACCCTTTAAATGCACAGGGAATTTTGGCAAAAACTTTTTGGGCAGGACCCAGGGGCCCGCGCTGGTTAAATTTTTGTTTTTTCCTTCTGGAGCAAATGAAGGGTTTGGTTGTTACTAGGGATTGGTTTGCATTTGGATGTGGCAGCTGCAATGTGTTCGGGGAGACGATGTAGACAGTGGAGAGTCCTGTACATGGCTACTTACTAGAGAGCACCCCTAGTGGTCTGGTGTGAAAGTACATGACCGTACTCCTGGACTCTTCCCTGTAACGGTCCCATCATGGCTCCAAGATCTGCCTCATTAGTATATCAGTCTGTCTGCTGGATCGCCCTAGTCTCTCGCCCACACAGTGCACTGTATATGTAGCATGTCAGCCCCTCGGTGCAGTTTTACAGCTTATTATACATGCACAAATCTGCAGCATTTCCTGCTCAAAATAAACTGCCCTCTGCATTAAAGGGGTTTTGCCACGAAGTAAAATTGACGTGGGAAGCTTGCAAATGAAATAACAAACATTTTCACCATTCATCATTATTAAAAAATCTGCACCGTTTTTGTTTTAGCTGCTCCTTTAGTGATCAATTGTTTACAGCTCATCTCCAGGGGATACGACCAGGGCTGAGATCTCCTCAGTCCTGGCCGCACATGCTCAGACATCACCTCTCCTCTCAGGCAGCTACTGAGTGTTCAACCCCCGGGTGCTGTCATTCTACTCTTGTCCTTTGGACTAGTTAATAATAAGTCAAACCGTGCAAATAACAAAAAAAGAAACCTCAATGAGGTTTTGTGCATTGATAAAGAGGAAAAAAATTCCACAGGTTTGGTTCCTGCAGGGATTTGAACCGAGGACCCTTGTGCCTGGAGGCAAAAACTTTACCTATCAGCTACTCACAATGCTTGACATTAACAGACCTTTCATTGACTACAGAGAGGAAAGGCACAGTGATGTCATCCTGCTGGGTCACATGATATGCAATTCAAACAAATCACAAACGCCCCCTTCTGAGCACACAGAGCTGAAGAGCTGGAGGCAGGAGGTATGAAATGAGATCATGGCAAAACCCCTTTAAGAGCTCAGCTAAGTAACTATTGTGCTTGGTTTCCAGCAGAATAGTGAGCGCAGCTCTGGAATATAATAGAGGATGTAACTCAGGATCAATACAGGATAAGTAATGTATGTACACAGTGACTGCACCAGCAGAATAGTGAGCGCAGCTCTGGGGTATAATACAGGATGTAACTCGGGATCAGTACAGGATAAGTAATGTATGTACACAGTGACTGCACCAGCAGAATAGTGAGCGCAGCTCTGGGGTCTAATACAGATGTAACTCAGATCAGTACAGATAAGTAATGTATATACACAGTGACTGCCCAGCAGAATAATGAAACGCAGCCTGGGGGATAAAACTGGATGTAACTCGGGATCAGTACAGGATAAGTAATGTATGTACAGTGACTGCACCAGCAGAATAGTGAGGAGCTCTGCAGGATAATACAGGGATAAAGTAAATGTAAAGTACACAGTGACTGCCACCAGCAGGAATAGTTAGTGCAGCTCTGGTATCATACAGGATAACTCAGATCAGAAAAGGATAAGTAGTAAAGTCACAGTGACTGCACCAGCAGAATAGTGAGTGCAGCTCTGAAGGATAATACAGGATGTACTCAGGACCAGTACAGGATAAGTAATTTATGTACAAGTGACTGCACCAGCAGAATAGTGAGTGCAGCTCTGGAGGATAAAAAACGATGTAACTCAGGACAGTAAGGATAAGTAATGTAGTACACAGTGACTGCACCACAGAATAGTGAGTGCAGCTCTGGAGGATGAAACAGGATGTAACTTAGGATCAGTACAGGATAAGAAAAGTATGTACACATGATGAAACAGCAGAATAGGATGCGCTCTGGGGATAAAACAGGAGAAACTCAGATCATACAGGAAATAATTATGTCCCCGTGACGCACCACAAAAGTGAGGCACCTGGAGATAAAAACGGGATGAATTTAGGATCATACGGGATAAGTAATGTATGTACACAGTGACGCCCCAGCAAATAGTGAGTGCACTCTGGAATAAACAGGATTAACCGGGATCATACAGGAAAGTATAAAATGTACACGGGACTTACTATTTATGTAGATTCTATAAACTGTAAAATGCTGTTTGAAGCTGAGCCTGCAATTTAATAGCGGTGCTGTCATTGAGAAATGATTCTTATATAACTAAACACTAAAACAACTGAAAAGCTGAACAATAAAAGCTCGTCACCCATTTCATTGTATGTACTTCAGCACTGCAGACCAATGGCCTATAACATTAGATAATCTGGTACTGACCAGGTCCCAAGAGCACTGGACTAGAGGAATTGTCCCCTAGTTAGAGGCAGCAGACACTTCTCGGCCGTGCTCTGTGTGCTCATCCATGGACTGTCATGTAACACCCTTTGTTGGCGCACTGTATTGTGGTCTATGTACTATATATGATGTAAGCATATAGTCTATCCCTGGGGGGCAGTAGTGAGACCTGTTTGGCTGCTTCCAGCCGTGCACTTTGTATATATCTGCCTTGTAGTACATGTCCTTATTTATTCCGCGTCGTCAGAAAATGTTCATCAGGGTGACTGTGGTTACAGATGCTGAGCTCTGATGTTCCTCTTCTTTTTACAGTCCAAGCATCTCTACGGACGAGGAGAAAAGGAAACAACGAACGGCTGACCCTGAGCCGCTTTGGGGTACTAAATGGTGCAGCGCCAGAGAAGAGTGTCCCCTACTGGAAAAATGTGCTCTTTCAACTGAATGGACTACCGTATAGTACATAGCCAGGCCACTCGGCACTGTGTTGGTGGCTCACTCACCCCGATGAGTTTCCCCGTTATGAGATCGCAGGGTGTAGATCAGTTACTATGGCAGCTGGAAGCATAATGAAGGCTTCCATAGCCGCCATGTTAATGCCACAATTACTTCCTGCACTAGACAGATTGGGTTCACCCTTCTGCATTAGCTGTATAATGTAGAAGGGTGTACAAGTGGGGTCTGTTTGTATTAATGTGCAAAAGAAAATAAAATAAGTAAATATAAAAATATTATATGAAATATGTATATGTATATATATATATATATATATATATATATATATATACACACAAAACACACCCCACAAACAATAAAAGTTCAAATCACCCACTTTTGCCAATTTCCAAAGAAATAAAAAAGTGAGAAATAATTGGTATCGCCGCATCCATAAAAGTCCAATCTATTAAAATCTAACATCAATTATCCTGTACGCTGAACACTGTACAAGAAAAAAAAAAAAACGCCAAACCCCAAAATTGCAGGTTTTTTGGGTCATTTCACATCCACAAGACATTGGAATGAAAAGTGATCAAAAAGATGCATCTATCCCAAAAAGTACCAATAAAAACGACACTTCAGCCCAGAATAAAAATGATTCCCCACTCAGCTCCATAGATGGAAGTATAAGAAAAAGTTATTGGTCGCAGAAAATGGCGCTGCAGAGCTAACTTAAAGGGGTTTTGCCACAAAGTAAAATTGATGTGGGAATCTTACAAATTAAATAATAAACATTTTCACCATTCATCATTATTATAAATTCTGCACCATTTTCGTTTTAGCTGCTCCGTTAGTTATCCATGTTGGCAGCCTCGTCTCCAGGGGATACGACAGTGACAAGAGCTCCTCAGTCCGGGGCCGCACATGCTCAGACATCACCTCTCCTCTCAGGCAGCTACTGTCAGTCTATTCCCCCTTAAAAATCACACAAACCACTGCGAGATGAATGTTCAACCCCAGGTGCTGTCATTCTACTCCCTGTCCCCTGTACTCCTTAGTAATCCACACACTCACTGCTGGAAACAAGTGTTCAACCCCATGTGCTGTCATTCTACTCCTGTCCTCCCGTACCCTTAGTAATCACACACACTCACTGTTTAGCAAGTGTTCAACCCCAGGTGCTTGTCATTCTACTCCTGTCCCTTTTTCTCCTTAGTAATCACACACACTCACTGCTGAGCGATGTTCCCCCCCAGTTGCTGGGCATTCTACTCCCGTCCTCTGTACTTCTTAGTAATCCCACGCACTCACGCTGAGCGAGTGTTCACCCCAGTTGCTGCATTCTACTCCCCGTCCTCTGTACTCCTTAGTAAATCACACACACTCACTGCTTTAAACGAGTGTTCAACCCCATGTGCGTCATTCTACTCCTGTCCCTGTACCCCCTTAGTAATCACACACACTCGCTGCTAAGCGAGTGTTCAACCCCATGTGCTGTCATTCTACTCCCCGTCCTCTGTACTCCTTAGTAATCACACACACTCACTGATGAGCGAGTGTCCAACCCTAGCTATTGTCATTCTACTACTGTCCTCTGTACTTCTTAGTAATCACACACACTCACTGCTGCACACGTGTTCAACCCCGGGTGCTGTCATTCTACTCCCATCCTCTGTACTCCTTAGTAATTAGTCAAACAAAGCAAATGAACTGAGAAATAGAAAAAAAAATCCACAGGTTTGGTTCCTGCAGGGATTTTAACCTAAGAGCCCTGTGCTGTGAGGCAAAAGCTCTAACCACTGAGCTGCATTGTAGCTTTTCATAAACAGATCGTTGTTTGACTAGACTGAGCACACTGTGGGGAAAGGCATGGTGATGTCAAACCCGCTGGATCACATGATATGCAGTTGAAACAAATCACACATACCCCTTTCTGAACACATTGAAAGCTGAAGAGAGAAATAGAAGACATGAAATGCCTTCGTGGCAAAACCACTTTAGAAAATAGAAAATATTTTTATGTTTTAAAAAGTACTAAAACATAACAAGAACCTTACATATTACAGAATACAGATAACACATTTTTTTTACACATTTTGTCCCCCTTAGAATTTCTTCTTCAGTTTCCAGGTATATTCTATGGTACGATCAATGATGCCATTATAAAGTACATCTTGTCCCGAAAAAATACAAGCCCTCATGTGTCTGTGTAGAAAGAAAAATAAAATATTTATCTCTTGAAAGCTGGGTAGGAAAAAAATGAAAAGAGCCATTTTATTATGACCGGCTTTCAGGAAGGGGTTAATGACACCGCACCTTAAGTCATGTTCCTTGAAGCCAGTGCTGGTTATTCTGGCTTCTATCTAATCAGATATCTACTGAAAGCTTCCATGGCCTTTGCACAGCAGCAGTGTATGGAGGCATCAGGTGACAACCACAATCCTCATCATCCTTTGTGAGTAGTGGTCGGCCCTCACCCTCCAGGCCAGTTCCTGTCCCCTTGTAGAGGTCATAGGGGTATTGCTATATCGTCACCGATGTCCCTACACTCAGTGGAACATTGTATTTTGGAGGGGATGCAGGAAGATGGTGTTAGATTTTGGAATGGGGGGTAACATTTTGATGAGTCATCAAAATTTCCATTTTAGGTCACTGAGCTTTTCTGTTCTTCTCGTCCCTACAGTTCTGCCATCGTCCATGCGATAGCCGCCTACATGAAGCACATCGGGGTGAAGACCAAGGCGGCGGATAGCAAAAAATCCAAAAGTGGCTTTTTCAGGAAGATGGTAAGTGACAGTCAATGGACAAGACGGAAGCTGTGACATCTCCTATTGTGACTGGTGGAGCCTGTGTTATCTATACACATTGGTGTCTACTTTCAGTGTAACCCTGCTTGTGCTGATAATGAGGAGACTGCGGGGAAGTGATCTCTACAGAACAGGCAGTGTCAGTCTATTGAGACTGGTGGATCCTGTGTTATCTATACACATTGGTATCGCCTTTCAGTGTAACCCTGCTTGTGCTGATAATGAGGAGACTGCGGGGAAGTGATCTCTACAGAACAGGAAGGGTCAGACTGTTGTGGATAGTGGCTCCTGTGTTATCTATTCAGATTGGTGACACCTTTCAGTGTGATACTGCTTGTGCTGATAATGAGGAGACTGCAGGGCAGTGATCTCTACAGGACAGGAAGGGTCAGACTATTGTGGACGGTGGCTCCTGTGTTATCTATACACATCGGTGTCACTTTTCAGTGTAATCCTGCTTGTGCTGATAATGAGGAGACTGCGGAAAAGTTTTCTCTACATAACAGGAAGTGTCAGACTATTGTGACTGGTGGATCCTGTGTTATATTGGGGTCTCTTTTCAGTGTTATTCTGCCTGTGCTAATAATGAGGAGACTGCGGAAAAGTTTTCTCTACATAACAGGAAGTGTCAGACTATTGTGAATGTTGGATCCTGTGTTATCTATTCAGATTGGTGTCACCTTTCAGTGTAATCCTGCCTGTGCTGATAATGAGGAGACTGAGGAGAAGTTTTCTCTGCAGAACAGGACATATTAGACTATTGTGGACGGTGGCTCCTGTTTTATCTATAAACATTGGTATCTCTTTTCAGTGTAATCTTGCCTGTGCTGATAATGAGGAGAATGAGGAAAAGCTTTTTCTCTAGAACAGGACGTGTTTGAGTATTGTGACTGGTGGCTCCTGTGTTATCTATACGTATTGGGGTCTCCTTTCAGTGTAACCCTGCTTGTGCTGATAATGAGGAGACTGCTGAAAAGTTTTCTCTACAGAACAGGAAGTGTCAGTCTATTGTGGATGGTGACTCCTGTGTTATCTATACGCATTGGTGTCACCTTTCAGTGTAATCCTGTCTGTGCTGATAATGAGGAGACTGCGGGGAAGTGATCTCTACAGAACAGGAAGTGTCATACTATTATAAGGCCTGGTGGCCAAAGTGAGAACTGCAGGATCTACTGATATAAAATAATTTAAAAAAAAACACAACTAAAAATTCCTTAAAAATGTGTTTAACCTAAAAAGATGAGTAACCCAGTAGGTCATTTTCTGATGACACATTCCCTTCAGCATAAGAGGCTGCATGTAACCTCAATGCAAAACAGTATGATGGCTCAGTCTCAAGTGTGATGTCCTGCTCTCCCTCACGGCACATTATGTGGAATACTCAGTCTTTACTAGTCTTAAAAGGGGTTGTCTAGTTTAGTAAAATCATAGTGCAATGGGGCCAGGTTGGTGAAATATAGATAGAAGTGATACTTTCCTTCCGCTCCTCCGCTGCTGCCGCTCTGCAGTTCCTCTTCCTTAGTTCTGGGTTCCATCGTGACACAATGAAGAGACTTTCGCTCCATTGTGATTGCATGGATGTGAAGTGAATCCGAAGAGGAGAGGATCTGGGGGCAGCTTCTTTGTGGCAGCAGGGGGGGTCCGGGAGACAAGTATCACTTTTTTTTTCTATTTTTCCCCACCTCGGCCCCATTTAACCGGACGACCCCTTTAATCATCGTGTGATTTTCTGCCTTCTTCCCCTCAATGTCTTCCCTCTTCCAGGTGTCTGCGAAGAAGCCAGATGAGACCATGAAACCTAAGAAACCCTTCAGTATCTGGAACCGCACTGAGACGCCGCACAGTGAGTACGGGGGATGCGCGACGCCACTGCTTTATGTATGCGCAGGGCGTGGATGGAGGAGCAGGGTGCGCTAGTGCCCAAATAATACACATGGAGTTTTATAGAGTTGATTTCACGTATGTAGATAACAGAGACAGGCAGGTCCTTGGTACGTAAGTTATAACATCCCTTCATTGGAGATACCGTCATTACCTGCAATACCAGCCTTGACCCAGAGTGGTGCTGTTACTGGACGAACTACAGGGGTGCTAACAGCGTAGACTTTGATGGTGTATATGCCATTAAAATGTAATAAGTGTGGATCCCAGAGGTGGCACCTGCACCTATCTCAGAATCGGGCCCCAAAAAGTGTTGGTTCAGAATGGAGAGCCGGTTATGCTTGTTCTATGGGAGTTCCCAGTACAGGGGAGTGCTGTGTTCTCCATTCTGTTCTATGGGAGTTCCCAGTACAGGGGAGCGCTGCATTCTCCATTCTGTTCTATGGAGTTGTCCCAGTAAGGGAGCACTGCATTCTCCATTCTGTTATCTGGGAGTTCCCACAGAGAGAGCTGCGTTCGTACCATTTGTTTTCTATGGGAGTTCCCGGTACAGTGGAGTGCTGTGTTCTCCATTCTGTTCTATGGGAGTTCCCAGTACAGGGGAGAGGTGTGTTCTCTATTCTGTTCTATGGGAGTTTCCAATACAGGAGAGCGCTGCATTCTCCATTCGTCTATGGGAGTTTCCAGTACAGGAGAGCGCTGTCTTCTCCATCTGTTTCTATGGGAGTTCCCAGTACAGAGGAGGCTGCGTGTTCTCCATTCTGTTCTGGAGTTTCAGTCAGGGACGCTCTTTCCATTCTTCATGAGTTCCCAGTACAGAGGAGAGCTGCGTTCTCCATTCTGTTCTATGGGAGTTCCCGGTACAGAGGAGTGCTGTGTTCTCCATTCTGTACTATGGGAGTTCCCAGTACAGGGGAGAGGTGTGTTCTCTATTCTGTTCTCTGGGAGTTTCCAATCCAGGAGCGCGCTGCGTTCTCCATTCGGTTCTAGGGGAGTGTCCAGTACAGGTGAGCGCTGTGTTCTCCATTCTGTTCTATGGGAGTTCCCAGTACAGAGGAGCACTGTGTTCTCCATTCTGTTTTATGGGAGTTCCGAGTACAGGGGAGCGCTGTGTTCTCCATTCTACTCTATGGGATTTCCCAGTACAGGGGAGCGCTGTGTTCTCCATTTTCCTCTATGGGAGTTTCCAGTACAGGGGAGCGCTGTGTTCTCCACTGTTCTATGGAGTTTCCATCAGGGAGCGCTGTGTTCTCCATTCTGTTCTATGGGAGTTCCCAGTACAGGGGCGCGCTGTGTTCTCCATTCTGTTCTATGGGAGTTCCCAGTACAGGGGCGCACTGTGTTCTCCATTCTGTTCTATGGGAGTTCCCAGTACAGGGGAGCGCTGTGTTCTCCATTCTACGCTATGGGATTTCCCAGTACAGAGGAGCACTGTATTCTCCATTCTGCTCTATGGGAGTTCCCAGTACAGGAGAGTGCTGTGTTCTCCATTCTGTTCTATAGGAGTTCCCAGTACAGGGGAGCGCTGTATTCGACAGTCCTCAGAACCCCTGTAGAACAGAGTGGAGAGTCGTGTACAAGCGTGACCGGGTCTCTATTCTGAGCCGACACTTTCAGGGGCCTGTTCCTAAGATAGCAGGTGGTTCTACCCTATCAATAGGCCATCAAAGTCTTCGGTGGGAACACCCCTTTAATCTCATACAGCCCCTTTACAGGTTGATTTGGACAATTCCTTCTCATGACCCTAAGTTTTCTACACAGCTCAACCTTATGACATGAACATGGCAGAATCTTTTGGCCTAGTTTAAAGTCCATATGCATTTTCTAAAAGGTTTTATGAGCATAATTAAAGGGTATGTTCATTTAGATATAATCTACATTAAAAGTTGGCTCAGTTGGTAAAGACATGGCTTACATACTGATCCTACTGTTATTGCAGAGCTGCAATCAAAATTCTGCTGGTTGTTTTTGGAAACAGTCGACAGCCTTGTTGACAGACACACCCCTTACAGCTTAGCCGAGTTCCTGTGATTCAGGGCACTTTTTCCTACATCAGATGATTGTTCTGTGCTTTGTATGAAGAGGAGGCTTTCCAAAATGCAAATCGCCTGAGCAGCCTTAAAGGGGTATCACAAAATGGGGGGTGTCCAAACTGACCCTTTTAAGGGTCTTTTTAACCCCGTTAGTGATTGCATTTTCATTAGGGGTTTTATTTGCTTTTCCGATTGCAACGTGCTCCCGAGAGTCCCTTTCCCCGTTCATCTCGCTATTTGTGGTACTGTAGTGCCCTCTCTTCCTCCCCTGCTCTAGCATTTAAAGTGGTATCACAAAATGTGTCCCACTCCCTTTATGCTGATGCTTTTGCTGTATCTGTGGGCACTCTTTCCTCTCCTTCTAGATTGCATGGTCTGAATGCTCCTTCTCCTGTTCTATGCTCGCTATTTGCTGGTATCTGTAGTGCACCTCTCTTCCTCTCCTGCTCTATGCTATTTGCTGGTATCTGTAGTGCTCCTCTCTTTCTCTCATGCTGTATTCCATTTCATGCATTATCTAGGTATCTTTCTGTTTATTCGTCTCAATGTCTTTCCTGTCCCCTTCCATTCCATTATTTACACATCTGTCTTACTTTATAAACTATAGCTGTCTTGCTCTAGACATGCATGGCTATTTCTTCCTTAAAGGGATATTCCTATCAAAGCAGGGGCTGCTGGACGAGCAAATTACTGTAAAATAAGCAAATTTCAAGATGCATGTTATTAAAAAAATATGTATGCCTAATACAGGCCTTTTTTTTTGCACCTTCAATTTGCTCTATTGTTTCCATGGTGACAGACCACCCATGTGTGCTTTCACTGGTGACCAGTAATGCATCGTTACTGTGGTGTTCCCTGTAGCCAGAATAGCAGATTGTCGCACCGGCCCCGCTGCAGGAACTTATTCCCAGACCGCCCTTGATAACACTGCTTCACCGTCCACCACTGAAAGCGCAAGAGCGCAAGTTGAAAGTGCAAAAAATGCCTGTATTGGGTAAAGCATACAGATTTTTTAATAACTTGCATTCTGAAAACTGCTTACTTTACAATAATTGGCCCTTCCAACAGCACTTGCCAGGGTGGGAATACCCTTTTAAAGGGAACCTGTCGCATTGAACCTGCTCTCTGATCTGCGGGCAGATTTTTGTAGGGCAGCAGGAGGAGCTGAGCAGATTGTTATATTGTTCTGTGGGGAAAGCTTCAGCAGATAATGTAATTTATTCAATTTTTTATTGTTAAGGAGTCAGGTGGGTTAAGGAGTCAGGTGGGCGGTCTTATCAGTGATTGACAAGTATCACTGATAACTCCGCCCACTGGGCTCTGTAACCCAGAATAAGCAGCACATTATATGAATAAATTACACATTCTACTGAATCTTTCCTTAGGAAACTATATATCAATCTGCTTAGCTCCTCCTGCTTTATAACATGTTGTCAGCAGATCAGATAGAAGGGTCAATGTGACAGGTTCCCTTTCAAAGATCAAAAACCACCAGTATATACAAGGCTGAACTGTTTAGCTTTTTTCCTCAGTAGTTTCTGCTTCTGGGAAAGCTGGGTGACACTCAACATGGGCCTGAGTGGTCGCCTCACTGAAAGACATATCTTAGTAATATAGCAATCATCAATGTATCATTGGATAATAGTATAACATACATAAGTGACAATGTCTATGGGGGCCGTGATGGGCAACCATATTGGTTTTCACCCATCTTTCCTGGAAACAGATAGAACTAAAGCACAGCGGAACAGATCTGCAAGCAACATGGAGGACAGGAGCAGTCCATGGATATTTTACTGGTGACTTTTTTTTGGAGAAATACTCTTTAAAGAAGTCGTCTCTCTGCTGTTTTAGTAAATATTCTCCAAGATATAACAGTCCTGGAGTATGCATTCTTAGGACAGTGCATAGTGTTGTTCCTCTGTTATTCCTCTTGGAAATCAATGAATATTTTGACAAGTGGGTGTCGCCGTAGGGATCGTCAGTGAGATTGCGTAGGGATCGTCGGTGAGATTGCGTAGGGATCGTCGGTGAGATTGCGTAGGGAGCGTCGGTGAGATTGCGTAGGGATCGTCGGTGAGATTGCGTAGGGATCGTCGGTGAGATTGCGTAGGGACCACCGACGGGATTGCGTAGGGACCACCGACGGGATTGCGTAGGGACCACCAACGGGATTGCGTAGGGACCACCAACGGGATTGCGTAGGGACCACCAACGGGATTGCATAGGGACCGTCAATGGGATTGCGTAGAGACCATCAATGGAATTGCGTAGGAATCTTACCAAAGGGGAATGGTCACGGCCAGTTGTCAATTACTATTTAAGTTTCCAGGAGGAGTAACAGAGGAATAATACAGTAAAGAGTTTTGAGATACTTCCTTATCGTTGTATTATGGGAAGTGTTCGTTTTTGCTATCACAGACTCATGTAGGTTCCCAGTATGTGGTCCTGTCTTGTAGACACTGAGAGCCACCATGTTCAGCCAATCCCAAACCCTATTGTTGGTGATTTCCATGGTTCCTACTGAAGAAGGAAAGAACTGTTTGGAGCAGTCCCTTCGCTGTGCACAGTGGACGGCTCCACCATATTGGTTTGAAACGCATAGGGCTTGTGTGTGGTGTGCTCTTGTCCCGGCTCATCTTCATTGCTTGTTTTTTTTTCCCCCTTCTCTCTGCTCCTCCCGGTGTTTTTCACAGATGTTGAGACCAGACCGACAAAGGTTGAGGCTGAAGGTATCTTCAGAATTTAGACCCACCATTCTTTCTTCTTCTCCCACCCCTCCCCCCTCAAATCCCAAACAACTCACCATGTCACTAGCTCCACTCAACCAACCGCATGATGGAATGTGCCAAACGTTCACCACGTGGGCGGGGGTTTGGTTTGCCGCATGGGGACCACGTCTGACTAATGCACTTAACCTGTTTAGACAGGACGAGTTCTGATTGTAGCGCTATGTGCTTGTTCACAGGTCAAAGCCTCGGTCCCACAAACGACCTATGTTTGGATAGTCTCGGTGTTAATAGTTTTCATACCTGTTGCAGACAAGAGTTCAAGACTTTAGTTGACATTTTGTCACTGGTTCCCAGTGATCAGATACTGTGACCTAACCTGGGATAACCCATTTAAGGGACAAAAACTAACTATATGGAAACCTTTAGGAGCATGACCCTCTCAAGATCTTGCAATTGGCCTACAATAACGAGCATGCCTACAACAACCTCATAACCTTTACTTTGCCTTTGTCAAAGTTGAACCACCATCTTTGCTAAGGGCATAGTTTGGAAGTTGCCACCTTATCTGGGTCGTACTGTTAATATGAGGCATCAATGACCCATGGATTATCTTCTTCTCCAATCTTATGAATTTTTTTGGGGTTGTTCAATTTGTTGACTTCAGGTCTTGCAGAGCATGACCCTATTAAGATCTAGCAGATGGCCTACAATAATGAGCATACCTACAACAACCTCGAGACCTTCACCTTGCCCTTGATAAAGTGGAACCACCATCTTTGCTAAGGGCGTTGCCACCTTACCCGGGTCGTACTGTTGATATGAGGCATCAATGACCCATGGATGATCTTCTTCTCCAATCTTATGAACTTTTTTGGGGTTGTTCAATTTGTTGACTTCAGGTCTTGCAGAGCATGATCCTATTAAGATCTAGCAGATGGCCTACAATAATGAGCATACCTACAACAACCTCGAGACCTTCACCTTGCCCTTGATAAAGTTGAACCACCATCTTTGCAAAGGGCGTAGTTTAGAAGTTGCCACCTTACCTGGGTCGTACTGTTAATATGAGGCATCAATGACTCATGGATGATCTTCTCTCCACGTGGACCATTTTTCATCCATGTTCCCATAGTTTGATGGTTGACAACAAGGTTGCACATTCTGTTTGATGGGACTGTGGCTTTCAAGATCAAACAAGGAAAAGAAGAGCACCCTTATGTCCAGAGCGGACAGAGAGCTCCCCTTTATTATTTCACCTACTAACCATATTTGAGTCTTTTTTCCTATTTTTATGTTTTTTTCACTTTTCTTAGTTTAAGTGATTAGGTGACCTTTGGATTTTCTGAGCTTCCATTTGTGATGCAGGTGAATGGTGTTGTCTATTTGATGGTCCTCATTTTCCTTCCTTAGTTGACAAGCCGGCTGTTCCAGATAGAAAGCTCAGTCACGGGCAGCGGACCTTCGACCGGAGTGACAGCAACACTGCAAAGCCGAAGACCTCCGTAGAGAGTCCTGACCCGGGAGTGTCGGTGACTATACATCCACCACCCAGTGAGCCCAGTGACAGTGACACAGGTCAGCTCCTTAAAAGGGTATTCTTTTTACATTGGGGTATTCTCACCACATTGGATAGCTTTAAACTTGAAAGCAAAGAAACTTTGAAGGAGTTGTCTTAGTACAAAAATTTGCTTGGAATGGTAAATGAAGACTATTACCAAATACATTGCTGTTCTGATTTTGCTTCCTTTCAGAGTTAGAGCAATTCTTATTTCCTGCTTGTGCACACAAGCTTCCCTAGGTTACTGACCACCTCTCTCTGCTTTAGCAGAGGCCAGGATGGTGATGTCACTTCCTGCTGTGTCTTATCAGCAGCACAGAAGCTTATGTTTCCTACTGACAAACTTTAACCGTTCAGAACTGTGTAGCCTTGAGCCCTGCTGTTTAAAGCCTTTTATGATCAGTGTTCCTCTGAGGATCAGCTAGGAATAGCAGAGCTGAAATGTCAGACGCTGCTGTAGAATCTTCCACAGCCTGAACAGGACGTGGAAACCCCAAAGCTGTAAAACTGCCTACAGCCTGAACAGGAAGTGGAACCACCTACAGCCTGAACAGGAAGTGGGAGTTTCCGAAGCTGTAGAGACGCCCACAGCCTGGACAGGAAGTGGGAGCATGAAGCTGTAGAACCGCCCACAGCCTGACCAGGAAGTGCGAGTCCGAAGCTATTGAACCACCCACAGTCTGAACAGGAAATGGGAGTTTCTGAAGCTGTAGAGCCGCCCACAGCCTGGACAGGAAGTGGAACCATGAAGCTTTAGAACTGCCCACAGCCTGAACAGGAAGTGGGAACCTCAAGCTATAGAATTGCCTACAACTTGGACAGGAAGTGGTATCCCTGAATCTGTAGAATCGTCCACAGTTTGAATAGGAAGTGGGAGCCCCTTAAGCTGTAGAGCCACCTACAGCCTGAACAGGAAGTGAGAGCTGAGAAGCTGTAGAGCCACCCACAGCCGGAACCGGAAGTGGGGAGCCTGAAGCTGTAGAACCACCCACAGCCTGAACTGGAAGTGGGAGCCTGAAGATGTAGAACCGCCAACAGCCTGAACAGGAAGTGAATTCAGAATAATAGGCTCTGTGAGATAGATGGGAAAATCCCTTTAAGGGATCCTACAGACTGTTAAAAGGGTCAAAATGGTAAAACCAATTAAAGGAGGCAGTTACTTTTTCATATTATTATCTTGCACTTATGTACTACTTGCCAAAATTAATTTTATTCTCAATCTGATCTCATGACCTGCAGATCTACATATCCTGGCATATTACAGTTAAGTAAGACCAAGCTAATAGTTGACCCATTACAACATGAGAGTCCAGGGGATCATGTATTGGATTCAACAATAAGAAAGTAGTAGTTCTTCTTTCTTCCTTCCCCAATCCAGTGTCTGATGGGACGTCTTCCTATGATTTCCCGGATGTGTCCAAAGGTTCTCCGACCACCGAACTCTGCCCAACAGAACAACAGGAAGACAGCGGCGAGAATGACAGGTAAGTCGTCTCAGGTAACCTATTGCCTACAGAGCTAATCCCAGTGCCGCAGCGACCCCATGTCTCCCAGTTCCTGCAGCCTTGCTATGCACCTCCTGCCTACTGATGGGTTCCTCACCAAAACCCTTTCTCCTGCTTTGGACACCGGCTTGCAATTATTATCCAGTTCATTGGATGGAATGATTCCCAGACTTCGCTTCTAAATCCCACCTTATCTTGTCTGTCTGCTTTGGAAGAAAGCCTAGGCTTCGTAAACATGGACATTTACTCGGTCCTAATGTTATGGAAGGCTGCCGCTTCACCCCCAGCTTTTGCAGCTCAAGATCTTCCATCCGTCAATGAAAGGAGTCTCTGCCGGGTGCTTCTTCTTCTGCCAATACTTGACGTTGGTTAAAGGAAGCCGAAAATACAGCTCGCACCCTACTGCAACGCAACCATTGACGATCCTTGGTGGCCACCAATATTGGCCAAGACCTAGTTTCCCAGCAGCTGGATGTTGTCCTGTTCTCTCTGCTATCCATGTCGTCCCAACGTCTTCCATCTACCTAATCTACTTGGCTTCTTCTCCTCTTGTGTGGCTCCACATATGCCTTGACCCTGTCTTGGTCCAAACCCTGGTCATACATTGGACTTCAATGTCCATCCCTCTGTTGTGTCTGTCTTAGAAACCAGTTGTGGCATGCTTCAGGTCTTGTGTTGTCCCGGTCTGGTTCAGGTAACTTGTCCTAACCTGGTCCTTGAGGTGTTGCCTTCGGATTGCATGCGTGCCGTCTATGTTTGCTTCGCAGTCCAGATGGATACGCTATGTTCTGTGTTACCTTGCTGAGGAACACAATGGTCCCGTTCGTGGATGTGATGCTCCTGTCTGCCGAGCTTTCAGTGCAAATACTAGGGCATCTGTATAGAATGATTTAACCCTTGCCTGCTCTGTTCACAGACGAAAGAAAAGGTCAGTGCATGTTTGTCATCTGATATCCCGGGAGATTTGCTAGAGGCTTGTTATAGAGCCTGGCTAAGTATCACACTGTGCCCAGTTTCCTTCTCTTTTCCTTGCTTTGTTGACCTGCCAATCCCAGCTACTTCTACTGCTGCCCCCTGACCTTTCTGTCCAAGACTAGAGAGTCAATAGAATGGATCCTGCAACAGTTAACTGGACTAGAAGGAAGTTTGCCAAAGTTTGGGAGTATCTGGTCACAGGAAACTTGAGTACTAGTTAACAGGTTGTTTCCACTATAGACTTCGATAGCACAGTGATTGGTTATGATATGAAAGCCTAAGGGCTTGTTCCCACGGCACGGGTTTTCGACCAGTTTTTCGATCGGTTTGCGGTTTTGCAGACCGTCTGAAAAAACCGGCCGCAAACGAGCTCAACGGGGCTCTATGAAAAACCCGTAGAGCAGTCCCCATTGCACGGATTTTCTGGCCGCCGTTTTTGTACGCCCGCCGGCCGGTCGAAGATGTTTGAACATGCACATTCTTCCGTCCGGATTTCGGACGGAATATGTGCAAGTGAATGTAAAGGGGGAAGGCTTTTCTCCGCTCATCGGGGAGAAACGCCGCCCCCACCCTCGGCCGTGTGCACATCCGCAAAACAGGACAATTACCGGTCGGTTTATCCGACCGGTGTTTGTCCTCTGCCGTGGGGACGTGGCCTAATAGGTGCGGGTCCCAGACGGGGGTTCTGCCGTACTCAGAACTTTCATAGAACAGAATGGAGAGTCGTGTACAAACCTGACCATCTCTCTATTCTGAGCCGACACTATCGGGGACCCGTTCGATCCTTAGGCCATGTCCCCACGGCACCAGTTTGCGGACGGTTTTTCAGACGGTCTGCGGTTTTACAAACCGTCTGAAAAACCGGCCGCAAACACTGAAAACCCGTACAGCAGACCCCACTGCATCGGTTTTCCGCCTGGCGGCCCGAAAACCGTTGTGTTTGTTCATTCTTCCGTCTGGTTTTCGGACGGAATATAAACAAGTGAAGGGGGAGGGCTTTTCTCTGCTAATCGCGGACAAAAGCAGCCCCCTGCGGCCGTGTGCACTGCACAAAAACCGGACAAATACCGCTCGGATAAGCCGACCTGTATTTGTCCTGTGCCCTTACAGCAGACACTTGGAAAGGAGCAGGGACGTGGTGGGGGGGGGTGGGGGGGGGAGAAAGAGAAGATGCTCTTGGTGTAATAAGCCAAGCATATATTTGTCGAGAACACGTATGTCAGCTGAGCTCTCACCTTTATAGTGTTGTTCTGATCTGGACATCACAGTTAAAAGCTTATTAACAGCCTCCAGTAATCGCGCAATCCTGTGCAGCCGCCTCCCTAAAAGAATTCCTCTCTGTCTGGTCAGAACTCCCTTGTAAAACTATAGTAAAAACTGGGATCTAGATCCCACAAAATGGGGGGCTCTATAGAGCGCACTATGGATGGCTAGGAAAATAGTCAGATCTATGTAATCGGTGCTGTTCTCCTAGTCCTAATGTTCTAAAACAGACGACTGTCCCGTCTATTTGCCAGTTTTATTAAAGGGGTTTTGCCACGATCTAATGTTTTTAATCACTTTTCTAAATATATGTGATTAAACATAGTGTAGCCTGTGAGAGCTACAGCCTGGCTTAGTCCCCCTTAGTTTCCTGTTTGTTTACATTAACCATGACCAGGAGCTGGTCTGACTGGCTTGAGTTGTTTGCACTTCTTATCTGATGGCAGGACACATGAACGAGCTTTGAAGGGAGGGGGAGAGCAGAACAGTGCTACTGAGCATGTGCACTAGCTGTTTCTGTGTCAGAGCCTGTATCTGCTGTATAGAGAATCCACTGGTTGTAATGTAATTAGCAGTCAGTTCCTTCTCCCTCCCCTCTGCAGCATTGGCTCCCTCCATGTTTACTTGTATAATTACATTACAGGGATTCTCTGCTCAGCTCTCCTATCCTCCTCCCTCCCCTCTGTCCTGTAGTCAGTGAAGGCTGCCTGCTCGGATCTTATCTTTTCTCCTGAGCAGATAAGAGGGAGAACACAAAACCTGTATAGCTTGTGCACAATACAGTTATTTTCTGTGGTTTAGCCAAACATGTTTGCTCAACTACAGAGACTGAATATCGGCCTCGGGAACGTGCATGGGAGGTGGTGCGATGACATCACAGAGGAGGCACTTGTTTTTTAAAACACCTCAACACAACGCCCCTTTTTTCAAGACTTTAGAGGAAAGTATCAGTCTGTTAGGTAGTAACTGTCCTCATAAGTAGCGATAAGTAAAAGTATAAATAATATCACTATATATCAGAGAACCCAAGTAATAGAGCTGGAGAGAAGAAAGCCCCCCAACTACTGCAAAGGGAACAATGTTCTTGTACCGGAGTGGGGCCCCTCAACCTCTGGACCCTACACCCCTCGCTGTGGCTGCTATGGTAATAGTTGCATCTATGTGTTGGGCAAAGAGGCAGAAGACCCCAACCCCATTAGACAGTCGGTGGCTTTAGCCAACTGTTGTCTAATATATTGGGGCAACATTGCTAAACCATTGGGTAAAACAATATGCACATACTGGTCATTGGATCTAGAAAAATTGTGATCCAGAGGTCAGATTTATATTTCTACCTTCAGCCCCAAAAATTTTCAGACTAAACATAGTGCTTGAATGTGAGCAAAGCTAAAAGGGGTTGTCTCACTACATTGATTCTTCTTACCTCAGTCCTGTTTTCTCAGTTTCATTTTGAATTCAGGGGCGTGTTTACTGGATTCTACTAGGCTGCAGTAGAAGCCAGGTCTGTAGCTAAAGCAGCTAGTGCTGGCAGCCTATCAGGAGAGGTCAAGCAGGTCTGTAGCTATAGCAACTAGGGCTGGCAGCCTATCAGGAGAGATCAAACAGGTCTGTAGCTATAGCAAGCACTGCTGGCAGCCTATCAGGAGAGATCAACAGGTCTGTAGCTATAGCAACCAGTGTTGGCAGCCTATCAGGAACAGGTCTGTAGCTATAGCGACCAGCGCTGGCAGCCTATCAGGAGACATCGAACAGGTCTGTAGCCTATCATGAGAGATTGAACAGGTCTGTAGCTATAGCAACCAGTGCTTGCAGCCTATCAGGAGACATCGAACAGGTCTGTAGCTATAGCAACCAGTGCTGGCAGCCTATCAGGATAGATCAAATAGGTCTGTAGCTATAGTGACCTGAGGAGCTGATGCAGCTCATACAAGAGGGGATATCTCAGAATAGGTAGGACACTGTTAATGGAAACATATTACAAAGTGACTTGTTCTTGCAAGATCTTTAACATAAAAAGCAGCGATCCTTGTAGTTAGACAACCCCTTTAAGTTGTCACTAATGAGCTCAGCGCCCCTAATAATTTTGGAGAATTGCACTTTATTCAAGAGCCAGACTGAAACAACAGAGGACCAATAAAATTCTCTGATGGTGGCAGGTACTGGTCTTGTTCCATTCGATCCAGCAGTGGAGCAGACAGTAGGTCGACTACCTTGCTGCCTCAGAGCAGACATCTTGGTGCGCCCAAATAATCCAGTCTGACATTGTAATTGGTGACTTGGTGGCAGGATAATGGATCACCTGGTCGTTCAGGAAGAGCACTGATCCTCTTGTTGACACTCTTGCACTCTCTTTGCTTGATTTGGGTTTGTAGGTTTCTCCAAGGTGTGCAGGGTCATAGCGTGTGCAGTTATCTACATTGCGGCGTTCAATGCACTGGTCATTTTTGCATTGATCTTCTTAGCCTTTGTGGATTCCACCTAACCCTCGCTTCTGAACTTCATCTGCACCCCGTACCCTACGACTGGTCAGCGCTATGACCACACTGTCTCGTCCTACTCTATGTATATGATTCTGTATTCCCACCGTCACAGATTGCTTGATCTCGTACTCAGTCCCATCGTCTTGTCTTTTCCTTCTCTTTACTCTTTTTTTATGTCCTTAGTTATTCTCCCATATCTCCTGACCAAATCTGTCTACTCCTCCATTGCATGGCTCCTCTTACCACACCCCACCTGCTCTACGTTGCTCGGTGATGTTCGGGACACCATCCTACCAATTCTTTGGCATCAACTCGGACAGACATTCTAGTAAGCTGGGGCGCTCAGAGAGCTTACGAGTTTACGAGCGCAAGCGTTCACAGCGAGGTTCAGCCAAAGGCAAGCAGACGCGCTCTCGCAGCGACGTGGATCTGGAGGCTGCCGCCCGAGCCAACGACATACAGGCCTCGTCAAGCAAGTCCAAATCGGGCAGCCTCATGTACGTTGGAAGGATAAGCTCATCCTGTGCCATTTCTATAGATTATTATTAATCATTTTTTTTGACCTAACATTGTGGTTATTGATGCTCTAAAATGATTATTATTACAGTTTACAAAAAGTTCTAGAATAAACTTCATTTTACTCTTCTTCAAAAAGTTGCAAAACAAAACCTAACATAGCATTGTATTGCAGCTTAAAGGGTGTTTCCACCATAGACTTTGAAGGTACTTTAGTAGGATATGCCATCAAAGCCTGATAGGTGTGTGTTCAACCTCCGGGAACGGGAATGTTTTGCCTTAGAAGCGAGAATTGGTTGCTCTTGTCAACGACTTTCCATTCTGTTCTATGGGAGTTCCCAGTACAGGGGAGCGCTGTGTTCTGCATTCTGTTCTGTGGGAGTTCCCGGTACAGGGGAGCGTTGTGTACTCCATTCTGTTCGAGTTCCCAGTACAGTAGAGTACTGTTCTCTCCATTCTGTTCTATGGGAGTTCCCAGTATAGGGGAGCGCTGTGTTCTCTATTCTGTTCTATGGGAGTTCCCAGTACAGGGGAGCGTTGTGTTCTCCATTCTGCTCTATGGGAGTTCCCAGTACAGGGAAGCGCTGTGTTCTCCATTCTGTTCTATGGGAGTCCCCAGTACAGGGGAGCGCTGTGTTCTCCATTCTGTTCTATGGGAGTTTCCAGTACAGGGGAGCGCTGTGTTCTCTAGTCTGTTCTATGGGAGTTCCCAGCACAGGGGAGCGCTGTGTTCTCCATTCTGTTCTATGGGAGTTCCCAATACAGGGGAGCGCTGTTTTTTCCATTCTGTTCTATGGGAACTCCTGGTACAAGGGAGCGCTGTGTTTTCCATTCTGTTCTACGGGAGTTCCTGGTACAGGGGAGCGCTCTGTTCTCCATTCTGTTCCATGGGAGTTCCCAGTACAGGGGAGCGCTGTGTTCTCGCCATGCTGTTCTATGGGAGTTCCCAATACAGGGGAGTGCTGTGTTCTCCATTCTGTTCTATGGGAGTGACCAGTACAGGAGAGCGCTGTGATCTCAATTCTGTTCCATGGGAGTTCCCAGTACAGGGGAGCGCTGTGTAGAACAGAATGGAGAACACAGCGCTCCCCTGTACTGGGAACTCCCATGGAACAGAATGGAGAACACAGCACTCCCCTTTACTGGGAACTCCCATAGAACAGAATGAAGAACACAGCACTCACCTTTACTCGGAACTCCCATAGAACAGAATGAAGAACACAGCACTCCCCTTTACTCGGAACTCCCATTGAACAGAATGGAAACTCATTGGCAAGTGTGACCGGCTCTACATTCTGAGCCAACACATTTGGGTTCCTATTTCTTAGAAAGGTTCAGACCTCACCTTTGAGACCCACACCTATCCCAGGAATAGTCCCCCGAATGTGCTGACTCAGAATGAAGAGCCAGTCACCTTGCCAATGAGTTTCCATTCTGTTCTATGGGAGTTCCCAGTACAGGTAGAGGTGTGCTCAACTGTACTCAGAATTCCCATAAACAGAATGGAACCTCATTGGCAAGTGTGACCAGCTCTTCTTTCTGAGCCAACACATTCGGGGGCCTATTCCCTAGATAGGTGCGGGCATCACCTTAGAGACCCACACCTACCTCTGGAATAGGCCTCTGAATGTGTTGACTCAGAATGGAGAGCCAGTGACCTATCAGACTTTGGGGATATGCCTTCAAAGTGCAATATTGGAACACCCTTTTAATTCATTAGACCATTCCTCAATCTGTTGACGTTGAATTGCCACAAATTGCGAAGACCCAAGGTTTTCTTTTGTGTGTTTTGCTATGCAACCAAAATGCAGTGTGCCTCTTCCACTTCCAGCTCAAATACCTCCAGAGGTTCCTCAGCCAAAGGGCCTACACTGCATTTATAATCCATTATATTCTGGTAGTATATGCCATTGTCAGCGTTAACATATTTTATCATTCTATCCATAGCTTGGAGGAAACCCATATAGTAGCCATTGTCCATCTTGGAAAGTCTTCCAATTACGCAGACATTCAGGGCAAAGGGCTGCTCTGTAAAACTAAGCCGATAAACCATGCAGGTATCATGGAAAGTTAGGTGACCACCACTATGGCCGTTATAATGGAGGCCGTGTTGTTACCAAGCTGCCCAAGGCACAAAGATAACCAAGAAGTATCTGCAAGGCATTATGGGAAAGGAGCTGAGAAGCTCAAGCGTCCTCTATTGGACGTAACAAATCCTCATTTGCTTCAGACTCACTGAATCTTTAGAAAGCAAAAGGGATATTAGCCAAGCCAGTATCACTTATCTGCAGACAGCTGTTTCGGGGTTTTGCTGCTCATCAGGGGAGAGCAGAGCGATACTGGCTGGCTGGGTGGGAGGCAATGAGTGGCTCAGAAAGGGGAACATCTCTCCTTGGGGGAGAGCACCATATAGGTGTGTGGAGTTTATACAGTATGTGGTGCTCTCCCCAAGGAGAGATGTTCCCCTTTGTAAGAAGTATCTGTAAAGGATTCATGAAGAGCTTGAAGAATTACTTGAATTTTTTAGTCCAATTTTTAAATTTTTTCTGAAGTTTGGAAATTCACTACAAAAAAAGGAATTCTCTAATATATTCTCTAATAATAATAATAATATATTCTCTAATATATTCTTATCTATTGCCAACCAACTGAGGGGCTATAAACAGCCTTTTATAGTCAGACTATTGGCTGGTGGCCCAGCATGGAGTCTTCCGTAGAGTCCCTCCAAACTAGACCAAGTCTTCACATATAGACAACCACATGGGGATTCTTGTTCCTCGTGTTGCATGTATTGTGATTAATCCTTTTTTTTCCCCTTCTTTGTAGCCCTGAACCTGGAGGGAGCGGCGATGGTCAGCAGTCCTTTCTGCTTCCCCAGTCTGAGGAGACTGAGCCGCGCGTTTTGGAGGCCGAGAATGACCCCCCAAACTGGAGGGATCTCGTCCCCCCTGAAACACTCCTCAGGCTGAAGAAAAGTGAAATCAAGCGGCAAGAGGTCATCAATGGTATGTAGCGCTATTGAGCTTTTTCATTTTCTGCTCAGCTCTGCACTTGTAGAACAAGGAATGGGCAGTAACGCAGGGTGGTTTAGCTGGTGGCCACTTTGGAAGATGAGACCATTATAGTTCATTTCAATGTCCAAGATTGGCTTCCAGTTCAATGGTTTATTATAGTTTTTGGCTTTTTTGAACCCCATCTTGATTTTTGCACAATTGTAGATAACACGGCGTCTTCCTAACATATGACAAGGTAAAAGGGTTTCAAGGTTCAATGGGGGTAGACTATTAATATGTGATCGATGGGAGTCCTAACTTTGGCACCCCCACTAATCAGCACAATGAAGGGGCTTGTTGTCAGTGTTTTAGGTCCTGCCGGAACAAAGTCATGACTTTCCAATGAGGGCCGCTTACCCGTCATTCTTCTTTTCCGTAAGTGGGACCCCTGCTGATAACACACTGATTGCCTCAATGATGGGCCCTCAATGTGACACCTCAGAAATCTATTTAAAGAGTTTTTCCCACAATGCACTTTGATTTCATATTGATAGAAAAGAACGTCAAAGTCTGCGGACTCTCATCCATCCTGGAGACAGCACTGGAAAGTGTCCCATAGTGGGGGATGCACTGGCCATTGAGGAATTCCCTCCTCCGAGAACCAAAATATGGTGTTAGTTGGTGACCATCCATGGATACAAGAGGGCGTTGAATCAAACAGAGCAGGAGCCACTTATACAAAGCAGCTCTCTGTTCTTGCTATGGAGGAGGACCTGCGCCTGGTGCCCCCTTTATATTGGGCATAGTGGGGCATATGGCCAAGGGATGTCTTTATGAGATGGTACTTTTAAAGAGTTGTTCCCACCACAGACATTGATGTCATATTGATAGTCTGATACCATCAAAGTCTGATAGGTGCCGGTCCTACCTCTGGGAACCACATCCATCTCAGGAATGGGTCTCTGAAGGTGTCTTCTCAGAATGGAGAAACAGGCTTGCACACAACTGTCCATTCTGTTCTATGGGAGTCCTAAGTACGACCAAACATACCGCTCCCCTGTACTGGGAACTCCCATAGAACAGAATGGAGAACACAGCGCTCCCTGTACTGGGAACTCCCATAGAACAGAATGGAGAACACACCGCTCCCCACTACTGGGAAATCCCATAGAACAGAATGGAGAACAAAGTCCTCCCCTGTACTGGGAACTCCCATAGAACAGAATGGAGAACACAGCACTTCCCTGTACTGGGAGCTCCCATAGGGGAGAATGGAGAACACAGCACTCTCCTGTACTGGAAAACTCCCATAGAACAGAATGGAGAACACAGCGCTCCCGTGTACTGAGAACTCCCATCGAACAGAATGGAGGACACAGCTCTCCCCTGTACTGTGACTCCAATAAAACAGAATGGAGAATGCAGCGCTCCTCTGTACTGGGCACTCCTATAGAACAGAATGGAGAACACAGCGTTCCTCTGTACTGGGAACTCCCATAGAACAGAATGGAGAACACAGCGCTCCCCTGTACTGGGAACTCCCATAGAACAGAATGGAGAACACAGCGCTCCCTGTACTTGGAACATCCATAGAACAGAATGGAGAACAAAGTGCTCCCCTGTACTGGGAACTCCCATAGAACAGAATGGAGAACACAGCGCTCCCCTGTACTGGGAACTCCCATAGAGAAGAATGGAGAACACAGCGTCCCCTGTACTGGAAACTCCCATAGAACAGAATGGAGAACACAGCGCCCCCGTGTACTAAGAACTCCCATCGAACAGAATGGAGAGAATACAGCGCTCCCTTGTACTGTGATCCAATAGAACAGAATGGGAATGCAGCGCTCCTCTGTACTGGGCACTCCTAGAGAACAGAATGGGAACACAGCGTTCCTCTGTACTGGGAACTCCCATAGAACAGAATGGAGAACACAGCGCTCCCCTGTACTGGGAACTCCCATAGAACAGAATGGAGAACACACCGCTCCCCTGTACTGGGAAATCCCATAGAACAGAATGGAGAACAAAGTGCTCCCCTGTACTGGGAACTCCCATAGAACAGAATGGAGAACACAGCGCTCCCCTGTACTGGGAACTCCCATAGAGAAGAATGGAGAACACAGCGCTCCCCTGTACTGGAAACTCCCATAGAACAGAATGGAGAACACAGCGCTCCCGTGTACTGAGAACTCCCATCGAACAGAATGGAGAGAATACAGCGCTCCCTTGTACTGTGACTCCAATAGAACAGAATGGAGAATGCAGCGCTCCTCTGTACTGGGCACTCCTAGAGAACAGAATGGAGAACACAGCGTTCCTCTGTACTGGGAACTCCCATAGAACAGAATGGAGAACACAAGCTCCCCTGTACTGGGAACTCCCATAGAACAGAATGGAGAGTAGTGCGCAAGTGTGACTAGATCTCCATTCTGAGGCAAGACTGTTGGGCCCGTTCCCAGGATGGGAGCAGGTCCCATAGTTATGACCTGCACCTATGTACACTCCAATTGATACGCCATCAAAGTCTTTGGGAACAGCCCTTCTGAGGTGACCCTACACATGTCGTATCATCAAGGTCCATGATGGGAACATCCCTTCAAATGTATCGTCTCTTGAAGAAATCCCCTGGCCATATACGCCACTATGCCCAATATTCGGTAACATGGGCACCTACCTCTGGTCCCCCCCTATAAACAGAATGGAGTTCTGCTGTGTATAAGTGGCTCCTGCTCTGTTGTACTCGAGATGCTCTTGTATGAGATAGACGGCCACCATCTATTACTAAACTTCAGTCCTCCGAGGAGGAAATTCGCCACTGTGGGTGACCCCTTTAATAGCTTACTCCAGAATGCCTTGAGGCTAAATCAAACTATTAATCAGGTTTCCAGGATCGATTTCCTTGCGTTTTAAATGTAGGAATTGACACAGAAAAGGGCGCGGGAGGGATAGGAAATTCTAACGAACCCTCTGTCTTTCCCGTATTAGAGCTGCTGTTCACTGAGCACGCTCACGTGCGGATGCTGCATGTGTTACACGACATCTTCTATATCCCCATGAAGAATTTATGGCTCCCCACCTTGGAAGTTGAGAACATTTTTCCAAGTCTTGATGACCTGATCGACGCGCATGGTGAGTTAGACCCGCGCTCTTCATACATCGTCCCTACGGGCTCCTCACTTCCTCCAGGCTCACATGTTATCAATCTGACTTTGTAGCTTTGCTCTTGGAGAACTTAAAGAAGCTGCGCTTAGAAAATAACTCCATCATCCAGGAGATTGGGAGCACACTGCTGCACCGGGTGAGTGGGGTCTTTTAGGGTCCCTGAGTCTTACTTCTCTCTCATCTCGCTGCCCTGACGTATAACATAGGCTGTAGTCATAAACAATACAAAATAATGTACGTTACAAAAAGTTCGGGATATTTGGCTTTTGGTTGAAATGTAAACGTGCCTGGAGTTGTGCGGCATTCATCATCCAGCTCTGCAGGGCATTGCTCATCAGTGTGTGATGGAGCCAGAGGACGTCCACTCCTTTGCCTTTCTGTGACTCTTCCAGTCTCTCTCTCTCTCTCTCGATACAACCCGCTGATAACACTCTAAGCTCAGTGGCCACTTCCATCTGAGAGCATCCTGCTTGAAGCCTCACAATGACGAGGACCTGTTAATCAATTGTAAGGTGTTGTCTTAGTCTCATGATGTCACCATGTGAACAGCAGGATGAGGAGGACTGTTTACATCCCAATTCACATTGATCCTCTAAATCTATTGGACGATTCAGGGATCAAACACCTGTTGTGAATTTTGCCATTAAGCTCCTCGTTAGAGATCAGCAAGTTGTACAAAAAGTCATCAAACATTGAACAATTGGAAGTGTGCATCTGAAGGGGAGAGATGCCTTTAGTATGTTTAAAAAAAAAATTCAAGAAATTTTATGTTCCTTCTTTCAACCAAAAGCCAAATATCCCTAACTTTTTGTGAGTATTATATGTACACAGTGACTGCACCAGCAGAATAGTGAGTGCAGCTCTGGAGTATAATACAGGATGTAACTCAGGATCAGTACAGGATAAGTAATGTATGTACAGTGACTGCACCAGCAGAATAGTGAGTGCAGTTCTGGAGGATAATACAGGATGTAACTCAGGATCAGTACAGGATAAGTAATTTATGTACACAGTGACTGCACCAGCAGAATAGTGAGTGCAGCTCTGGAGGATAATACAGGATGTAACTCAGGATCAGTACAGGATAAGTAATGTATGTACACAGTGACTGCACCAGCAGAATAGTGAGTGCAGCTCTGGAGGATAATACAGGATGTAACTCAGGATCAGTACAGGATAAGTAATGTATGTACACAGTGACTGCACCAGCAGAATAGTGAGTGCAGCTCTGGAGTATAATACAGAATGTAACTCAGGATCAGCACAGGATAAGTAATGTATGTACACAGTGACTGCACCAGCAGAATAGTGAGTGCAGCTCTGGAGGATAATACAGGATGTAACTCAGGATCAGTACAGGATAAGTAATGTATGTACACAGTGACTGCACCAGCAGAATAGTGAGTGCAGCTCTGGAGTATAATACAGGATGTAACTCAGGATAAGTAATGTATGTACAGTGACTGCACCAGCAGAATAGTGAGTGCCGCTCTGGAGGATATTACAGGATGTAACTCAGTTTCAGTACAGTATAAGTAATGTATATACACAGTGACTGCACCAGCAGAATAGTGAGTGCAGCTCTGGAGGATAATACAGGATGTAACTCAGGATCAGTACAGGATAAGTAATGTATGTACAATGACTGCACCAGCAGAATAGTGAGCGCTGCTCTGGGGTATAATACAGGATGTAACTCAGGATCAGTACAGGATAAGTAATGTATATACACAGTGACTGCACCAGCAGAATAGTGAGTGCAGCTCTGGATGATATTACAGGATGTAACTCAGGATCAGTACAGGATAAGTAATGTATGTACAGTGACTGCACCAGCAGAATAGTGAGTGCAGCTCTGGAGGATAATACAGGATGTAACTCAGGATCAGTACAGGATAAGTAATGTATATACACAGTGACTGCACCAGCAGAATAGTGAGCGCAGCTCTGGAGGATAATACAGGATGTAACTCAGGATCAGTACAGGATAAGTAATGTATATACATAGTGAGTGCAGCTCTGGAGGATATTACAGGATGTAACTCAGGATCAGTACAGGATAAGTAATGTATGTACACAGTGACTGCACCAGCAGAATAGTAAGTGAAGCTCTGGAGGATAATACAGATGTAACTCAGGATCAGTACAGGATAAGTAATGTATGTACAGTGACTGCACCAGCAGAATAGAGAGTGCAGCTCTGGAGTATAATACAGGATGTAACTCAGGATCAGTACAGGATAAGTAATGTATGTACACAGTGACTGCAGCTCTGGAGTATAATACAGGATGTAACTCAGGATCAGTACAGGATAAGTAATGTATGTACAGTGACTGCACCAGCAGAATAGTGAGTGCAGCTCTGGAGGATAATACAGGATGTAACTCAGGATCAGTACAGGATAAGTAATGTATATACACAGTGACTGCACCAGCAGAATAGTGAGTGCAGCTCTGGAGAATAATATGTTGCTTACCTGGTGTCATTTGCTTTGGTATAAGCAACAGATTATTGAACTCACTGAGGAGGTTGTTGTTTTTTCTTCTCCGTTGCCTCTAGATTTAGGTAATTGCTGTTACTGTGTATTCATGTCACTTCTCCTTTCACATAGAAGATACTTAGTAGTTTCCTCCAGAGAGCAGAAACCCTGAGCTTTCATAGAGAGCCGTCATAAATGGCTTGGGAGGATTTCCAGGCAACCACATTATTAGAGCCAACTCCACACCTACGTATCCAGGGATAAAGGCAGCAGATGAAGAGCGCTGGGAAGGGCCTTGTATCTTCATGTCTTTCCCTGTCTCCTCGTTCAGTTCGATGGAGCTGAAGGACTCTGGTTTCAGAAGATCTCCTCGAGGTTTTGCAGTCGCCAACCATTCGCGCTGGAGCAACTCAAGCAAAAGCAGAAGAAAGATCCTCGATTTACACAGTTCATTCAGGTAATTTGTGTTCTACCATCAGCCCCTCTGTTTATTCAGGGATTGTCTTCTACCACCAGTGTCCTATTGGTTGTTAGAAAGTACTGTCCATTTTATCTCCTGATCGCTCTACTTGGCCGTCTTCAGAGGCTACATGGTTGGCCCGGTATTGTCACTGTCCAACCAACCATAAGACCACAGTCAACATCAGAGCCTACAGGATAGTACTTTCATAGTAGAAAATTGGCCCAAGGATTGTGGAGAGAATATGGAGGGGAAGTCAAATATTGGTACATCCGGTAATACATGGCACCATATTGGATGGCCCATTTTGATTTATGACATGGGGCATATGTTAGCCCCTACCACACTTGGCTTTCTTCAAAGGCTACATGGTTGGCCCGGTATAGTCGCTGTCCAACCGTGAGGCCACGCTCAACATTAGAGCTTACAAGAAGTTAACTGCCATGTACAGTGAAGGAAATACGTATTTGATCGCTTGCTGATTGTGTAAGTTTGCCCACTGACAAAGACATGAACAGTCGATAATTTTAAGGCTAGCTTAATTTTTAACATTGAGAGATAGAATATCCAAAACAAAATCCAGGAAATTACATTGTATAAATGATTTCAATTTATTTGCATGTTGCTGAGAGAAATATGTGTTTGATCCCTTTGTCAAACAAGACTTAATACTTGGCGGCAAAACCCTTGTTGGCAAGCACAGCAGTCAGATGTTTTTTGTAGCTGATGATGAGGTTTGCCAGGAGGAATTTTGGTCCACTCCTCTTTGCAGATCATCTCGAAATCATTAAGATTTTGAGGCTGTCGCTTTGCAATTCGGAACATCAACTCCTTCCATAAGTTTTCTATGGGATTAAGGTCTGGAGACTGGCTAGGCCACTCCATGACCTTAATGTGCTTCTCTTTAAGCCACTCCTTTTTGCCTTAGCTGTATGTTTTGGGTCATTGTCTTCCTGGAAGACCCAGACACGACCCATTTTTAATTTCCTGCCGGAGGGGAGGAGGTTGTCACTCAGGATTTTACGGTACATGGCTCCATCTATTCTCCCATTGATGCGGTGAAGTAGTCCTGTGCTCTTAGCAGGGGAACACCCCCAAAACATAATGTTTCCACCTTCATGCTTGACAGTGGGGACGGTTTTCTTTGGGTCATAGTCAGCATTTCCCTTCCTCCAAACACGGCGAGTTGAGTTAATGCCAAAGAGCTCAATTTTTGTCTCATCTGACCCCAGCACCTTCTCCCAATGACTCCCAGAATCATCCAGGTGTCATTGGCAAACTTCAGACGGGCCTGCACATGCGCCTTCTTCAGATGGCCCTGCAGATGCACCTTCTTGAGTAGGGGGACCTTGCGGGCACTACAGGATTTTAAACCATTATGGCGTAATGTGTTACCAATGGTTTTCTTGGTGACTGTGGTCCCAGCTGCCTCAAGATCATTAACAAGTTCCCCCCGTGTAGTTTTAGACTGATCTCTCACCTTCCTCATGATCAAGGAGACCCCACAAGGTGATATTTTGCATGATGCCTCAGATCAATGTCTATTGACAGTTATTTTGTATTTCTTCCATTTTCTTACTTTTGCACCAACAGTTGTCTCCTTCTCGCCCAGCATCTTACTTATGGTTTTATAGCCCATTCCAGCTTTGTGCAGATCTATGATCTTATCCCTGACATCCTTAGAAAGCTCTTTGGTCTTGCCCATGTTGTAGAGGTTAGAGTCTGACTGATTGAGTCTGTGGACAGGAGTCTTTTATAAAGGTGACTATTTAAGACAGCTGTCTGTAATGCAGGTAAAGAGTCGATTAGGAACATCTAACTGGTCTGTAGGAGCCAGAACTCGTAATGGTTGGTCGGGGTTAAATACTTATTTCTCTCAGCAAAATGCAAATATATTTATATAATTTATACAATGTGTTTTCCTGGATTTTAATTTGGATATTCTGTCTCTCAATGTTAAAATTTACCTACCCTTAAAATTATAGACTGTTCATGACTTAGCAGTGGGAAAACTTACACAATCAGCAAGGGATCAAATAATTATTTCCTTCACTGTACTTTGCTAGTGGAAGCCTGGCCCAAAGATTGCGGAGAGGACATGATGGGGAGGTCAGATATTGGCCCTTCTGGTAATATGTTGCACCATATTAGAGGACTTGCTATGTTTTTAGCCATGGAGCATATGGTTCTCCTTTACTTCATTTGGATTCTGTCAAATTCTGTAGTTTTTTGGAAATCAAATGGATGTTCTTAAGACTAGAAATGACCCATGGGATAATGATAGGACAAGCCAATAAAGTCTGATAGATGAGGTTCCCACCTCTGAGAATGGGCCCTTGAATGTGTTATCTCTGAAAATAGAGCTGGTCACCCTTATGGATGACTCTCCATTCTCTTCTATGGGAGCTATGAGTAAAGCCGAACACAGCGCTCCCCTGTACTGGGAAATCCCATAGAACAGAATAGAGAACACAGCTCTCCCTTGTACTGGGAAATCCCATAGAACAGAATGGAGAGAAATCAGCGCTCCCTTGTACTGGGAAATCCCATAGACCAGAATGGAGAGAACACACGCTCCCTGATTGGAGCTCCCATAGAACAGAGAGGTAGAGAACACAGCACTCCTGATACTGGGGGACCTCTATAAACAGAGATGACTATTAAACAGTGTCCCCTGTAACTGGTAACTTGCCGATAGGAAACAGAATGGAGGAAAACCAGCGCTCCTGTCGGGTCAAACTATTTCTCTCAGACAAATGCAAATCAATTTATATCATTGTAACAATGGGATTTCCTGGATTTTAATTGATATCTGTCTCTCAATGGTTAAAATACCTCCCCTTAGAATATAGGGAATGTTCATGACTAGATGGAAAACTTACACAATCAGCAGATCAAATAATTATTTCCTTCACTGTACTTTGTGGAAGCCTGCCCAAAAAGATTGCGAGGACATGATGGAGGCAGATTTGGCCCTTCTGTATATGGGACTTCACCATATTAGAGGGCCTTTACTTCATGGATTCTGTCTGAAATTCTGTAGATTTTTGAATAGGAAATCACAGTGTCTTAAGACTAGAAATGACCATGGGATAATGATAGGACAGCAATAAAGTCGGATAAATGAGGTTCCCTCTGAGGAAATGGGCCCTTGAATGTGTTATCATGCTGAAATAAGTGGTCCCCTTATGGGATGACTCTCCATTTCTCATGGAGCATGAGTAAAGCCGAACACAGCGCTCCCCTGTACTGGGAACACCCATAGAACAGAATGGAGAACACAGTGCTCCCCTGTACTGGGAACACCCATAGAACAGAATGGAAAACAGAGCAGTCCCCTGTACTGGGAACACCCATAGAACAGAATGGAACACAGGCTCCCTGTACTGGGAACTCCCATAGAACACAATGGAGAACACAGTGCTCCCCTGTACTGGGAACTCCCATAGAACAGAATGGACAACACAGCGCTCCCCTGTACTGGGAACTCCCATAGAACAGAATGGAAAACACAGCGCTTCCCTGTACTAGGAAATCCCATAGAACAGAATGGAGAACACAGCGCTCCCTTGTACTGGGAAATCCCATAGAACAGAATGGAGAGAACACGGCGCTCCCATGTACTGGGAAATCCCATAGAACAGAATGGAGAGAACACAGCGCTCCCGTGTACTGGGTTCTCCCATAGATCAGAACGGAGAGATCACAGCGCTCCCTTGTACTGGGAAATCCCATAGAACAGAATGGAGAGAACACGGCGCTCCCTTGTACTGGGAAATCCCATAGAACAGAATGGAGAAAACAGCGCTCCCTTGTACTGGGAAATCCCATAGAACAGAATGGAGAGAACACAGCGCTCCCCTGTATTGGGAGCTCCCATAGAACAGAATGGAGAGAACACAGCACTCCCCTGTACTGGGACCTCCCATAGAACAGAATGGAGAACACAGCACTCCCCTGTACTGGGACCTTCTATAGAACAGAATGGAGAGTCGCGTGCATGCACAACCTGCTCTACTTTCTGAATGGAGACTTTCAGTGGCTTGTTCCTGAGATTGGCGGGCTTCCCAGAGATGGGACCAGCACCTTTCAGATGTTGATGTCCTATCCTAACCATCAGTCTATGGCGGGAACACCCCTTTAAATGTGAATAGTGACTAAACTTTGCCATCTCTCAGGAAGCAGAAAGCAATCCACAATGCCGGCGCCTACAGTTGAAGGACATTATTCCGTTTGAGATGCAGCGACTGACCAAATACCCTCTCCTGCTGCAGAACATCGCTAACCTGACGGGTGAGGGCACCTTCTCACTTATTTTATCACGGTTTTGCATGTTTATTCATTCGATCTTATTGGTAATGCTTTAAAGGGGTTTTGCCGCAATCTCATTTCATACCTCCTGCATCCAGCTCTTCAGCTCTGTGTGCTCATAAGGAGGCGTGTGTGATTTGTTTGAATTGAATATCATGTGACCCAGCAGGATGACATCACCAGGCCTTTCCTCTCTCTAGTCAAAGAAAGGTATGTTTATGTATAGAATTGTAAGTAGCTACATTGTAGCTCAGAGGTAAAACTTTTGCCTCCAGGCATAAGGGACCTCGGTTCAAATCCCTGCAGAAACCAAACCTGTGGATTTTATTTCTCTTTATCAATGCACAAACCTGATGGAGGTTTCTTTTTAATTTATTTGCACTGTTTGAGTAATTACTAAGGAGCACAGAGGACAGGAGTAGAATGACAGCACCTGGGGTTGAACACTCGCTCAGTAGTGAGTGTGTGTGATTACTACGGAGTACAGTCATGGCCAAAAGTTGTGAGAATGATACAAATGTTAATTTTTACAAAGTCTCCTGCCTCAGGTTTTATAATGGCAATTTGCATATACTCCAGAATGTTATAAAGAGTGATCAGCTTAACAGCAATTAATTGAAAAGTCAATAGTTGACTAGAAAATGAACTTTTTCCCCCAAAACACATTTCAACTTCATTGCAGGCCTGCCTTAAAAGGAGCAGCTAACATCGTTTCAGTGATTGCTCCATTAACACAGGTGTGGGTGTTGATGAGGACAGGGCTGGAGATCAATCTGTCATGATTAAGTAAGAATCACACCACTGGACACTTTAAAAGGAGGCTGGTGCTTGGCATCATTGTTTCTCTTCTGTTAACCATGGTTATCTCTAAAGAAACACGTGCAGTCATCATTGCACTGCACAAAACTGGCCTAACAGGGAAGAGTATCGCAGCTAGAAAGATTGCACCTCAGTCAACAATCTATCGCATCATCAAGGAATTCAAGGAGAGAGGTTCCATTGTTGCCAAAAAGGCTCCAGGGCGTCCAAGAAAGACCAGCAAGTGCCAGGACCATCTCTTAAATGTGTTTCAGTTCAGAATCGGGCTACCAGCAGTGCAGAGCTTGCTCAGGAATGGCAGCAGGCAGGTGTGAGTGCATCTGCACGCACTGTGAGGCGGAGACTCATGGAGCAAGGCCTGGTGTCAAGGAGGGCAGCAAAGAAGCCACTTCTCTCCAGAAAAAACATCAGGAACAGACTGATAATCTGCCAAAGGTACAGGGAGTGGACTGCTGAGGACTGGGGGTAAAGTCATTTTCTCAGATGAATCCCCTTTCCGAATGTTTGGAACATCTGGAAAACAGCTTGTTCGGAGAAGACAAGGTGAGCGATACCACCAGTCTTGTCTCATGCCAACTGTAAAGCATCCAGAACCATTCATGTGTGGGGTTGCTTCTCAGCCAAGGGAATCGGCTCTCTAACAGTCTTGCCTAAAACACATCCATGAATAAAGAATGGTACCAGAATGTCCTCCAAGAGCAACTTCTCCCAACCGTCCAAGAGCAGTTTGGTGATCAACAATGCCTTTTCCAGCATGATGGAGCACGTTGCCATAAAGCAAAGGTGATGACTAAATGGCTCAGGGAACAAAACATAGAGATTTTGGGTCCATGGCCTGGAAACTCCCCAGATCTTAATCCCATTGAGAACTTGTGGTCAATCATCAAGAGACGGGTGGACAAACAAAAACCAACAAATTGTGACAATATGCAAGCATTGATTGTGCAAGAATGGACGGCTATCAGTCAGGATTTGTCCAGAAGTTGATTGAGAGCATGCCAGGGAGAATTGCAGAGGTCCTGAAGAAGAAGGGTCAACACTGCAAATATTGACTCGCTGCATTTAACTCATTCTAACTGTCAATAAAAGCTTTTGTTAATCATAATATGATTGCACTTGTATTTCTGTATGTGATAAAAACATCTGACAAACACACATAAAAACCAGTGGGCAACAGATCAGGTGAAAATATAATATTTGTATCATTCTCAAAACTTTTGGCCGTGACTGTACAGAGGACAGGAGTAGAATGACAGCACCCGGGGTTGAACCCCCAGTAGCTTCCTGAGAGGAGAGGTGATGTATGAGCATGTGCGGCCAGGACTGAGGAGCTCTCAGCCCTGGTCGTATCCCCTGGAGATGAGCTGTAAACAATGGATCAATAAAGGAGCAGCTAAAACAAAAACGGTGCAGAATTTTTAATAATGATGAATGGTGAAAATGTTTATTATTTAATTTACAAACTTCCCACGTCAATTTTACTGCGTGGCAAAACCCCTTAAAAAACCCCTTCAAAGCTAAGGAGGCTTCTAGACCCTGGATGGCTGCCTCCTTACCCAGCTGACGTGGACAGTATGAACCAATAGTCACATCTCTATGGCCGCCAATAGTGTGAACAAGTTATTTGCTGCTGATCCATCGTCAATCGGTGATGTCTTGGAATTCTGCATTGACCTGATATTATAAAATGTTAACAGAGGAAGAAGAGGAGAAACAACGGGTACAGAAAGCGGCTGAGTGTTGCCGGCAGATCCTAAACCACGTCAACACCGAGGTGCGAGAGATGGAGAACAAGATGGTAAGAGACGACAGAGGGCCTGGGGAGTGGGAGAGGTCATCCTCAAACTGCGGCCCTCCAGCTGTTGGGAAACTACAACGCCCATCATGCATTTATATAACTATAACAGTGGGCATGATGGGGGTTGTAGTTTCCCAACAGCTGGAGGGCCGTAGTTTGAGGATGCTTGGTTTGGACAATCAATCGATACGGCCACTTCTTGTGGATAGCACTATATCAGCTCTACCAGGTAACACGGTCTACATTGGCTTTCTCATTACCTGTATTTCTATTTGTTCTCCTTTGCAGAAACTGATTGATTACCAAAGACGTCTGGATATGTCTAACCTGAAGCAGAGCAACGATTCGCTGTTCATCGAGTTCAAGGTAAAGACTGCTCAATGTATTCTTCATTATGGTCAACTTTCCGAATCGTCAAACCTACCAGAGGACATTCTTTTGAGGGTCCGCCCTCAGTCTGTGCACAACACCTGCGCCTCCGCTATTAAAGAGAACCTGTCACATAGTTTTTGCCCCTCCAGCTGAGGGCAGAACAAGCTAGTATCAGACATGCTGTTTCCAGCGCTGTGTCCCTTATTCTGTAAGATGCTGTAGTTTTCGTGTATTTAATGCTCAAATCTGCAGCTTTCAGCCAGAAGAGTCATTCGAAGAGTCCTTCAGAGTGTCAGTTTTTTTTCAAACCCGGCCAATCGGAGGCTAGCCCCGCCCACCTCAACTGACAAACCTATTACTTTGAATAGGTAGAAACGTGAATAACTGTCAGTGGGCGGGGCTAGCCTTTGGTGGGCGGAGCTAACACTCGCTCATGAATAAGATTTGAGGGGTAAATGCTCTAAAACTCCAGCATCTTACAGAATAAGGGACACAGTGTTGGAAACAGCAGGTCTGACACTAGCTTGTACTGCCCTCGGCAAGGGGGGAATAATCTATGTGACAGGTTCCCTTTAACTTCATCCTAGATTCTTATGTCATTGTACACATAGGAGAGAGGATCAGTTGGTTATTACCATAGGAAATGGATTCTAGTGACTTTAAGTGATTGGGTCCAAGGTCAACTCCAAATGGGGTTGTCTTCTGCTGGACATTTGGGGCTCAATATTAGGTCACAGCCTGGGCCTTCTACTTTGATTGTCTAGTTGGACCCTGACTTTGTCATTTTTTTTTTCTCAGGCAAGACCTAAAACTGCTTATTATTTATTCATCTAAATAGCACCATTTTATTCCACAACGCTGTGTAGATATTGACATTGGTCCTTGTTCCCACTGGGAATATCAGTCTAAATTCCAGATTAAACTATCTGTTTTTGCAGTGTGGGGGAAACCAGAGAACCCAGCAGAAACCCACATTTATACAGGGAGAAAAGATGTTATCCTTGGTGGGATGTGAACCCACGACCTCAGTGCTGCAGGGAAACCGTGCTACCACTGAGCCACCATGCTACTCTGTGCTACCTACTGAGCCACCATGCTACTGAGCCACCATGCTACTGTGCTACCTACTGAGCCACCATGCTACTGTGCTACCTACTGAGCCACCATGTTACTCTGTGCTACCTACTGAGCCACCATGCTACTGAGCCACCATGCTACTGAGCTACCTACTGAGTCACCATGCTACTGTGCTACCTACTGAGCCACCATATTACTCTGTGCTACCTACTGAGCCACAATGTTACTCTGTGCTACCTATTGAGCCACCATGTTACTCTGTGCTACCTACTGAGCCACCATGCTACTGTGCTACCTACTGAGCTTATTAATTAAATATGGGACGGTGGATAAGCAGTGTGATGCTTACGCATTTCAAACCATGCGTGGTACTTGATCACAGCTTGGTGGGATGTAAACCCACGACCTCAGTGCTGCAGGGCAACAGTGCTAACCACTGAGCCACCATGCTACTCTGTGCTACCTACTGAGCCACCATGTCCTATTGCTTATCCACTGTCCCATATTTAATGGATGAAAAGAAGAATTTAGAATAGTCTATGTTCTTGATCATGTGGATCTATATTTTCCAGCTGGTTGAGAGATCTCCCTTCAACATGCCGCATATAAAGATACAGATGACGATAGAATATTCTAAAATATTTTTATTCATCCAGTAAATATGGGATAAGCAGTCTGACGCTTACGCATTTCAAACCTTCTGCAGTTCTTGATCACAGCTCTGTGATCAACTACCACACGTGGTTTGAAATGCGTAAGCGTCATACTGCTTCTCCAGTCTGTAGATTTCATGATGCTTGTACTTGTCGCCTTCCCGTACATCTCTTAGGAAATGCTGATTTTTGTTTTTCAGAACATCGACCTCACAAAGAAGAACCTCATCTATGAAGGAGCGCTCACGTGGAGAGTCAGCAAAGACAAGTCTGTTGGTGAGACTCCTTTTCCTCCAGATCCTCATATCGGGGTCCGTGGTCTTGTTGGGGATAAACATCTGATCAGCTCTGATGTCTCCCCCTTTGCTTTGCAGATGTTCATGTTCTTCTCTTGGACAACGTCTTGTTGCTGCTTCAAAAGCAAGATGAACGTTTAGTCTTGAAGTGCCAAAGTCGGACAATCACCCCAGCCCCGGATGGAAAGCTCATGCTGAGTCCGATCATAAAGCTGGACACGGCAATGGCTCGGGAGGTGGCTACTGGTCAGTGCCTTGCAGTCACTGCTGGGGATGGCAGGGGTTGGGGGGGTAACTTCCTTTACATAGGGGTCTGTGAACAGGAGCAGACCCATTGACTTCTATAGAAGAGTTTTTTGGGCATGCTCAGTGACCTGGGAAGAAGACAATGTGCAGGAAGAGGGGAAGCTGTGACATCTTCTATGGTGAATAGGGGATCATGTGTTATCTATACAAAATGGAGTCACCTTTCAGTGTAATCCTGCTTGTGCTGATTACGAGGAAACTGCGGAGAAGTGATCTCTACAGAACAGACAGTGTCAGTCTATTATGAATGGCGGATCCTGTGTTCTCTATACACATTGGAGTCACCTTTCAGTGTAACCCTGCTTGTGCTGATAATGAGGAGACTGCTGAGACGTTTTCTCTACAGAACAGGAAGTGTCAGACCGTTGCGAATTGTAAATCCTGTGTTATCTATACAAATTGGTGTCGCCTTTCAGTGTAACCCTGCCTGTGCTGACAATGAGTAGACTGCTGAAAAGTTTTCTTGATGGAACAGGAAGTGTCAGACTATTATTAGGCCTAGTGGCCAAAGTTAGAATTGCAGGATTCTAGGATATTAAAAAAAATACTGATAGTGATCTAGAAAACTAAAGAACAAACACAGCGCAACAAAAAATTCTTAAAAATAAAACAGGTCATTTTCCGAACATCGTTCCCTTTAAATCCACCAAACTGTCAAATAATGGACAATGGTTGGGAAGGTGTCTTGTCCTACAGCTATAATTGTTTCATAAAACTCTTGTCTGGCTTTAACAACCCCTTTTGGTTTAGAGGGTCTCCTGATAACAAGTAGATAGTAAGGTGTCCTGCTGCGAATGCCACCGAGTGATCAGCAGAAGCACAGGGTTATAAACTGCGGGAAACCTGGCAGCATGTGCTCGTTTTTCTGCAGTGCCTCCGCAGGCGAAATGCAGCATTACATCTCCTTAGCGTTTCTTGATCTGCATTATCTTCTCTTGCAGATAACAAAGCCTTCTTTGTCATATTTAAGTGGGAGGAAAGACCGCAGATCTATGAGCTGGTGGCACCTACCACGTCTGAGAAGAAAACGTAAGTACAAAGAACACATAGATAATGTGTAGAAAGATACATGGATAGTACAGTGACCCAGAGGGCAGTTGATGCCAATAGTTGTACCTGTCCTGACGTAGGAAATATAGATTTAATGAGTTACGTAAAATTAAACAAATGCTTTTCTTTTTTTCACCAGAAATAGCGCCACCCTAGGGCTGTATCTAGTACTGCTTTTCAGCCCTGTTCACATGAACAAAGCTGGGCTACAGCTCATAAACATAGTTTTTTACCTAAAGAGGTTTTCTTCCCACAATTATTGAAATGAAGACTATTTCCAAAAACATTGCTGTTTTGATTTTGCTTTGTACAGAAGATAAAGAAGATTTTATCTACTGCTAGTGTATACACGTTTCTCTAGGTTTCCAACAACCTCTCCCTGCTCTCTCTCTCTCTCATCTCTGCTCCAAGAAGCGCTGTGATGAGTCTTTCCATGCTGAGTTTTATCCCCTGCACAGAACCTAAGTTAATGACAAGTTTTAACCCTTAGAGCTCTGTAGCCTTGTGCACTCCAGATTATAAACCTCCTGCACTCATTGACAGGAATAGCTAGGAACAGCAGAGCTGATATGTCCATCGCTGCTATAGAACCACCCACAGTCTGCCCAGGAAGTTTGAGTTTGAAGCTGGCTGTGGCTCCTTGAAACTGCAGGGTGAGAAAACCCCACTAAGGAGCTTGAATAAAATTATACCTTAATTGGCCCAGGGTAGGGACCCGGTACCCCTTCTCTGCTACGCTGGAGCTACTTGGTACTCCGCTCACCTTCCGGATTCTTATTCTGACAAAACAGTAGAGGCTCACGCTCCAATCACTCACTGTTGGGCGTCTCCTGTGTGTCGGGGTGAGAACCTGGATATGAAAGAAGAAAATCCCAATGAAGCTCCAGAGCTGCAATGGTGGCGGACCAGGGAGGTAAGTATCACTTTTTTTTCTGTTATTTCCCACCCTGGGCCCATGTATAATTTTATTCAATTGTACAACCCCTTTAGCCAAAACCCCCTTTATTCCAGCTAATCTTTTCTTCTGCCAATGTAAATCACACATATAGGAGCCATTCCCTACTTGTCATGTGCAGCTTTTAAGCCAGTCACCAGGCAGATTAGCAGCCTTAACTACGGCCCTGTTCACACTTTCAATGTTCATTTCCATTGTTCCGCTCCAACATCAGAGCCACACGGGAAAAGGTGAAAGTGGTGGCGGATCTGTCACTGACACCAATGGTGGTTGGTGGAACCCATTGACTACAAGTGTATGATGGAAGTCAGAATACTGTCTGTTTGGACGTGGATTTTTAGGCAGATTCAGAATCAGTATCCAAATCCGTCGTGTGAACATTCACTTAAAGTCAGTGGGTTCCACAAACCACCATTGGATTTGGATACTAATTCTGAGGCGGATTTAGCGCTGAATATGCCTCAAAATCCACGTCCAACCCGACAGTATTCCGACTTCCGTTATGCCCTATACCCTCTTGTCATTCTACTCCTGTCCTCTGTACTCCTTAGTAATCACACACACTCACTGCTGAGCGAGTCTTCAACCCCAGGGGCTGTCATTCTACTCGTGTCCTCTGTACGCCTTAGTAATCACTCAACACTCAATTTGATAAATAAAAAGAAAAAAGATACCTCAATTAGATTTGTGAATTGAGATATACAAAAAAATCTATACTTCTCCTGCAGGGATTTGAACTTAGGACCCCTATGTTGGAAGATAGAATCTCTAATCACTCAGCTACATTGTAGCTACTCACATCTCTTTCAATAAACAGACCTTTGTTTGACTAGAGTGAGCACACTGTGGGGAAAGACATGGTGATGTCAAGCCTGCTGGGTCACATGGTATACAGTTCAAACAAATCACACACGCCCCCTTTTGAAAACACTGAAGCTGAAGTAGGATAAAGGAGGCTTGAAACAGCTTTTTGGCAAAACCTCTTTAACCTCACCACTGAGACCGCTTACCTAGAACCACCGTGATCCTGCAGGTGGCGTTGTGCATTGTCCACTTGCTTAAAGGAGTTGTCTCTCTACAGGTTTTCAGCCTACCTCAGTGTGTCTGGCACCATAGGATTTTTTAATTCAGGGGCGTGCTTCTTGTCTGCCTCTTCTCCTTCCCCTTCCCCTTCTGACTGCAGTAACTTCTATACAGCAGGGGGGAGGGCGAAGGGGTTTGCTGCCAGAGTTAACCCTGTGTGTGCCTGCCTAGGTATGCTGCTCACTGCTGGATCAGCTGCACTGTGCTGCTGTGGCCGAGCTCTTGCTGCTCCTCTCCACAGAGTCAGGAGACAGCAGAGAGAGGGCTGCTCTATGAGTGGCTATGGAGCCAGAGGTCTGTGAAGCTGTGTATGCTAATAGCAGAGCAGGGGGGGATGTAAAGGTTCCTATACCCCTGCTTAGCATACAAATCTCCACGGACATCTCAAGCAACAACAAACAAACCCTGTTCTGTGCTGTCCTCCCATCAGAACAGACACAGGGCAGCTGTGAAGTGTGTTACTATAATCACCATGTGTCACTAATACAGCAGAGCAGGGAGGGATAGGAACCATTCACATGCCCCCCTGTTCTGTTCTATTAGTATAGTCAAAGCTCCACAGACACATGGTGATTATAGTAACACACTTCACTGCTGTCACATCCTACTGACCACAGATCAGCCTCACCTCTGCTCTCCTCAATCTGTGTAGAGAGCAGGAGGGAGCAGGCACACACAGGGTTAATCCAGGCAGCACAGCTACACAGACACAGAAGCCAGAGCCCTCCCCCTCCCCTACAGAAGCATCACATACTGTGCGGGAGGGGCTCTGTGCTCCGACCTGTATTGAGAAGCAGATGAGTCACCAGCACTGACAGCCAGTGAGATAAAAATCAACAGGTCGGTGGCTATAGTGATTCGAGGAGCTGATGCACTCCTACTACCAGGGATAACTCAAAATCAGTAGGACATTTGTAATGAACATATATTGCAAAGCTGCATGTTTTTTAAAGATCTTTTAATTAAAACCCAATCATTGTAGCGAGACAACCCCTTTAAATTATAAATGCCGAAATTTACATTACTCCTGTTCTACAGATAAACAACAGCAAAAATAAACTTGACAGATGACCCAACATGATATCACAGATCAGAGGGTTATGTTAATGATGTCAATGCTTTTTAATGGTTTTTGTTGAGCTCGCAGAACACGGCTCTCCATGTTATCACCGTCAAGCATCACTTTGCTACCTCCCTTGCTCCGACCTCGCACCTTACTTATTGGATTTATGAAACTTTTGTTCTTCTTTTAAGATGGTTTTCCCTAATCAGTCAAAATACTGGTCGTCTGGAATCATCTGCCCCTTGCAAGCCAAGACCATCCTTCAACAGTCCACCCCTGCTCCCACAGAGCCCAACCTAGTAAGTATATGACGTGGCCATGACCTCTATCCATTCATTGCTGTGTCAAGGATCAGATGACTGTCCTGTATACAGCAATTACATATGTTGTTGGAGAATTAGCCATTTACTATAAGCTTTTATTCATGTCTGCTGTGTGCAGCTTGCGGTAGGTTGCACTTCTTTTTCAGGGTCGACTTCATATTGGATGATGCCCTATGCCAGGGCCATCTTTTCCATTGGGCACACTAGGCAGTTGCCCGACTGCCCCACAAGTATAGGGGCCCCAGGTGGTCTATGTATGCCCCAGGAATACAAGGAACATACCCTGGATCCCTTGGTTGCTTTGCTTATTTAACAGTTTGTGTGTTTTTAGGATGTGCAGACAGTTACAAACCATGGTTGAGAAGGGAGCCAAAGGCTTCCTGCTCTGCCAATTAGTCTTGTGGGCTGTAGGGTGATAAAATGATTGTTCTTGGAAGGGGGGGGGGGGCCTGAGGCATGACCTTGTGTGATGTCATGTATTTCGGCAGGGGCCATCTGTAGTGCTCTGCCCAGGGGCCCATGATGCTGTTAAGACGGCTCTGCCCTATGCGGTGTCTTCTATTGACATCCCTTATAAGTTATACTGTTTTATAGTGTTCAGATACAATGGGCCTTATGTATGAAAACTGTCTAGAAGTATGGCTGTCTTTGTTGCCCATAGCAACCAATCAGAGCTTATAGCGACCAATGAGAGCTCATCGCAACCAATCAAACCCATAGTAACCAATCAGAGCTCGGCTTTCATTTCATGTACTGCTCTAAAAAGTTGAGCTCTGATTGGTCGCTATGAGCTCTGATTGGTTGCTATGGGTTCTGATTGGTTGCTATGGGCAACAAAGACAGACTTACTGCTAGACAGTTTTCACACATAAGGCCCAATATGTTGCCCAAGTAAATGGGTCATGCTGGATGGTGGCAAAATAAAAACATCACACATTGACCAAATACTACCATAAATTACACAAAAACATACAGTACAAATGCCTAAGAAGCAATCACACATAGTAAAGTGTGCCATACAGTGCTTAGGTCTCACCAACTTATGCTGACCAGATAATATTTACATACATAAAGTGACTGAATAACGGTGATACCATGTCTAAAAGGGCTGTTCCCACCATAGACATTGATGGCATATCGACAGGATATGCCATCAAAGTCAGACAGGAGCAGCTACTCTGGGAACAGGCCCTGAAGGTCTAGGTTCAGAATAGAGAGCCGGTCACACATGCACCTAACTCTCCATTCTGTTCTATGGGAGTTCCCAGTACAGCGGAGCGCTGTGTTCTCAATTCTTTTCTATGGGAGTTCCCAGAACAGGTGAGCGCTGTGTTCTAAATTCTGTTCTATGGGAGTTCCCAGTACAGGAGAGCACTGTGTTCTCCATTCTGTTCTATGGGAGTTCCCAGTACAGGGGAGCGCTGTGTTCTCCATTCTGTTCTATGGGAGTTCCCAGTACAGGAGAGCACTGTGTTCTCCATTCTGTTCTATGGGAGTTCCCAGTACAGGGGAGCGCTGTGTTCTCCATTCTGTTCTATGGGAGTTCCCAGTACAGGGGAGCGCTGTGTTCTCCATTCTGTTCTAATGGAGTTCCCAGTACAGGGGAGCGCTGTGTTCTCTATTCTATTCTATGGGAGTTCCCAGTACAGGGGAATGCTGTGTTCTCTCCATTCTGTTCTATGGGAGTTCCCAGTACAGGGGAGCGCTGTGTTCTCCATTCTGTTCTATGGGAGCTCCCAGTACAGGGGAGCGCTGTGTTCTCCATTCTGTTCTATGGGAGCTCCCAGCACAGGGGAGCGCTGTTTTCTCTCCATTCTATTCTATGGGAGTTCCCAGTACAGGGGAATGCTGTGTTCTCTCCACTCTGTTCTGTGGGAGTTCCCAGTACAGGGGAGCGCAGTGTTCTCCATTCTGTTCTATGGGAGTTTCCAGTAAAGCCGAACCACTTCTGAGACCTGCACCAATTAGGCTTTGATGGTGTGTCCTACCAATATACCAGCAAAGTCTATGGTGGGAACACCCTTGTTAAAGATACTGCTATACAGTGAGTGATGATATTTTTTTAGTGGTTATTAGCAATGACTGAAACCTCCTAAGCGTCCAGCCAGGGCACTCCCCCCCACGACCGACTTTTAGTATCTATGGTTTCCATTTATACCATGCATTTGTGTAGTAACGATAGACATGCTCATGCAGATCAGAACCCACCAGTCCTGGTGTCTAGTGGACATTACTCAGTCTCTCTTCTCTTAGTTTTGGCTTCTTTTAACTATTTTCCCTTTTTTTGGCTATAGTGATCAACTTCTGGGCGGTTCGGAAAATGGAGGTTCCATGAAAGAGTCTGTAACGAAGGACGGTAAGTGCTTCCGGCCTCTCCCACCTAAATCACAATTTTAGCCTAATCCCCATGGAAAAATGCAGATAGTTTTATGAATATGACCTTCAGCTGGATCTGTCAGCTGAATATCCTGCCCCAGGTAAGAGCAGCATATTACAGCTACAGGTGCGTAATCCTGTTTGCAAAAAACACTGCAATTTTTTGGGCCAAATTCACAGTTCAATTGTTGGACTAGACTGAACCCAGTGGCAGGCAGCTCCAGTCGTTATTTTACCTGGGAAAAATAAATAGGTGCAGCTAATTGCTGAGCAGCAGCTCACGTACCCCACTGCTAGGGGAACAATTAGATGATAAAAAACTGCACATTAATTTAATACCTATTCACACCAGTATACAGAAAAACCACAGTGTAATGCATGAGGAGATTGCACAAATGCAAAATACCAATAAAACAAACAGTAGTGAGGTATGTGAGCTGTTGGTCAGCAATTAGCTGCACCTGTTAATTTTTCCCAGGTAGCATATAGGCTGGAGCTGCCTGCTACTTGTTCAGTCTAGTCCAGCCATTGAGTTGTAAGTATGGCCCAAAAAATTGCAGTGTTTTTTGAGTAAGTAATGTCCCATTTTTTGTGTTTTTTCTGTAATCCTGATTGCCAAAAACACACCAAGAAGTTTTTTGTGCCACTGAATCCATGCCCCCACCACCCCAGGTCGGTGACTGACAGGCTGTAGTTTTAGGTGCATACAAAGCCGCCTGTCAGTCACCGCATAAAGGGGCAAGGAGAGGCCAGGGCAGTCCAGTAGATGAGATAGGCAGGAGGTGCGCTAAAATTTATTGCACTGGCGCACCCCCTATAGTTACTACAACATATGTTAGACACATTTCTATTCTTTTCACAACCTATTGGCTGGCGCACATTTCCCTAATATCTTGCATCAAGGTCATGGTGCAGCGCAATAATCTGGGGCTTGAGTTCATGATTTTTTGGAGCCATGGCCACCTTTTCAACACTGTCTAATGAGGTGTATAAAGGGGCCTCAAACACATGATAAATGTATCCCATGTGCTCCAGTCTTGAGCCAAAATTCTGTGCTTGCCCGAACCAGGTCCCATCACCTGCTGTGCCACATTGCAGCTGCCCCATGCTAGAAATGTGTCCTATGTACTAGAGAACCTGTGACCTAGAACCTCTCCAGCCCTGACTTCTCAATCCACTCTTCTGTCTACAGAAAAGGAGGAATCCCTAGAAGACGTGGGCCTAGGGGGTGAGGAGAATTCCGGAGAACGATCTTCAGAACATCTGCTTGACCACGACTTTCAGGCCTACAAGCTGAACCAGTACACGAGCACGGGAGGAAATGTGGCCAGTGAAGCACTGGAAGAAGGTGAGAACGGCAGGAAAGATAAAGGGAGGTTGACCTCTTTATCTTGTAGGGATTCTTTAATATAGCATGTAGTGTTATCCAGAGCTGCACTCACAATTCTGCTGGTTAACTGAGCTCATATTATACTAGGGTCAGTTAGTTTTCCATACTTTAGATTGATGACCAGGAATAATGATTTCACCTCCAAAAATACATGTGACCAGGAAAAGTTCTGTACAGGCACTGAACATGCAGGGGATGCGGAAGCTCTGGAGTATAATACAGGATGTAACTCGGGATCAGTACAGGATAAGTAATGTATGTACAGTGACTGCACCAGCAGAATAGTGAGTGCAGCTCTGGAGTATAATACAGGATGTAACTCAGGATCAGTACACGATAAGTAATGTATGTACACAGTGACTGCACCAGCAGAATAGTGAGTGCAGCTCTGGAGGATAATAAAGGATGTAACTCAGGATCAGTAAACGATAAGTAATGTATGTACACAGCGACTGCACCAGCAGAATAGTGAGTGAAGCTCTGGAGTATAATACAGAATGTAACTCAGGATCAGTACAGGATAAGTAATGTATGTACAGTGACTGCACCAGCAGAATAGTGAGTGCTGCTCTGAGGTATAATACAGGATGTAACTCAGGATCAGTACAGGATAAGTAATGTATGTACACAGTGACTGCACCAGCAGAATAGTGAGTGCAGCTCTGGAGTATAATACAGGATGTAACTCAGGATCAGTACAGGATAAGTAATGTATGTACACAGTGACTGCACCAGCAGAATAGTGAGTGCAGCTCTGAGGTATAATACAGGATGTAACTCAGGATCAGTACAGGATAAGTAATGTATGTACACAGTGACTGCACCAGCAGAATAGTGAGTGCAGCTCTGGAGTATAATACAGATATGTCTTAGAATCGGTACAGGATAAGTAATATACTGTATGTGGAATGCATTGTAATATTTTTCATTACCTCTTTTTTTCAGTGTTGGTGTTGAAGAGGTTACTTGTACGTAATATCCGTCTAAGTCTAGATGCCGATTCTCTTGCAAACCTCGACAGCTGGTCTGACAATCCCCAGGATGAGGCTGGAGTGCCCCAAGCTGCTCAAGATGAGAGGGCCACAAATGGTGATCAGGAAGAAGATGCTGCAGCAGACTCTGACAGGGAGGCCAAAGAGCAGGGTAAGAATGGGGAGATTATAGCCGGAGTGCATTGAGGGCAATATCGCTTTCCAGCATTGGACCCATGCATTTCCAACCTCGCCATTATTTTTGGGTGCCTTGGTCCACATGACTGAGGGTCAAAGTACTTTGCAATCAGTTTCCTTATGTAGTAATTAATAATTAGTGCGTTGTCTAATTCGGTCTGTTGCTTGCTTCCTACAGGTCATGATTTAGGTCCAAAAGATATTGGAGAGTCTCTCTCTGCTCCGATTGTGTTGTCCCAAGAACAATCAGAGGAAGTTAGAAGACGCATTCTTCTTCTGGAGCAGAGAGTCCAGCAGCTCAAGGTCAGTGTTCATATAAGACAGAGCGATAATGATCCGCACTTATCTCTCAAAAGGGACACCAAAAATGTTGGCTCAGAATGGAGAGCTGGTCACTCTCACACATGAATCACTATTCTCTTCTATGAAAGTTCTGCGTATGGTCGAACACCCCGCTCCCCTGTACTGGGAACTCCCATAGAACATAATGAAGAACAAAGCTCTCCTCTATACTGGGAACTCCCATAGAGGAGAATGGAAAACACAGCACTCCCCTGTACTGGGAACTCCCACAGAACAGAATGGAGAACACAGCGCTCCTCTGTACTGGGAACTCCCAGAGAACAGAATGGAGAACACAGCGCTCCCCTGTACTGGGAACTCCCATAGAACAGAATGAAGAACACAGCGCTCCTCTTTACTGGAAACTCCCATAGAACAGAATGGAGAACACAGCTCTCCCCTGTACTGGGAACTCCCATAGTACAGAATGGAGAACACAGCGCTTCCCTGTACCAGGAACTCCAATAGAACAGAATGGAGAGAAAACAGCGCTCCCCTGTACCAGGAACTCCAATAGAACAGAATGGAGAGAAAACAGCGCTCCCCTGTACCGGGAATTCCCATAGAACAGAATGGAGAACACAGCGCTCCCTTGTACTGGGAACTCCCATAGAGCAGAATGGAAAACACAGCCCCCCCCCTGTACTGGGAACTCCCATAGAACAAAATGGAGAACACAGCGCTTCCCTGTACCAGGAACTCCAATAGAACAGAATGGAGAGAAAACAGCGCTCCCCTATACCAGGAACTCCAATAGAACAGAATGGAGAGCAAACAGCGCTCCCCTGTACCGGGAATTCCCATAGAACAGAATGGAGAACACACAGCGCTCCCTTGTACTGGGAACTCCATAGAGCAGAATGGAGAACACAGCGCTCCCCTGTACTGGGAACTCCCATAGAACAGAATGGAGAACAAGCCTCCTCTGTACGGAAGCTCCCATAGAACAAATGTAGAACACAGCGCTTCCCTGTACTGGGAACTCCCATAGAACAAAATGGAGAGCACAGCACTCCCCTGTACTGGGAACTCCCATAGAACAGAATGGAGAACACAGCGCTCCCCTGTACTGGGAATTCCCATAGAACAGAATGGAGAGCCGTCCCGTTCTTAAGACTGGTTCAGATCTCAGAGGTGGGACCTGCACCTATAATACTGACAGGATATGCCATCAAAGTCTATTCTCTCCGGAATAGCGGCATTCTGGACCCAGTCTGCTATTGCAGCTACTAACAATGATTCCAAAGAAGGGATGTTACAACTTACTGACCGAGGTCATCAAAGTTTATGGTGGGATAGTCCTTTAACAGTTCTCCTTATTGCAGTAGAATTCCTTACATTGTGCATCTGAAAGTCCAGAAATGGTAGTGATTAGGATTCTTCTGTTTTAGGCACAGGGCTACAGAACAATATAGAAAGGCCCAGAGCAAGCTGAGCGGTAGTGTGAACAGAGCTTGAAGATGACTATACATAATAGCTCTCTCCTGGTCCTCCCATACACATGCACACTCGGCTAAGCTGAGCGTGTAGTGTTCTGTATGGTGAGAGGGGATAAAGTTGCTGTCACTCTCCTCTGGTGGAGGTTCATCTCCCAAAAACATAAGGATTGGGCCTATGAAATCTAGCTTTTCTATCCATATCACCCTGGCCATCGTGTTTGGAGGCCCCATGCACATTATATAGTTGTTTAGTCCCATCAGAATCTGCAGTTTTGCAAACATTTATCTAGTCTGTATAGCCAGCTGTAGACTTCGCTCTTGCTACCCAAGAAAACCTGTTGTATTTACTCTTCTATGAAATCCAATAATCCAGAATATGTGATATTCCATACATTCCATTATTGCCTGATAAAAGGAATTTCACTCTATTACTATTATTATTGAACATTTAAATATGGTAAGACTTATATTTTTAATGAGAGTTAAATAGGAGTTATATTTGACCGCCCCTTTATACTTGCTATCAGACTCGGACTGGCCCACAGGAGAGTAGAGGAACCCCCGGTTGGTGCCTGGGCAGGGTGGGCCCATTTCAGGGAGAAAGGCAGAGAAATAGTAGCAGAAACCAAGAGGCAAAGTGCAGTATTTGTAGTCTTGTACAGTAGTTGTAGGATGGTCCTCAAGAATGAAGTCCCCGGGTGGGCCCCAAGAATGAAGTCCCCGGGTGGGCCCCAAGAATGAAGTCCCCGGGTGGGCCCCAAGAATGAAGTCCCCGGGTGGGCCCCAAGAAGCAGATTTACTGATCAGCCCCAGGCAACCCATTCCAACATTGCGTGCTAGGACATTCTGGTGGTCCTTTAGGGCTTTGTCTGCCTCTTAAAAAGATCCTATCAGGAGCTCCTTGGGTTTTCAGTAAAATTAAAAAAACGTTATCCTCTCCTTGCTCTGCTTCCCGGTTCCAGCGCCACATCTCCCAATCTGTTATTTTCATTCTGTTCCTTACGAACCGGGACCAGAACCAGTCCGCGGCGGCAGTGGTCACGCGCCTCTTCTTACATCACTCTTCGGAGCTGTTTGCCTCTTAACAGTGATGTAAGCAGAGGCACAGGCCCGCCGCAGTGGAGACATCCCCATTGAGAAATAACAGAATACCGGAGAGACGCGACACTGGACCCAGGGACTGGAGGAAGGTGAATTTTTTTTTTTCGATTTTACTGGAGCTCCAAAAGCTGATGATACAATTTTCTTACGAAGTTGACAACCCCGTTACTGTAGGTATAATTTTCTGGATTATTGGTTCCAGAGCTGCTTCGTTCTAATCACGCCCTTCTTCCTCCTCCTCAGGTAATAGAAGAGGATTATATCCACCTACAGAGGACAGTTGCCAAATTTACTGTATCCCAAGGAAGCTTCACATGAAACAGGTAAACTTGATAATGTTCTTCCAATACCCTCTTCAGTTATTTAGGGTTAATGGAGTCAGTCTGTGTTCCAAGACCCTCACTTATGAGCAGACACAGGGAGCCTCACAAAAAGCATTGCTGTACCCTGGAGGACTGGAGACTTCTATTCATTATACAGGCTGTCCATTGATTTCAATAACAAAGAAAAAAGAGAGGGGGCGCTCTCATGCTGATGTCTGTTTACAGTGCAGTATATAAAAATCAGTGTGAACTGGGTGCTCACCTTCTTAGGTGGTGCTTAAAAGCAAGCACAACGCTCCTATGCGTTTTAATAGACTTAGTCCGAGTCATCCTGCAGCAGCCGCGGGTCCTTTCTCCAAAGCCGCACGAAGTATCAAGAAAATATAGGAAATAAAGATTCCGGCGCTTACTATAAAACTACCTCTTTGAGGCAAAAAAAAAAAAAGGTGCTATTAAAAAGGTTTTATTGTTAAAAACAACTTCCTAAAAGAATGTAAACCTTTTGCACCATGTAAAATATTCAGAATACTCGACGCGTTTCTTGCCTCAAACAGGCGCTGCATCAGGAGTCATGCAGGGTTACATTCTTGTATGAAGTTGTTTTTCACAATAAAACAATATAGTAAGCTCCGGGATCCATAAGCACCAGGAGTCATGCAGGTTTACAAGAATGTAAACCTGCATGACTCCTGATGCAGCGCCTGTTTGAGGCGAGAAACGCGTCGAGTTGTTTACATGGTGTAAAAGGTCTGCATTCTTTTAGAAAGTTGTTTTTAACAATAGCACCTTCATTTTACAACAAAGAGATTGTTTTATAGTAAGCGCCGGGATCCGTTTTTTTCTATATTTTCACTGATTTAAATAGGAAGTGTGTAATATTTCATTTTTCCTGTGGAGGCGCTGTAGGAGAACTAAACAGTTGTGACAGTTTGCCACATAGATAAGTCAATTTTTGGGGGTCTTGGCAGAAGGACATCTTGGGGTTATCAGCCGGTCATCAGGAGACTCGTCTAACAAAACTGGTTTACTTTAAGGAACCCCCCTTCTATGATCATTATTATAGCTGGAATACCAAGTCCTAATATTGTGTTACTGGATCCGTCACTAACCTACAGACAATAGTAAAGAAAAGAAAGTGATTGCAGATACAGACTACAAAGTGTGTAGTCTGAAACCATGGAAACATTTAGGTCTGCATAGCAGCTGTGTATGTTCACACAGCGTGTTGGGTCCGTGTGAACATATGCTTTTAGCTGCGTGTTTGGATCTGTATCGGACCTGAAGTGGACCCAAACATGCAGCTAGCAAATAGCAGTGTGATTTACATTGCTATTAACGTGAAACACACATCGGCGTTCATACGAATGATCGTCGATGCGTTTCTCATTGCTTCTTTCGGATCCGTTCCAATTATTGTCATGTCAATTCTTGGTCCGAAAGACGCAGCAGAAGCTCTATAATAAACTACAGGGTGTGGTCCTGCTGCAGCCAAACACTCAGCTGCATGTTGGATACGTTTTGGAGGCGTTTAGGATCCGATCGTCGCTGCATTTTTGGATGCAATTTTCGGATCCAACACAGATCCAAAATCGGATCCAAAAACGCAGTGTGAACAACCCCTAACTCTAGTAGATGCTTAATCAAGATATGTACAAAGTTGCTTAATTTCTTTTCTAAAGGGATAGTCCTATGATGTCTTTCCATGTCCATGTACTCTATTAGGACATATGAATATCATAGAGAGAGTCCCCCACTCAGTATACCCTCTAAGAGCCAAGATGAGCTCCCACTCAAGCCGTCCGTGTATTTAAATGTATGGCTGCTGTGTGAGATTATATTTCTTCTGCAGGTAAAAAGTCTTGTTGGCTGAGGCTTCCCTTTCCCCATTTAAAGTGATCTGTGACCTCTCCTGACCTGTCTGCTTTTAGTAAATCCTTGTGTTCCCTGTGAAACAACAATTTTGGAGCCTCTTCTCTGTGTTGTGTTGTTCCTCTGTTATTCCTCCTACAAATGTATTACTGAATCTGTCAGATGGGTGTTACCATTCCAATTTCCAAAGGGGCGTGTCCCTGCACATTCTGACTGTCCACTCTGATTGGACAATGTCAGATTATGCAGAGACACTCTCGCCCCATTAGTAACACCCATGTGACAGTTTGGTAATAATTTTCAAAGAGGTAAAATGGAAACTACAAATGCTCCAGAATTGTTATTTCATGGAGCATATTAGTAGTTGCTAAGTCAGACGTGCCCGTAATGGACAGAATGATGCCTAGGCTACTGCCTGTCACAGGGATGTATGGAGCTGGCTCACGTATAGACCGCAGGTGTTGGCCACCAGTTACAGCAGCCCCTGTGTTCAGTAGTCAGGACTGACGTTAACTCCGATTCTGGCCATTTAACTGCTTAGATGCCACGTCAATGCAGTTGCGGCATCTAGGTAGTTATGCAGGAGGGGGATGCCACCTACCACCTGCCCTATTTATCTGGGGCACTGGAATGCCCTGTCCCAGCTCTGGGGAAGTATATGCAGAAAAAAAGAGAGGGGGCACACAATAGTGTTATACTGTATAATAAGAGTAGATGGTAAAGAATGATGATATATTCTCACCTTTTGGTGTTGCGCTACTAATATAGAGGCACAACACTCATAAGCGCTTGCAGGGCTATTTGTATCCCGTAGCCCTTACTACGGCAGCCGCTGGTCTCTGGTACTCCGTTCCGTGGACCGGTAGGAGAATCGCGGATACACGCGAGAAACGCGTTAAGTTATTGTTATATGTTTTTAATTTTGCATAGGTAATTCCGTAGCAATTTTATGAATAAAAACCTTTTAATTAAAAAAGCCTTTAGCTTGGGCTTTTTTTATTTTCATATGCACGTGCGCCGGGTCCGTTTTTCTTTTTCCTCTTAGCTCTGGGGAAGGCCACAGGTCCTGTTTAAAGTGGTTTTCTCACCATGCTGTTTCACAGAGTCACAAGCAGCTTCAGACTCGCACTTCCTGATCAGGCTGTGAATGGTTCTATAGCAATGATAATCCTATTCCACTCCTCTATAGCTAGCTGGGTATGACAGTGACATAAGCGCAGAAGATTTAATCTTTGTAAACAAAGCTACAGAGCTCCAAGGAGTGAAAAACAAGTGCTTTTCAAAGGTAATCTAATCTTGTTAGAGATAAAGATTCTGCTCTTTCTGACCATGGGGTCATCACTCCCTGCTCAAGGAGTGAAAACAAGTGCTTATCAAAGGTAAACAATCTAATCTTGTTAGAGATAAAGATTCTGGAATTTCTGACCATGGGGACATTACTCCTTGGCTCAGGAATAGAACAATGTGCTTATCAAAGGTAAACAATTAGTCTTGTTAGAGATAAAGATTCTGGAATTTCTGACCATGGGGACATTACTCCATGCGCTCTGTGTAATCAGAAAGAGAGAGATGGATGGTACCTAGAGACACTTGTATGCACTCAGAGCAGATACAATCTCCGATCTCCTGACTAGGGCTATATCAAAAGAGCAATGTATTTGGTAAAAGTCTTCATTTACTGTTCCCTACATGTTGAAAGCTAATCATTGTAGTGCTGCTTTTGATACAATGGGTTGGGTTGTGGTCAGGTATCTGACGTGTTTTTATCTTTCCCCTTAGGTCGTATTTTCCATTGTTAACTGCGCTACACACCCTGCCAAGAATGACGGTGACGCAACCTCTGTGGTGCTTCTGCCTGGAAACCGGACGATTGTTGGGGTGGGAGTTATGGGACTATATGGACTGCCAGTCATTGGATGTGGGTGGGTGGGACGCCTCCTGTTAATAGAGGGGACCTTGTTTTATCCCTTTTGGACGACACATAAGTGCCTTATTGCTTTTATAACTTTTTTGTTATTTTCAGGGACTGTCGGAGGGCTGGGGGCTGCTGAAATATAGTCGGTGTTCTTCTTTTAATATATATATCAGATATAGAAATTCTTAACATAGCTGTACAGTAAAGTTATCTGGTCTGCTTACTAGAAAGACTGTTTTTTTGGGTGGGCGGGGGGGAGGGGTTATTTTTTTTGCCCATGAAAAAAAGTTTACATAAAAATAATTGAAAAGCAAAGAAAAAAAATTCAACTTTGCGAGGAATTTGAGGTTTCTCTGTAGTATTGGTGCCTGGATATGAATGGCATAGAGAAAGTGTCAAAGGATTTAGGATTTAAGGGGTTATGAGATGAGTTAGGAAGAAGGTAGAAGATGAAGATAGGGCTGTGGGCCCCAAAATTAGGCTTTCTTGCTGTTGCAAAACTAAATTTCCCTGTTATGTGGGATATGCTGCATTTCCTATGTACATCAAGGAATAAGGGTCTATGAACTGGGGGCCCCCCTGAATGAAGACATCAGGATAAGTTGGCTAATGCCTTGTACATAATCTTGTCCTTAAGAATTTATAGTTTAATTTAAAGGAGGTTTAATTTAAAATGGATTTGCGTATTTTTTTTTTCCAGAACAGCGCCACCCTTGCATCCATAGGCCACATCTGGTATTGCAACCTATCCTTATTTAAATGAAAAAGGCTAAGCTGCAATACCAGACACAGCCCCCCGACAATAGTGGTGCTGTTTCCGGAATGAGAATCAAATCCCATCTTTCTGATCCTGGACAGGTTCTTCAGCATCACGGTGTTAAAGGCAAGGTGTGAAATGTACGTGTTATAAACAGTCGGTCTAACTAGGTGTTTTTCTTAGTGGTTATGGATTTATGAGAACGTTCTGGTTGTAATCCAGGCAACCACTCTATAAGAATAGGATTTTTGTACTAATGACTTACACCTTCTGATATTTAGGTATCAGGATTTGAAGGTGGAAGCATCACTGTGGAAGAGGGAACTTAAGAGGGTTTTCCAACCATTCACTTTGGAGGCATATTTTACTGATATTCATCAAAGTGTGATAGGTACGGGTTACACCTCTGGAACCGGCACCTATCTTGGGAACAGATCCCCCAAAAGTGTCGGCTCAGTATGGAGAGCTGGTCACTCCTGTGCACGACTCTCCATTCTGTTCTATGGAAGTTCAGTGTACGGCCAAACATTCCAATCCCCTGTAATAGGAATTCCCATAGAACAGAATGAATAGTCGTGTGCAGTCGTGACCGGTTTTTCATCCTGAGCCAACACTTTAGGGGACCTATTCCCAAGATAATTGGGGGTCCCAGAGGAGGGACCCGCGCCTATCACACTGTGAAGGCCTATTCTGTCAATAAGCCATCAAAGTCTATGGGGGGAACACTCCTATAAGGAGGTTCTCCAGCTAAAGCTAAAAAATCTGATTAATAAGGGTTAGGCATGTTAATATTAAGAAAGAAAGATATGGGGCCTTTATGCATGAAAACTGTCTAGCAGTAAGACTGTCTTTGTTGCCCATAGCAACCAGTGCTCATAGCAACCAATCAGAGCCCATAACAGCCAGTCAGAGCCCATTGCAACCAATCAGAGCCCAGAAAGACCAATCAGAGCTCAGCTTTCATTTCATATAGCGCTCTAGGAAAATAAAACCTGGGCTCTGATTGGTGGCTATGGGCTCTGATTGGTGGCGATGAGCTCTGATTGGTGGCTCTGAGCTCTGATTGGTTGCTATGGGCTCTGATTGGTTGCTATGGGCTCTGCTTGGTTGCCATGGGCAACAAAGACAGTCTTACTGCTAGACAGTTTTCATACATAAGGCCCATGGTTTAATTGTTGCCACATAGCTTTCCTTCTGCAGCTTTGAGCTGAGCATCAGAGACATTTAGACCAAGCTGGTTGCTAGGGATAAATAGCCTAACAACGAGTCTCTAATGCAGTTGTCAGACAACACATCCCTATAACTATTCCAATTTGGGCATATAGGAGGCTTAGACATCCTCAAACCAGGCTTTTTCTAGGCTAGGTGTCCGTGGTGACCTTATTTGTGACCACCACCCAACCTCACTATCTCGAGGGGTGGAGGTCGCTTGCTATGATCTGATCACCAAATGACCAATATGGTCGCCAATCGTTGCATGAAACCTTTTGACTCATTGGAAAACATGTTGGTGACTAATGATTCTGAACGTCGCCATGGAGCCTTGGCTAGAAATTTTAGGCATTGAACCTCCAATTTTTGACTACCCTATAGTTGTGGTGAAACCAGGGTATACCCGTAGTAGCACCACCACTGCTGGTTAGCTATAAAATGTCTACCTCTTCTCTAGAGGACCTTTAAAACTAAAATTAAATCTATTGTATACAGATGTGTAAAGGGCGGGTATTATATATATATATGTATTTTTGTTTTAGTCCGATGGGGCTTGATATTCCGTTTGGTTATTTAAACATCATTCCTATATATATTTATATATATATATATATATATTTGTGAAGCTTTGGGAATTTTTGTTTTATATTTTGGTAGGTTTATGAATTGACGCTCTTCTGTTACGAGAGGGACAATATCCCCCCCATAAGATATTTTTCTCAATCTATGTACCAAAGAAAAAACTTCTTTTTTTTTCCAAACGTTGTAATTTCCAAAAAATTCACCAAAAATAAATATTTTTTTTTCCTCTGACTACCGCGTGTGTGTGTGAAATGATTTCTTCCCATCCTAGAAGACAACAGTCGATAAGCGGATTTGTTTCTGTTTTTCTTTATTGCTTTGCTGTGGGATTACTTTGCTTTATTCATTTTACTCACAGAAACAAAGAGAAAAAAAAAAAAAGCATCTGCGATTTTTCATCATTTTTTTTTTTTTCCTCCCTAGTCTCCCCCTCCGTAACGTTACCACATACATCTTTGACAGAACACTGGATGGGGAGTGGGAATACCGGATGTTTAAACATATACACACGATAAATTGGACATGGTACACAGGTGAAACTGGGGATACTGGTTTGAATCAGAAAACTAAGACGCCTCCTTAAAGGGGGATTTTTTTTTTTTTTTCTTCTTGCATCCTACAGAGCTGTCAGAAGATAACATCAGTTGTGGTTCATGAACCTGAATCCCAATTGATCACTTATTTTGCTCTCTACAAAACCTGAACCTCTTCGGCGCCATCTGTAAAGGTGGTTCCAACAAGAAACCAATCAGATTCCTGCTTTCGTTTTAAAAAACACTGTGAAAAATAAGAGCTGGAATCTGATTGGTTGCTATGGACCACTTCTCGTACTAGTCTTGATACATTTTCTCAAACCATTGAAATTGGTAATATTCTGCCTCTTTCAATTTGGAAACTTTTTGGTGGTCCAAACTCATGGACTCCGTTAGAAGTTTTTTGATGAATGGCTATAACATATAACAGATATTTTAACTAGATTTTCTTTTGAATTGAGTGTACAGGATTAAAGGGGAGTCCATAGCAGGTTGCCCCTTATCGGATGCAACACTGAACCTCTTTGGCGCCATCTGTAGAGGTGTTCCAAATAACAACCAATCAGATTCCAACTTTAAGAAAAAAAACACCATGAAAAATAAGAGCTGGAATCTGACCACTTCTATGGACAACTTCTCTACTTTCCCCTTGTACAATTTTTGATACATTCCTTCAAATGTCCTACTTGGGTCACCTTTGATATTAGTAATGTTCTGTTGTACATGTAGGCCCTCCTCCAATTTAAAAAATTGTTGGGGGTCTCTCTAGATTATTTTTTTTTTTTCAAGAATCGCTATAAAATAGAACAGATTTTAACTGGATTTTCTCTCGAATTTAGAGTGCAGGAAAAAAAAAAGGGGAGTGCATATCTCAATATTTATAACCAATCTGGTTGCCGCTTGTAGGATCCAACCCTGAACCTCTTCGGGACCATCGGTAGAGGTGTTCCCCATAGCAACCAATCAGATTCCAACTTTCATTTAAAACAAAAAAAAACATGAAAAATGATGGTTGGAATCTGATTGCTATGGACAGCTTCTCTACTTTCCCCTTGTACTAGTCTTGATTTATTCCTTCAAGTATCCTACATGGGCCACCATTGAAATTAGTAATGTTCTGTTGTACGTGTAGGCCCTCCTTCAATTTAGAAAATTGTTGGGGGTCTCTCTAGATTTTTTTTATTATTATTTTTCACGAATGGCTACAAGATAGAACAGATATTTTAATTGGATTTTCTCTCAAATTGAGTGTACAGGAAAAAAGGGGACTGGATCTAACACTGAACCTCTGCGGCACCATCGGTAGAGGTGTTCCTCATAGCAACCAATCAGATTCCAACTTTCATTTAAAACAAAAAAAACACATGAAAAATTAAGGTTGGAATCTCATTGCTATGGACAACTCTACTAGTTTTGATACATTTCCTCAAACGTCCTACTTTGGCCACCATTGAAATTAGTAATGTTCTGTTATATGTGTAGGCCTGTATTTTTAATTTAGAAAATTGTTGGGGGTCCAAGCTCGTGGATCTTCCTATTTGTTATTTTTTTTCCCCAGAATGGCTATACAGTAGAACAGAAATTTTAACTGGATTTTCTCTCGAGTTTGCTGCTTGTAGAATCCTACCTCACTTAGAAACATAGTAACCAATCCGTTAATAACTGTCCATATCCCAGACTGGATGTAAAATATGATACATTTATTGGTTGCTATGGGCAACTCCATTGTAGAATTTTGCATAGCAACCAATTCGGACTGTTGCTATGGATCATGACCTGCTCGGGAACATCAGATCGTGTTCACTAAAGGTGGACATTATGCCATAGCAGCCAATCGGATCTCTTCTTTTATTTACTAATTTAGACTGGGTGATTATAAGGTGGAATCTGATTGGCTGGTATGGGCAAACACCACTGCATGGGATCGGTACTAAATTTATATGTAAGGCCCAATAGAAATTTCATTAATAAGATTCATTAATAAGAGGAACTAGCGACTTTAAAATGGATTTAACATCTTTAGCGAACATCCTAAAGTGTAACTCTAATTTTAATTGCTTTTTAGATAAATGTTTGAGTCATTTTGCAAATGCTCTAATTACGGATATTGAGTTTCCTCTTGTCTAGACTTTCCAAAACCTTTTTGTCGCCCTTGGAAACAGACAGCAGCTTAGCTCCTCCGTTGTCAGATGTGAGCTATGCCAATGCTTTCTTTCACAGACAAACCAGCAGAATTGGGATTTCAGCTCTGGAGTATACAATTATGTCATTCCATATAACAGAGAAGAAAAACAGTATTTGCAGAGTTACCTCAAGCTGTATAGAGATGTTAAAGGGGGTCTCTGTCTTTGGGACAGGCTATTGTGTTTTTTTTTGGGAATTAGTCTGATTATTTAAGACCTTTGCTAATTACAAGAAGAGGGTGAGCTGTAGATCCAGACACGAGTGCCCATATGGATGAGCTTCAGAGAGCATTAACAATGAAGGCAACATGGCCCCTTCATTGTACAGAGCAACGGTTCCTTTGAGGTTGGGCGACCACTGATCAAACATTGATGGCTTCCCATTAAAAGGGTGTTCTTATCATGCTGTTTAAACAGAGCCTGCTCTTTACAGCCAGCTTCAGTCTCCCACTTCCTGGTCAGGCTATGGGCAGTTCTACAGCAATGTCTGACAATTCAGCTCTGCTCTTCCCAGCTGAGCCTGTTAGAGGGACATTTGTAATAGAAGGGTTTAAACAGCAGTGCACAAGACTAAAGAGCTCTAAAAGGTTAAAGTTTTTTGGTAAGAAATATTAGCTCCTGCGCTGCTGATAATACAGCAGAGAGGGATGTCCCCATCCCGGCCACTGCTAGAGCAGAGAGAGGTGGTCAGTAATCTAGGGAAGTTTGTATACACAAGATCAGAACAGCAGTGTATTTGGTAATAGTCTTTATTTAACTTTGCCTACGTGTTTAGAGCTAATCAATAAGATGGGCTTATCCCCATTAGAGGTCATAGGGCCCTCACTAAACACAATAGGTTCTATACACTAATAAACCACAGGCCCATAGGGGTTGCCCTAATGCCTCAATGGTCATTCTGGCCCGAGTTTAGATAAACACTCTTCATTTCTCATGTCAAACTGCATTTTTTTTTTTTTTTTTTTTAACTACAGATTCATGATCTCCCCATTGTTTACCTAGCAGCTCTCCAATGATGACCCATGGAATTAATCGCTCCTATGCATCCATACCTTATCCTTAACCATGAATTCTGCCAAACGATATATTGTGTATATATAAATGCAATATTTTGCCCTGTCATTAATTTTGACATTTATCTGGAGACCCCCTTTAAGTATCCAGATTTCCTCTATTTCAGCCTACACTTTTGACTATAGACAGGAGGTGGTGCAACTCCCCTGCATACCATGGTTTATTCTCTGCTTAAATTAATTTTGCTTTGAACTTGTGTTAAGTAATCTAGGGTAAATTTATGGGAGAAGATTATGGAGAATCCTGTTGCAAACACTGATGAAGAAATGTTTTTATTGGAATGTGGGGTTCACCTGTGTCCAAAGTAAACAGATTCAGAAGGACTTCAATAGAAAAATAGACACTTAGTCATTTCTAACCCCATTGAAAGTTTTTCTGCAGTATCCTGGCACAAAAGAGTGACCCCTCTTCATCCCCAAGAAGTTCAAGCCACATTTGACTTTGGTTTGATTTTGTGAAGAGCTGTACCGCTGATCTAGATGGATCTGTTTTCTGATGGATACACGGATCTACCATCTGACAAATATGGGGCCGTTACATAGACGATGTATTTTTTTTCCAGACAATACACAAGTCAGTACCGCAGCCAACAATATTCAATATGTGCCACCATCAATAACTTTGACTGTTACTCTGTTGTGCCAGCACTACAAGGGTCTGAATACCAATATAAGAAGTCCTGTGAAGTTCTAAGGCAATCGTGTCCAACGGGTGAATTTTCAGGTGTTGCATGACTACTACTCCCAACAGACCTTGACAGCACAAATGTAATAATCAAATACCAACCTTGCCACCATCTTGACAAAAGGTTAATTCTTACAAGTTTTTCTTACTGGGTTTTGGGATGAAGAGGTTGGGGTACCACATTTTACCCCCTATATATCCATATAGCTATATATATCTATATATATATTGTACATTTCGATATAGTTTCTGTGTAACCATCGAGTCTAACTACTTGGAGCAGCTGTTTTTTCTTGGGAAATTTTGGTGGTTGCTGGTTTGGGTCGTTTGTCTTCTGTTTGGCCTCTGCCAAGTGAAGATCCCGGGCAAGGCGGGCTGTATCCGCACCCCTCTGCCTCTGAACTGCAGTCGCTCACATCTGTAATTTCCAGGTCTGAGTCAGATTCGGGCTCTGGTTTGCCTTCAGGCTGCTCCGCTCTGTCTCTTCTCACTGCCCCGGTGCCTCCTATTTCTCCACTTCCTCTCAGGGGCAATGGGTGGGAACTAAGGCTTGCACACAGCCTTTGGGGTATACCCGGTAAGAGGTTGGTAGATCTGTCCATTGACTCTCCTGGAAGCAGAGAGACGGGAGGAGGGAGCTGGGAGAGTGAACTGGGATAAAATTGTGGTGGATACAGGGAGGTGGGCAGCTTGGAGCCAGTTAAAGGGAAAGTGCCAGAAAGGTATGGGTTAAACCCCCAGGAGTAATCGGGAAATGGGGTGTTTCGGTTGTAGGGGGGCAACATAGCTGGAGGCTTGGTGTAACCAGAACCTACAAGAAAATGGAGAAAAAAAGACATATAGATGAAAATGTGGAACGTTGGATTTGAAACAACATAAGGATAGAAGGTGGAGGTCGACTTTAAGGAGGAGCTGTGCCATGCCCTGACAGGTCTGTGTTAGTAAATCCTTGTGTTCCCTGTGAAATAATAATCCTGGAGCCTCTTCTCTTATATCTCTGTGTTGTGCTGTTCCTCTGTTATTCCTCCTGGAAATGTATTACTGAATCCGTCAGATGGGTGTTGCCATTCCAGTTTTCAGAAGGGTGTGTCCCTTCATACACTGACTGTCAGCACTGATTGGATAATGTCAGACTGTGCAGGACACGCCCCCAATTGGTGACACCCAGCTGACAGGTTGGTAACAAATTTAAGAGAAGAGGCTCCAGAATTGTTATCTTATGGGGAACTCAAGGATTTACTAGAGCAGAAATATCGGAAGATCTCACTTCCCTTAAATGGCGTTTGGGGTTATGGATTATGGAGTTTGGGGTTCACTACATAACACAATGGTAACGATTCTGCAGGCAAGACATCTGGATGGATAAGATAAGAGGTTATAGAAAAAACGGCAATGAGACTATCAGATAATGTGTGACTGCCGCCATCTTTGTGTAACCTTACCTGAGCTCAGGAATGGAAAAGCTGCTTCTAGGCGAAGCTTCTCTGTCTCTGGAGGAGTAATTGGGCGATCTAGTAATGGAGGCCGACCAGTGGGAGAAAAGAGAGACTGCAGAGCCTAGAAAAAAATATACGATTGTCTGGATTAGCGCCCATGGCTGATTTATGGGGCACACTGTCCCATTTGGGATGTGGACCCTTAGTGCTATACAGTCATTATACCCCTGGAAAGCTTTAAAGGGTTTTCCCATCTGGAAGTTTCAAAGAGCCTGCTTCACAGCCAGCTTCAGGCTCCCACTTCCTGTTCAGGCTTGGACGGTTCTACAACCTCAAGCTCACACTTCCTGTTCAGGCTGTGGGAGGTTCTACAGCTTCAGGCTTCCAATTCATGTTATGGGAAGTTCCACAGTTTGAGGCTTCTACTTCCTGTTCAGGCAGTGGGTAGTTCTACAGCTTCAGGCTCCCACTTCCTGTTCAGGCTGTGGGCAGCTCTACAGCTTCAGGATTTCACTTCCTGTTCAGGCTGTGGGCGGTTCTACAGCTTCAGACTTCCACTTCCTGTTCAAGCTGTGCGCAGTTTTACAGCTTCAGGCTCCTACTTCCTGTTCAGCCGGTAGGCAGTTCTACAGCCGTGACTGACATTTCAGCTCTGCCATTCCTAGCTGATCCTGTTAGAGGGACATTAATGATGGAGGAGTTTCAACCACAGATAAATCTGCTCCTGTACTGATGTCACCGTCCGGCCACTGCTACCGTAGAGCAGAGAGGTGGTTGTAACCCAGGGAAGCTTGTGTACACAAGCAGGAGATAAGAACTGCTCTATCTCCAAAATAAAGCAAAATCAGGACAGCAATTTGGTCATAGTCTTTATTTAACTTTGCCCACATGTTTAAAGCCAATCAATGTGGTGAGAGTGCCCCTTTAAAGGGGTTCTCTGGTAATACTGAAATAGCAATTACATAATTGAGCACTAGCCTGATTGTGTAGTACATACTATGCTTCTTAGGGAGAGATGTAGGAGAAGGGGTCATGCATAGACCTCCGTGGATCAAACTGCGATGGTGGGAGTGAGGCCCACATAACAAAATGAACGGTTGTACCTCCACTTACAGTATCTCACAAAAGTTAGTACACCCCTCACGTCTGTAAATATTGTATTATATCATTTAATGGGACAACACTGAAAATCTGACACTTTGACACAATGTAAAGTAGTCCGTGTACAGCTTATATAACCATATAAATTTGGTGCGCCCTCAAAATAACTCAACACATAGTCGTGTCATGTGGAAACACAAGTGAGGACACCCCTAAGTTAAAATAAACAAATTGTGCCCAAAGTGTCAATATTTTGTGTGGCCTCCATTATTTTCGAGCTCTGCCTTAACTCTCTTGGGCATGGAGGTCACTAGAGCTTTACAAGTTGCAGCCACTGGAATCCTCTTCTCTCCTCCATGACGACATCATGGAGCTGGTGGATGTTAGGACCTTGCGCTCTTCCTCCGTTTGAGGACGCCCCACAGATGCTCAATAGGGTTTAGGTCTGGAGACATGCTTGGCCAGAACAGCACCTTTACCCCCATTTCTTCAGCAAGGCAGTGGTCATCTTGGAGTTGTTTGAGGTCGTTATCATGTTGGATACTGCCCTGTGGCCCAGAAGGGAAGGGATCATGCTCTGCTTCAGGATGTCACAGTACATGTTGGCATTCATGATTCCCTCAATGAACTGTAGCTTCCCACAGTCGGCAGCAGCTCCAAACCATGACACTCCCTCCACCATGCTTGACTGCAGCCAGACACACTTGTCTTTGTACTCCTCACCTGGCTGCCACCACACATGCTTGACACCATCTGAACCAAATAAGTTTATATTGGCCTCCTTGGACCATAGGACATAGTTCCAGTAATCCATGTCCTCAGTCTGCTTGTCTTCAGCAAACTGTTTGCAGACTTTCTTGCGCATCATCTTTAGAAGAGTCTTCCTTCTGGGACGACAGCCATGAAACCTCTGCAGCAATGCTGGCAGCACTTATCTCTGGATATGATGTGCACTCAACTCGACCATGGCAAGGCTCATTCTAAGTGGACCCTGTCTTGTTAAACTGCTGTATGATCTTGGCACTCGCGCTGCAGCTCAGTGTCAGGGTGTTGGCATCTTCTTATAGCCTCGGCCATCTTTATTGAGAGCAACAATTCTTTTTTTCAGAACCTCAAACAGTTCAGTGCCATGAGGAGCCATGTTGAATTTTCAGTGACCAGTATGGTAGATTGTGAGAGCGATAACATCAAATTTTACACAACTCCTCCCCATTCACACCTGAGACCTTGTAACACTAATGAGTCACATGACACTGGCAGGGAAAATAGCAAATTGGGAACAATTGCCCATTGTCACTTCTGGGTGTACTCACTTTTGTTGCCAGCGGTTTAGACATTGATGACTCTGTTGAGTTATTTTGAGGGCACCAAATTTACACTGTTATGCAAGCCGTGCACTGACTACTTTACATTGTATCAAGGTCTCGTATCTTCAGTGTTGTCAAATAAAAGATCTAATACAATATTTACAAAAATTTGAGGAGTGTACTAACTTTTGTTAGGTACTTTAGCTTTCCTTAACCCCACACCCATACAAAATGCAACACCCCGCGCTTAACTGCTTCTCCGCCCCAATTTCTGAAGCAGCAACATGCAATCGGGAAGACATGACTCTGCATTGGACTCTCCACATCAGATATAACATGGTGCCCCCGACATAGGTCCCATCCTACCTCAGGAGTGAAGGGGTCATGTGCATGTGCCCCGGGAAAGGGGTTCTGCCCAAGAAGGAGCGATGAGTTGGCCATGTCCAGCAGAGGGTAGTTGACGAGCACCACTTTACTGAAGTTGAACTTGTAGGTGAAACGCTTCCCCTTGGTCTTGTGCAGAATTCGCTTGTTGTAGTAATATCTGGAAAGAATAGAGGTGACTGTGTCAATAATGATGTCATCTCTACACCAATGACCTCATAGGTCTCTGTAGACAGCTTACATTTCTTACTTCCTGCTGACTGATTCTTACCCATGGATATTATTATGGTTTATTTACTGCCATGGACTTTTTTCTTCAAACCAAATGTATGCATCATAAGAAGAGACCCCAAGACTTATTATAGACTATAGTTCTTCTACAAAATGTCTGTACCTAGTAGGAGCACCATAGCAAATATTGAAATGGCTCTCCATTATCAGTGTTGTATTTTGGATTTGAGTTTGGCCAAAACGAATATGGGTAGAACATCATCATACTGCTACATTTAGTTACCTTGGGGCCCACAGTGGATTGATCTTGGGGCCCAGAGTGTAGCTGATTCTTGGGGCCCAGCAGTGTAGGCAGGGGATTGACTTGGCACAGTGGAGTTGATTCTTGGGGCCCAGCAGTGTAGCTGATTCTTGGGGCCCACCAGTGGTGGTGATTCTTGGGACCACCAGTGGAGATGATTCTTGTGGTCCACCAGTGGAGCTGATTCTTGGGTCCATCGGTGGAGATGATTCTTGAGACCCACCAGTGGAGTTGATTCTTGGGGCCCACCAATGAACTTCTCTACCAATGGAGTTGATTCTTGGGGTTCACCAGTGGAGTTCATTTTTGTGGTCCACCAGTGGAGATGATTCTTGGGGCCCACCAATGAAGTTCTCTACCAGTGGAGTTGATTCTTGGGGTCCACTAGTGGAGTTGATTCTTTGGGTTCACCAGTGTAGTTTATACTTGGAGTCCGCCAGTGGAGATGATTCTTGAGATCCACCAGTTCCCCTGTGGACCAGTCAGAGCCTGCCCGGCTACCAATGATGGGACTGACATAACTATGTATTATTCATTAGATGTGGGCAGGATTCCTTTTTGGAGGGTTCTGATGAACAGTAACCTCATTTTGCAGGACTAACCTGAAGGTTGGTGGATGAATATGATGACATTCCACTGAAATTCCTCTTGCTTTGGTTTGGGCCAAACACAAATCTGAGGTATCACACTACCCATTATGGCCCCAGTTTTCCCACAGAAGAGCATGATGTTTGTTGCCTACTCTACATCCTTTTCATGACCCATTCCTTACCACCTTGTTTCCTAATAAATGAACTTCCCCTTAAAGGGTTCTGTACTATCCAAAGGCAAAGAAGATAAACCAAACCATGGCTGATCCTCCTATTCTTGATTTGTCACATAAGCTAAAATATGATATCCATTACTACCTAACCTCAGAAGACAACATTTTTCAGTCCTAATTAGTCATTTTATTAAAAATATAATTAGCCCTTTAATGACAAAAAAAACATTCACATTTTTGGTTTTCAGCCAAAGCCATATATTTTTTTTTTTTTTTACATCTACATACATATGAGGGCTTGTTTTTCTGGGTCAAGATGTACGTTACAATAGTCCCAATGTCTGTACCATAAAATGTACTGGAAAACCCCCCAAAAATTCTATGTGGGGTGGAACATGAAAAAAACACAACTGCGCTATATTTGCAGGGGTCTCGTATTTATGGAGTTCACTGCTCGCTATCAGTCTGTATTCTGCAGATTGCTATGATTCCCGTGATCCCAAATTTGTAGAGTTTTTGTTATGTTTTAGTACTTTTACAAAATTTGTTAAATATTTTAAATGTTTTTAATTTGCGCTACAGTGCCATTTTCTGTGACCAACCTTTTCTTATTTTTCAGTCTATGGAAGTGAATGAGGGCTATTTTGACATTCACGTGACTTTTTAATGACTTAATTCCAATTTTTGGGGGATGCAAAATGACCAAAAAGCACAATTTTGGTATTGGGATTTTTTTTCTTTCCTTCTATAGTGTTCAGCCTATGGAAAAAGTTATAAAAGTTATCTTACATTTTAACAGATGAAACTTTTATGGACGCGGGGATACCAGTTATGTGTCATTTTTAAATCTCCTTAATTTTTATTTGTAAAAGAGTAGAAGAGGACTGATGTCAACTTTTAATATTTACATTAATATTTAAAAAAAAAAAATTTTTGTAGTCATCCTCATGCAGTCATCTGAGGGTAATTGACCACTTGGGGGCACAATTGCTTGTACAGAATTCTGCATTATACTGTACCTGTACAGTTGCCATGGCAGCTGGAAGCCTAATGAAGGCTTCCGTAGCTGCCATGTTACCGCTTTCTAGCCAAAGGCCGGAAGTAATAGGAACGCCATCTTGGTACATTCAGTTGGGTGTAAGAAGATGGTGCTCCTATTACTTCCAGCCTTTGGCAAGAAGTAATAGAAGCAGTAACATGGAAGCCTTCATTAGGCTTCTGGCTGTCATAGCAACTGTACGGGGGCATTTCAGGGAGAGAAAGTGTGATTGCCGCGGCGTCTAAAAGGTTTAACATCAGGTTGAACAACCACCATTTGCTAGAAAGATTCTTTGACAATAATCAGATCACAGTGTCCCCCTGCTATCATTGTCCTTGGTGGTCAGCTGTCATTTTTGGAGAAACTTGGCAGAAAGTATTCTGGGAACTCCCATAGAACAGAATGGAGAACACAGCGCTCCCCTGTACTGGGAACTCCCATAGAACAGAATGGAGAACACAGTGCTACCTGTACTGGAAACTCCCATAGAACAGAATGGAGAATACAGCGCTCCCTGTACTGGGAACTCCCATAGAACAGAATGGAGAACACAACGCTCCCCTGTACTGGGAACTGCCATAGAACATAATGGAGAGAACACAGTGCTCCCCTGTACTGGGAACTCCCATAGAACAGAATGGAGAACACAGCGCTCCCCTGTACTGGGAACTCCCATAGAACAGAATGGGAGAACACAGCGCTCCCCTGTACTGGGAACTCCCATAGAACAGAATGGAGAACACAGCGCTCCCTGTACTGGAAACTCCCATAGAACAGAATGGAGAATACAGCGCTCCCTGTACTGGGAACTCCCATAGAACAGAATGGAGAACACAATACTCCCCTGTACTGGGAACTCCCATAGAACAGAATGGAGAGTACAGCGCTCACTGTACTGGGAACACCAAGAGAACAGAATGGAGAGAACACCGTGCTCCCCTGTACTGGGAACTTCCATAAAACAGACTTGAGAACACAGGGCTCCCCTATACTGGGAACTCCCATAGAACAGAATATAGAGAATACAGTGTTTCCCTGTACTGGGAACTCCCATAGAACAGAATGGAGAGAACACAGCGCTCCCCTGTACTGGGAACTCCCATAGAACAGAATATAGAGAATACAGTGTTCCCCTGTACTGGGAACTCCCATAGAACAGAATGGAGAACACAACGCTCCTCTGTACTGGAAACTCTCCTAGAACAGAATGGAGAGTCGTGTGCAAGCGTGACTGGCTCTCCATTCTGAGCCAAAACTTTTGGGGGCCCAGTCCTGAGATAGGTGGTAGTCCCAGAGGTGGAACCCACATCAATCAGTCTTGATCAATTAATTCAGAATACCCTAATAAAATAAATGATAATGGGTTTTAAATACCAGAAATTTTTTCTGATAATTAGCATATACAGCGCTCCCTCAAGTCATAATGACCTCAGGATACAACATTTTCAATATTCAATATCAATAATGGTCTTTCCCTGGACATTGTATGCTGAGTGTGGTTTCAACATACAATGTCCCAGACGGATCCTGCCAATTATCATGAGCATTTTACTTGTAAAACCTCCGTATTAGTGGAGTGCATGCAGGGATTAGCCGCTTAGTAGCACCTCCCTACAGTACTACATGTCCTGTACTGCTCTTACATGTATTAGTGAGGTGCATGCAGTGATTGGCAGTCTATAGCACCTCTCTACAGTATAGTGCAGTACTACATGTCCTATACTGCTCTTACATGTATTAGTGAGGTGCATGCAGCGATTGGCGGTCTAGTAGTACCTCCCTACAGTACAGTATGGTACTACATGTTATTTACTGCTCTTACATGTATTCGTGCAGTGCATACAGTGATTGGCGGTCTATAGCGCCTCCCTACAGTAGAGTGCGGTACTACATGTCCTGAACTGCTCTTACATGTAGTAGAGAGGTGCATGCAGTGATTGGCGTTCTATAGCACCTCTCTACAGTAAAGTGTAGTACTATATGTCCTGTACTGCTCTTACATGTATTAGTGAGGTGCATGCAGTGATTGGCGATCTATAGCGCCTCTCTACAGTACAGTGTGGTACTACATGTCCTGTATTGCTCTCACAAGTTTGAGTGCAGTAGATGCAGTGATTGGCAGTCTATAGCTCCTCTCTACAGTACAGTGCGGTACTACATGTCCTGTACTGCTCTTACATGTATTAGTGAGGTGCATGCAGTGATTGGCGATCTATAGCGCCTCTCTACAGTACAGTGCGGTACTACATGTCCTATACTGCTCTTACATGTATTAGTGAGGTGCATGCAGTGATTGCTGGTCTAGAGCATAGCGCCTCTCTACAGTACAGTGCAGTACTACATGTCCTGTACTATTCTTACATGTTTTAGTGAGGTACATGCAGTGATTGGCAGTCTATAGCTCCTCTCTACAGTACAGTGCGGTACTACATGTCCTGTACTGCTCTTACATGTATTAGTGAGGTGCATGCAGTGATTGGCGGTCTATAGCTCCTCTCTACAGTACAGTGCGGTACTACATGTCCTGTACTGCTCTTACATGTTCCAGGATGAGCGTCTCCTGTTGGCACCAGGTGAGGGCCCCATTTCTTTTTTCTGGTCCATTGTGTATAAAGTCTATGATCCAGAGAAGTGATTTCCATCTTCCAGCAGCTCTCTCCGATGTCACTTGTAAGGACGCGTTTTATCTTTCATCTCTATTTCATATTATGTCGGGGACATTTTTGGGCTTCACTGGTTTTCCATAGACGATCATACAATGGTCGTCCCAGAAGCAATTAATATTTTATGTGTAGGGGGCGCTGTAATGGAAATCCTGATGACATCCCTTATATTGTATTCTGGATTTTTGGGTGCAGCGCCTTGTAGCAGATGTCACGTGTCTGCAGATGACAGGAACCTTCTGCCATGTATCCAGCAGATTCCATTACAATGGAACATATTATGTAGCATATTGTGTAATGTATTACAGAAAATCAGATGTATAGTAGCTGCACGTCCACACGTGTGACCCGTCCCCCTCCTCTCCAGAGAGACTCCGCCGCGCTCACAGGGCAAACGTATCACCCATGTGTTAGGCCGGGGAAGAGTTTTGAAATTAAATGTCAAAAGTGATTTTTCGGCAAAGGGATGAGGATCGTCCTCCTCGCTTCACCCACCGGCCCCACGGGGACCGTCTGAGCCTGAACCATGTATGAACCTTCAGCGAGCAATGCGGCTCCTGTGTACATGGCTGAGAGTCTCATTCTGTCTATTGTAAGGGTGCAAATGTAGCAGATCTGGAAGTGTCAGAAATATCCAAAATTGTTACAAATCTATCAATGGTAACAATTTTGCTTCCTGTGTTCCTATAATTGAGGAACTGTATTAGTTACAATGTAGAAACGAGGCTCTGTCTACACAACTATGTTAAAATCTGACGGTATTTAAAGGGGTTGTCTCACTACATTGAGTCATCTCACCTCAGTCCTGTTTTCTTGGTTTCATTTTGAATTCAGGGGCGTGTTTACTGGCTTCTACTAGGCTGCAGTAGAAGCCAGGTCTGTAGCTATAGCAACCATTGCTGGCAGCCTATCAGGAGAGATCAAACAGGTCTGTAGCTATAGCGACCAGTGCTGGCAGCCTATCAGGAGAGATTGAACAGGTCTGTAGCTATAGTGACCAGTGCTGGCAGCCTATCAGGAGAGATCAAACAGGTCTGTAGCTATAGCGACCAGTGCTGGCAGCCTATCAGGAGAGATCAAACAGGTCTGTAGCTATAGCGACCAGTGCTGGCAGCCTATCAGGAGAGATTGAACAGGTCTGTAGCTATAGCAACCAGCGCTGGCAGCCTATCAGGAGAGATAGGAAAGGTCTGTAGTTATAGCAAACAGTGCTGGCAACCTATCAGAAAAGATCAAACAGGTCTGTAGCTATAGCAACCAGTGCTGGCAGCCTATCAGGAGAGATCAAACAGATCTGTAGCTATAGCAACCAGTGCTGGCAACCTATCAGAATAGATCAAACAAGTCTGTAGCTATAGCAACCTGAGGAGCTGATGCAGCCCATACAAGAGGGGATATCTAGGAATAGGTAGGACACTGTAAATGGACACATATTGTAAAGTGACTCGTTTTTTGCAAGATCTTTAACATAAAAATCAATCCTTGTAGTGAGACAACCCCTTTAATCATCACCGTACCACGGTTTTTGACGCGGGTTTGCGCAAACAAAACGCAGTCGGTTCTCGGATTTGCCGCCGGCCCAGTACATTGACTGTACAGGAATCTGACGGAAGATAGAACAAGTTCTATATTCTGGTGGAGGCCGGGGGTTTATACATCTGACAGTAGAGAATCCGTGCTATGTAGACTACAGCTCGGATTTTCTATTGTGGTCTATGGGGCGCTGGTTACAGTCGGATTTTTGTAGATTCTAAATACTGAATCCGCCGAAAATCCGACCAAAAGCCAGAACCAGTGCTGTGTAGACATAGCCTAATAGGGATGGAGAGGAGACAGCAGGGGCCATGCATTTCTAAGAAGCCTGGGTGCCTTTAGGACTAGCTTCAGGCTCTCACTTCCTGTTCAGGCTGTGGGAGGTTCTACAGCTTCAGGCTCTCCATTTCCTGTTCAGGCTGTGGGAGGTTCTGCAGCTTCAGGCTCCCACTTTCCTGATCAGGCTGTGGGCAGTTCTACAGCTTCAGGCTCGCACTTCCTGTTCAGGCTGGGGAAGGTTTTACAGCTTCAGGCTCCCACTTCCTGTTCAGGCTGTGGGAGATTCTACATCTTCGGGCTTCCACTTCCTGAGTGGGGTCAATTCAGGCTATTCTGTAGGGGGAGGTCCTACAGCTTCAGACTCCCACTTAGTGATCAGGCTGTGTGAGGTTCTACAGCTTCGAGCTCCCACTTTCTGTTCAGGCTGTGGGAGGTACTACAGCTTCAGGCTCCCACTTCCTGATCAGGCTGTGGGCGGTTCTACAGCTTCAGACTCCCACTTAGTGATCAGGCTGTGGAGGAAGTTTATTCACAGCTTTCAAGAGCTACTCCTTCACTTGCCTTGGTTCATGTTCAGGCTGGGGCAGGTTCTACAGCTTCAGGCTCCCACTTCCTGATCAGGCTGTGTGAGGTTCTACAGCTTCAGGCTCCCATTTCCTGTTCAGGCTGTGGGAGTTTCTAAAGCTTCAGGCTCTGACTTCCTGCTCAGGCTGTGGGCGGTTCTACAGCTTCAGGCTCCCACTTCCTGTTCAGGCTGTGGGAGGTTCTACAGCTTCAGGCTCCAATCCCTATTTGTTAAGAAGCCACATTGATGTCCAACTGATCACTGCATGCCCCATTGCTGGACACTCAGAGATCAGCTACAATCCGGAGAGGGGTGTCTGGCGGGAAGTGTGAAATTTCTCTACAGAACCTCCGCAGGAGTAATGAAGTATTACACAGTTGTCAATGATATTAATGGGTTGTATGTGTAATGGATGAACTCTTTGGGTCCTCCAAGTAGAGATTCTTTATGCAGCCCCCTCCAGATGAGGACACCTAATAAGGGTGCCCATTTATTAACCCCTGTGACATCTAATTTATGTATTTAAAATAAGTATACGTTCTCTTTGCTTGAGTAGACCCATACCTCAGCGCTCGACTCAGTTTGTCGTAGTTCATGTGAGGTTTGCACTTTCGTATACCCCATAACCGCGCCACCTCATCGGGATCCTTGATGACGAACTCTCCATAGTCTCCTTGCCAGGCGATGACATCATGGTATTCCTCTTTTTGGAGAAGTTCTAGGATGAAATGCCAGAGCTGGATCTGTCTGGAGCCCGGGCTGGACTCCGGCTTATAGGCCCAGTCAGGAAAGGCGAACCCTGGAACGAAAAGAGCAAAGTGAGGGTTGTCAGATAATAGAGCTTATAATAGTACAGCAGGGTTATAAGCGGAGCTGCTGCATCATGTTTGGCACACTTCCTGCCGAGCAGCACTACAGTTTGCCTTTTCCCAGCCAGAAATGGCTGATAACAGGGAGCACCGGCTCCAACTGCTTCAACTGCACAAGCAATAAAGATAAGTATTAGAGCGAATCCAACATCCTGATATTGAAGGAAAACAACACCAAGCAATGCAACATAGAGGGAAAGAATCCTGCAGAATGCAATGTCTACTATTTCCATTAAACCCTTCCAACCCTCAAGCGGCTGCTGAAGCGATCAACAAGGATGAGAAGTGGAAGGTTACTTTTAGGTTTTGTTCACACTATTTTTGGGTTCTGTGTTTGGCAGAGAGACTCAAAGTATAAAGTCAGATGCAAGCAATAGTATACAATGCAGGGGCGCAGTTATGGGGGTTGCAGCAGGGCCATCTTTTCCATTGGGCCCACTAGGCAGTTGACCGGGGGCCCCACAAGTATAGGGGGCCCTGGTGGAGTATGTTTGTCCCAGGAATACAGAGAACATACCCAGGATTCCTTGGTCGGCTTTGCTTATTTTACTGTTTGTGTGATTTTAGGATGTGCAAACAAATAAAAACCATGGTGGAGAAGGGAGCCAAAGGCTCCCTGCCCTGCCAGTCAGGCTTGCAGGCTGCTGCTGTCCAGACATAAGTGGCTAATGTGAGTGTGCTTGGGGGGGGGGCTAGAGGCATGGCCTGGTATGATGTCAAGTATTTGGACAGAGGCCCACTGCACTGCTATGCCCAGCGGCCCATAATGCTTTTAAGATGGCTCTGGGGTGCAGAGGTAGAAGTCGCTACCGGTTCCTGAAGCCTGAAGGGGCCCAAAGGCTCCTCTGCCACATAAGGAGACACCAGTATTATAAATAGCACATGGCAGCTGGGGGGCCAGATTTCAATCTTTGCACTAGGGCCCCGGAGCTTCAAGTTACACCTCTGATACAATGCAAAAAAAATACTCTTCTCTGCGACATTTAGGTGTATCCACTAAAGGTATGCCACATGGAGGCTCTAATAGGAGAAGACTATAGGCTCTTCAGACATATACGTCAGGGAAATGTACAAAGGATGACGAGTTCATGCAAGGTGTGAATAGAGCTTTAACTTATCTGTAGTAGTAATATCAGTAACAGCCACGTAAAAAATTTAAAAAATTGTACAAAAAAAAAATTATTAGAATAAGCAAAATGAATAATAAAAATAAAAAACAAATAAATAATTAAAATTAAATTAAAATGTAAAAATATTAATCACGATAAGATATAATGAAACATAAAAGAAAAATAATAATAATAAATATACTAATGTATCATAATTAATTAAAACAGTATTAAAAATTAAAATGTTAAAAAATAATAGCAATTAAATAAAATATAATAAAACATAAAATAATAATAAAAATAATAATAATAGTAATAATAATAATAATATATCATAAATAATTATATTAGTGATCATAAAATAATAGGAGTAATAGTAATAAATGCTAAAGCTATTGGAACCTAAGTCCTTTCTTTGCATTGGTGGAAAATTGTAAAAAAAAAAAAAAAAAAAATCTGATATTTACAATTCATTTTTATTTTATCATCACTATTGTTGGCAGCAGTAGCAGACGTGGTGATGACAGAATAGGGATTTTGTTGTTATTAACATTTATGATTATATAAAACTAATCGTCATTATTTTATAGATATTGCACATTTTCCACACATGAAAAAGAGATAAATTATCATTTTTAATAATTATTTGTAATATATATATTTATGTGTGTGTGTAATTACTACTACATATTTATCAGTAGTAGTTTTAATAGTATTATTCCTTTTTGTTAATGTTTATTTTATTATGCAATTTTTATTACAATAATTATTAATATTGCAGTTACTAATAGAGTATTTGTTAGTTTTGTTACGTTATTTTTATTATTATGATTATTATTGATAATGCCAATAAAATAATAATAATTACATTGTTATCATAATCATATTATTTTACTACTATTACTAATGGAGTATTTATTTGTTGGTATTACTATGTTATTATTATTATTCATAATAATAATAATAATAATAATAATACTGTTATTATAACCATATTATTTTATTACTATTACTAGATTGGTAGTAGTAATAGTATTGTTATATTGTATTTATTGATGTTACAATGTGGTTTTTGTTATTATTATTATAATATAACTATTTGTTTTTTTTTACTATTACTTGGTTGTTGTTGTTGTTATTACTATTATTGTATTTATTGATCAGTGTTATTATGTAACTGTTATTTTATTTCGTTTTTCCCTGCAGTCGCTGTAGTTGTTATATTGTTTTACAAATATTAATCTCTCACTGATTAACCCCTTGACACCCGGGCTGCTGTCACTTTGGCTGGGATAATTCAGTCTTCCATCATCCTTTCTTCCCTGTCTCTGCTCGCTGCTGCCGCTGACCCTTCTCCAATTACTGTTTATTTTCAATTCCCATTTCTATCTTTTCTCTTTCGTGTTTCTGTTTTTCTCTATTTCTGTCTTATTCGATGAGAACTTTACCGCACTGCACCCGGCTCACTGCACCCGCACAGGACTCACTGCACCCGCACAGATCTCACTGCACCCGCACAGGACTCACTGCACCCGCACAGGACTCACTGCACCCGCACAGAGCTCACTGCACCCGCACAGGACTCACTGCACCCGCACAGATCTCACTGCACCCGCACAGGACTCACTGCACCCGCACAGGACTCACTGCACCCGCACAGGACTCACTGCACCCGCACAGAGCTCACTGCACCCGCACAGAGCTCACTGCACCCGCACAGGACTCACTGCACCCGCACAGGACTCACTGCACCCGCACAGGACGCACTGCACCCGCACAGAGCTCACTGCACCCGCACAGAGCTCACTGCACCCGCACAGGACTCACTGCACCCGCACAGGGCTCACTGCACCCGCACAGGACTCACTGCACCCGCACAGGGCACACAGCACCCGCACCGGACTCACTGCACCCGCACAGGACTCACTGCACCCGCACAGAGCTCACTGCACCCGCACAGGACTCACTGCACCCGCACAGGGCTCACTGCACCCGCACAGGACTCACTGCACCCGCACAGGACTCACTGCACCCGCACTGCACCCGCACAGGACTCACTGCACCCGCACAGGACTCACTGCACCCGCACAGGACTCACTGCACCCGCACTGCACCCGCACAGGACTCACTGCACCCGCACAGGACTCACCGCACCCTCACAGGACTCACTGCACCCGCACAGTCACATCATGCAGGTAGATGTCGTTGCAGTTGGATTCATTGGCAACCAACGAGGCGATATTTTATCTCTAAACATTGGGACACGTAAAATATCGATTATTACATCTCTATAATATCTCCCGAGATATCTATCCCGGAGGTGCAAAATGTAATGATTGTAAAATAACTAGACGAACCTCATCACCACCGAATAATAACCTCACATCACAATACAACAACTAATATAATCAGATAATACGGTACAGATATATGCATTGTAATATTTTTAAAAAGGTTATACATTGTTTCTTTGCTAGCGATCTATCTTTTAATCTATCTATGATAGATAGATAGATAGATAGATAGATATGAGATAGATAGATAGATAGATAGATAGATATGGGATAGATAGATAGATAGATAGATAGATAGATAGATATTAGATAGATAGATAGATAGATAGATAGATATGAGATAGATAGATAGATAGATAGATAGATAGATAGATAGATAGATATGAGATAGATAGATAGATAGATAGATAAGAGATAGATAGATATGAGATAGATAGATAGATAGATAGATAGATAGATATGAGATAGAAAGATAGATATGAGATAGATAGATATGAGATAGATAGATATGAGATAGATAGATAGATAGATATGGGATAGATAGATATGAGATAGATAGATATGAGATAGATAGATAGGAGATAGATAGATAGGAGATAGATAGATAGATATGAGAGATAGATAGATAGATAGATAGATAGATAGATAGATAGATAGATAGATATGAGAGATAGATTTGAGAGATAGATAGATAGATAGATAGATAGATATGAGATAGATAGATAGATAGGAGATAGATAGATAGGAGATAGATAGATATGAGATAGATAGATAGATAGATAGATATGAGAGATAGATATGAGAGATAGATAGATAGATAGATAGATAGATAGATAGATAGATAGATAGATATGAGAGATAGATAGATAGATAGATAGAAAGATAGATAGATAGATAGATATGAGATAGATAGATAGATAGATATGAGGTAGATATAGATAGATAGATAGATAGATAGATAGATAGATAGATAGATAGATAGAGAGATATTAGGTTGATATTAGATAGATAACTTTATTTCGATCAGCTTGCACCAGTCGGTTCTCATCTCTCCTTAGCACAGGCAGCAGGGTCACTTTTTGGGTGTGTGCACAGAGCTGCTGCTGCAGGTGTCGCTCGGGCGTCTGGTCACCAACACGCAGCACACTCAGCTCTGCTACACGGCGGCTCCTCCTCACTTCCTCTATAGGATCCATCACATTTCTAATCATTTACTTTTACATACAATGATCTGTAGATCTGATTGGGTGAAGGATGTGTCGGAGTCAGCGTCCTGGGGTCGGGGAGGGCGGGAGTATTTAGGGATTGTGCACATTGGACTATTGGGGGTAGTAGTTATGGAGTAACTTAGGAAAATCGCTCTCCTGTCTCAGTCGCAGGTAACACTATCACTTTGAGGCGACTTGTCGGAAAGTCGCAACAAACAGTCAAGATATAGCTCATTCTCACACACGCGACAAGGTGCGACATCAGTGCGATCTCCACCTCTTTATGCGTCTTCTTTTTTACCAAACATAATAAGGATATGCTGGGAGTCAGCAAGAAGTTAGAGGACGGTCGGGAATCAACAGGCTAGGAAACTTTTCTGATAACACTAAGCACTAAAATCCAATAGAGTTCGACCATCCTGTATTATACATACATGGGTATGTGTTTAAGATAGATACATTGAAAGATAGATATGAGATAGATAGATATGAGATAGATAGATATGAGATAGATAGATATGAGATAGATAGATATGAGATAGATAGATAGATAGATAGATAGATAGATAGATATGAGATAGATAGATAGATAGATAGATAGATAGATAGATATGAGATAGATAGATATGAGATAGATAGATAGATATGAGATGGATAGATAGATAGATAGATAGATAGATAGATATGAGATAGATAGATATGAGATAGATAGATAGATAGATAGATAGATAGATAGATAGATATGAGATAGATAGATATGAGATAGATAGATAGATAGATAGATAGATAGATAGATAGATATGAGATAGATAGATAGATAGATATGGTTAGATAGATATGTGATAGATAGATATGAGATAGATATGAGATAGATAGATAGATAGATAGATAGATAGATATGAGATAGATAGATATGGGAGGGATAGATAGATAGATAGATAGATAGATATGAGATAGATAGATAGATATGAGATAGATAGATAGATATGAGATAGATAGATAGATAGATAGATAGATAGATAGATAGATATGAGATAGATATGGGATAGATAGATAGATAGATAGATAGATAGATAGATAGATAGATATGAGATAGATATGGGATAGATAGATAGATAGATAGATAGATAGATAGATAGATAGATAGATAGAGAGATAGATAGAGAGATAGATAGATAGATAGATAGATAGATAGATATGAGATAGATAGATATGAGATAGATAGATAGATAGATATGAGATAGATAGATAGATATGAGATAGATAGATAGATAGATAGATATGAGATAGATAGATAGATAGATAGATAGATAGATAGATAGATAGATAGATAGATAGATAGATATGAGATAGATAGATTTGTGTAACATGCCATCAGAGTTGCACAATAAAAGTCTCGAGTTACCTGGAGTCCAGAGAGCCGGCATGGAAGGAGTCAGCAGGATATCAGACACGCAGCTGCAGTCCATGCTTGAGTCTGCAGACAGAGCAAGAGGAGGAAGGAGAGAAAGAGGGAACAGAAGAGAGAAGTGATGGATGAGGAGAGTAGGAGCCGGAGTTGGGAGACGATGCGGGAAGGTGTGGAGTTGAGGATAAGATGATAGTAACAGTGGAAGAAAGAAGCCGGTGAAGAAGAGGAGTCGCAGGAGGAAGAAGGTCAAAGACAGAAGAAGAAGAGATAGAAATATGGAATAAATGAGGAAAAGCGGATGAGATCCAGGAGGGGTAAGCACGACCCCAGCAGGAGGTGAAGGAGAAGAAGGAGTCACAGGTGAGGAGCGAGTGATGAGAATGTCATCAGCAGATGGACCAGGGATGGGGCAGGAACAGGTGAGGAAGTGATGATGGTGAGAGGAACAAGGGGAGAACATCCAAGAGGGTTAAAGAGGAAGTGAAGATGACAGAGGAAGGAAATGGGGGAGGAAGTGGAATTAATAGGTGAAGAAGATGAGAAGAAGGTGAGAAGGACAGGAGGCCACCCAGAGAGGAGATACAGAAGAGGAGGAGAGGGGAGCGCAGAGAAGGTGGACAAGCATCAGGTGGAGAATGAGGAGGAACCACATGAGGTGAAGATGTGGTTAAAGAGACAGAAAACCAGGAAAAGTTGAGTTATGGAAAATGGACAATAAAGAAGATCAAGTGATGAAAAAGAGAGTAAGAAAGAAAGGATGAAGAAAGGGGAGAGGAAGACAAGAAACAGATCAGCAAAGCTTCCCATCTCCTACATGATACACAAGCAGATGCTGTACAAAGGTGTTCAGCCAAGGGCTCTCCTGCTGCTCCAGGACTACGACTCTCAGCAGGGCCTGGCAGCAACCTGTCATTGTACAACAGCTGAAGAGCCACGAGGTTGGAGACCAAGTTATGAGCTGCAGAAGGCAACGACTCCCAGAAGTTTCCCACAACTACTCCAACAAATGAGCTGCAGAACATGAAGAACCCGACAAGGAAACAACAGGTTCCTTCTCATTCTTCTCCATGTCTATGGGAGTTCTCCATGATGCACAGCACAACTGACAACATCTCCTCTTACTCCATGTGCAAACAACTTGATAATATAATAGGGAAGTGAAGTATCCTGCTCCATCAAAGCCACGAGCAAAACCAGCCCCCCCCCCCTTTCCTATCCCCCCACCCTCCTGTGCTTGATCTTTCCACCAAGACTCCTGCGCTGCTCCCCCTCCCCGCAGCCCCCCGGCTGTCTGAGACGAGTCAGAGCCAGATAATGATCAGCCGAGCAGCAGATGGGGTGCACGGAAAGTGGGGCCCCGGGCAGAGCTTGTGTTGTTTTCACGCCTCTTGTGTGACATGGAAGCTGGGGGTGCAGGGAGGGGGGCCCGGCTACTCCTTCCTAAAGGAAACTACAGGAAACAACATCACTCTCAGACATCTCCCAGCATTAGCTGATTCTCCTGCTCAGCACACCTCTAAATAATTCACATCCATCCACTATCTATCTCATATCTATCTATCTATCTATCTATCTATCTATCTATCTATCTATCTATCTATCTATCTATATATCTATCTATCTATCTATCTATCTATTATCTATCTATCTATCTATCTATCTCATATCTATCTATCTATCTATCTCTCATATCTATCTATCTATCTCATATCTATCTATCTATCTATCTATCTATCTATCTATCTATCTATCTATCTATCTATCTATCTCATATCTATATATCTCATATCTATCTATCTCATATCTATCTATCTATCTATTTTTCTATCTCAAATTTATCTATTTATCTATCTACTGATATACATCATCTAATCTTTTCATTTATTTTTCTTTCTTTCTTTATTTTCTTCCCTTTTCTTCTTTCTTTCTTTCTCTCTTTCTTTCTTACTTTCTTTCTATAGCGTAGTACATGACAGACACACACTTTCTTTCCTTCATCTCTATTTCCTTTGTGTCCGTTTCACACATTTCTTTATTTTCTTATTTATTTATTTCCTTTTTATCACTTTCTCTCCCCTTCCACCTTAGCTTGTCATTACCTACTTTCTCTGCTTCCATCATCTATCCTTTTTGCTTCCTTTTCTCTTTTCTTTCTACTGTCCGTCCTTCCTTGCTCTGTTCTTTTTGTCTATTTGCCACATTTTTCTTTTCTTTTCTTTTTTACTACTTTTCTTCCTACCTCTCTATCTTCACTACCTCTATCTTAGTTCACCAGCTACCTGTTTTCTCTTTTTTAATATCTTCCTTCCGTGCTTCCTTTTCTGTTTCCTCTCGCCAGTTTCTCTGTTTTCCACATTTCTTTATTTCTTCCCTGCCTCTTTCTTCTCTTTCATAGCTCTCTATCTATCTACCTACATCCCTCCCTCCCTTATTATTTCCCTACCTGCCAGTGCACCTCCATTTCCTTCTTTCATACTTTCCTTCTTTCTTTGATTCCTTCCTTCTTTCCTTCCTTCTTACATACCTACCTTCCTGTCAGTGCACCTCCCAGTCCTTCTACACTACTCTATCTGCCCATCTGCAGCCCATTTTCTTTCTTTCTTTCTTTCTTTCTTTCTTTCTTTCTTTCTTTCTTTCATTCTTTCTCTTTATTTCTTTCTCTCTATCTTTCCTTCCTCCTTACATACCTACCTGCCTGTCCTTCTACACTACTCTATTTGCGCATCTGCAGCCCATTTTCTTTCTTTCTTTCTTTCTTTCTTTTTTCTTTCTTTCTTTCTTTCTTTCTTTCTCTTTCTTTCTCTCTATCTTTCCTTCCTCCTTACATACCTTACATACCTACCTCCCTGTCCTTCTACAATACTCTATCTGCCCATCTGCAGCCCTTTCTTTCTTTCTTTCTTTCTTTCTTTCTTTCTTTCTTTCTTTCTTTCTTTCTTTCTTTCTTTCTTTCTTTCTTTCTCTCTCTCTTTCCTTCCTCCTTACATACCTACCTCCATGTCCTTCTACACTACTCTATTTGCCCATCTGCAGCCCATTTTCTTTTTCTTTTTTCTTTTTCTTTCTTTCTTTCTTTCTTTCTTTCCTTTCTTTCTTTCTCTTTTCTTTCCTTTCTTCTCTTCTTTCTTTTCTATTCTTTCTTTTCTTTCTTTCTTTTCCTTTCTTTCTTTCTTTCTCTTTTTTCTTTCTTTCTTTTTTCTCTCTATCTTTCCTTCCTCCTTACATACCTACCTCCCTGTCCTTCTACATTGCTCTCTCTGCCCATTCCAGAGGTGAGCTCTGCTCGCTGCGCTTGGAGTTAATTCAGCCAGACTAGAGCCGGGTCCCATGTGCTCTGCAGTCGGTTTATCTTCATTAAGCTCCTGTTTGTTTCTTCTCTTTTCTTTCCCCTCCCAGCTTCAATTTTCAGTGCAGAAACAAGTAGAAGGGAAACTGCAGGGACAGTGCGAGGCCGGGCGGGCAGATAAATGGGAAGCGGCAGAAAGCAAATAGATAAAGCACAGGAGAGAGGAGAAGAGAGTGCGGCCAGAAAGAGACGGCTGAAAAGCAGAGAAGAGACGGCTCCACACCTGAGGGGTCACCTTCCTAGGTGTCTCTCTGTGTCTGGTGACTGGGGATGGTCAGAGACTTTTCAAAGTTTTTGACTTTTTGTTCTACAGACTGTGCTTGTCGCAAACCGCAAGTAAATGTATAAATTTGGTAAAGCTAAACTCAATGAACAGCTGATGACAGAGCAGCTGCTACCATTCACTGCTATAAATATCCAACAAACTTCGGTTTATCGAGCCATTTAAAAGACATTTAAAACCATGGAACAGACATATTGCTTCTAAAACAATGCTTACGCGTTTCGGAACGAACCTTAGTCAAAGCGTACGCTATGAAAAGAGCGTGCAAGAAGGAAGTTTGTTGGATATCGCCACTCTGGGTCAGTGTTCTTCGGACTTGTTGAAAGGTGATTATGTTGTCAATACAGAAAGCAGACAATACCTGGGTTTTTTAGCCACATTTATAAAGGTTCAGTCGTCCTGCCAGAAATGGCTGCTAAGAGGTAACAATGAATGGAAATGGAGGAATAAAAAGCCTAAACTGTATCGCTTATTTACATGCAGGATGGAAGAGTCAGGAATGCTGGCTGTCTCATTAAGGGATGGGTTCCTCTGTCATGTTGCTTCTTCAATAATGCTTACGCGTTTCGGAACAAAAACTTAGTCACAGCGTACGCTATGAAAAGAGTGTGCAAGAAGGAAGTTTGTTGGATATCGCCACTCTGGGTCAGTGTTCTTCGGACTTGTTGAAAGGGGATTAGGTTGTCAATGTGGAAAGCCGACAATACCTGGGTTTTTTAGTCACATCTATAAAGGTTCAGTCGTCCTGCTAGAAATGGCTGCTAAGAGGGAACAATGAATGGAAATGGAGGAAGAAAAAGCCTAAACCGTAACGCTTCTTTATATGCAATGTTGACTAGCTCATTAAGGGATGGGTTCCTCTGTCATATTGCTTCTACAATAAAGCTTACGCGTTTCGGAACAAACATTAGTCACAGCGTACACTATGAAAAGAGCGTGCAAGAAGGAAATTTGTTGGATATTGCCACTCTGGGTCAGTGTTCTTCGGAGTTGTGGAAAGTGGAGTATGTTGTCAATGCGGAAAGCAGACAATACCTGGGTTTTTAGTCACATCTATAAAGGTTCAGTCGTCCTGCTAGAAATGGCTGCTAACATGGAACAATGAATGGAAATGGAGGAAGAAAAAGCCTAAACTGTATCGCTTATTTACATGCATGGTGGAAGAGTCAGGAATGCTGACTGGCTCTTTAAGGGATGGGTTCCTCTGTCATATTGCTTCTTCACTAATGCTTACGCGTTTCGGAACAAAAATGTAGTCACAGCGTACGCTATGAAAAGAGCGTGCAAGAAGGAAGTTTGTTTATAAGCATTCTTATTGGATGATAGGAGTTATCCTACATATCAGCTGCCATAGACTGAGCCGGGAGCACTGTCCAGGGTGCTGAAGTCCATTGCAGGTGATGTAAGGATCTGATACAAGTAGACTCTATAGATCTAAAAGACACATTCAGATAACGAGTCTGGAACTGGACAAGACCTGTGGTTTCCAATTTATGGCTCTAGAGCTGGGATGAACTACAAAACCCAGCATGCCCAGAGTGATACAGATTGGAGACCTCTAGGCTGGGTTCACATATACTAGTTTTATGCCTGAGCCAGACACAACTGATAAGGCTCCATAGGTTTGGTGATCCAGAAGAAGGCTGCAATCAGGAATTCAGGGCACTTTACAGCCCCACGCCCCTCCTGTTGCCAATTCCTAAAAATTCCTGACCCACATTGTGCCCCCAGAAATTATTTATGACACCACCCTCCCACTGAGGAGATGAATGGAAGCAGGTGGGAGCAGCAGCGGGACCCTTTAAAAAAACAAAACAAAACAAAAACTGCCCTGATCTGGAGCCTGACCAGATAGGAACATTCATTGCAACACAATGGATGCACTTCTCCTCCGGGACGCCATACTCTGAAATTGGGCACAGTGCCCAGTCATTAGACTGGGGTGTCTGAGTAGAGCTGATTCTTGGGCCCCACCAGTGGAGATGATTCTTGGTCCACCAGTGTAGTTGATTCTTGGGACCCACCAGTGGAGTTAATTCTTGGGGCCCACCAGTGGAGTTTGGATATACCTAGTGTCGGGCCACCAGTGTGTCAATGGTTAATTCTTGGGCCCCACCAGTGAAGTTGATTTTTGGAGCCACCAGTGGAGTTGATTCTTGGGGCCACCAATGGAGCTGATTCTTGGGGCCCACCAGGGGAGTCGATTCTTGGGGCCACCAGTGGAGTTGATTCTTGGAGCCCACCAGTAGAGTTGATTCTTGGAGCCCACCAGTGGAGTTGATTCTTGGAGCCCACCAGTGGGGGTTGATTCTTGGAGCCCACCAGTGGAGTTGATTCTTGGGGCCTACTAGTAGAGTTGATTCTTGGGGTCCACCAGTGGAGTTGATTCTTGGAGCCACCAGTGGAGTTGATTCCTGGAGCCCACCAGTGGAGTTTATTCTTGGGGCCTACTAGTAGAGTTGATTCTTGGGTCCCACCAGCAGGGGTTGATTCTTGGGACCCACCAGTGGAGTTGATTCTTGGGCCCCACCAGTGGATTTGATTCTGGGGGCCCACCAGTGGAGTTGATTCTTGGGGCCACCAGTGGAGTTGATTCTTGGAGCCCACCAGTGGAGTTGATTCTTATAGCCACTAGTGAAGTTGATTCTTGGCGCCCACCAGTGGAGATAATTCTTGGGGCCCACCAGTGGAGTTGATTCTTATGGGCCACCAGTAGAGTTGATTCCTGGGGCCCATCAGTGGGGTTGCTTCTTGGGACCCACCAGTGGAGTTGATTCTTGGGCCCCACCAGTGGATTTGATTCTGGGGGCCCACCAGTGGAGTTGATTCTTGGAGCCACCAGTTGAGTTGATTCTTGGAGCCCACCAGTGGAGATGATTCTTGGGTTCCACCAGTGGAGCTGAGTCTTGGGGCCACCAGTGGAGCTGAGTCTTGGGGCCCACTAGTGGAGTTCACATCGCACATGACTTGCTCTCAGCTTAGTGATTTCTGTCTCTCTTTTTTGGCTTTTCTCCTTGAAAAGCTTGTCATGCCCAGGAGTCCACTGGGGATTTCCCGTTTCCCAGATGGCCAGTCAGAGCCTCAAGGCTGTAACTATGGAAAGTGTCCAGTATTTCTACCTCAAAAAATGGGGTAGCCCATTTATCACTGCTCACATTATGATGGTAGTGAAAATTGGGGATCCATAAAGATACTGATGAGGGTCCCTTCATGGACAGAACTGTACAGAAGAGAGCCAAGAGAACACATGTCCTTGGTGCCACCTGCCTGGTTGGACACCATACTATGATAATACAGGATTAGGACAGCAGATGCCATGTTCGTTCCTAGTACAGGAAAGCCTGGCCTTGCTCCTGGTCTCATCCAGCACAACCAATTCTAATGACCTTACGTTGCTATTGCTATCTAAGCCCCCCTGGGTCAAGCACCGTCCCCTGGAACCTTGCACTAGGGGTAGCACATCATTAATTTTACCTGGAGTGTTCCTTCAAGTTTAAGCCCATCAGTTCCTATAAGACCAAGAAACCTTCTATGGATATATTAGATTCAGTGCATAGTCTATCTACACAGTCGAGTCACATTATTATGACCACTTCCTACTCTCCATGTTGCTCATGAAGAAAGTCCTGGGTGGTGCACTGACTTGGTGGCTAGATAAGGTGTGCAATAGGCTGTCTGCAAACACATCCCTCATTGCTATTATGGGCAAAAGGTGCGATTTATCAGAGTTGCCATAAGGGGTGATTATCGGCTTTTGGGTGCAGGGTGTTAGTATTTCAGAAACTGCGCAGATTGTGACCTGTTGGCGGCTGCTGTGGTGAAGGTGTCATGAGCGGAGAAATGGCGCCATTGTTAATGACAGACATGGAAACTGTGGAGCCGCCATTGCTGTGAGAGGTGAACATCGGCTACCAAGATGCAAGAGGTGGAGGATACGATACGGGGGAGCAGCTTACTGCCAAAATGATCCTGGGCACGACCAGACATGTGTCTAACATAACAGTGAACCCTACTGTGTATGGGGCCCCAGAGGAGACGGATGCCACTGCACCTCTGCTAACCCTACTGTGTATGGGGCCCCGGAGCAGACGGATGTCACTGCACCTCTGCTAACCCTACTGTGTATGGGGGCCCCGGAGCAGACGGATGTCACTGCACCTCTGCTAACCCTACTGTGTATGGGGCCCCGGAGCAGACGGATGTCACTGCACCTCTGCTAACCCTACTGTGTATGGGGGCCCCGGAGCAGACGGATGTCACTGCACCTCTGCTAACCCTACTGTGTATGGGGCCCGGAGCAGACTGATGTCACTGCACCTCTGCTAACCCTACTGTGTATGGGGCCCTGGAGCAGACGGATGTCACTGCACCTCTGCTAACCCTACTGTGTATGGGCCCCGGAGCAGACGGATGTCACTGCACCTCTGCTAACCCTGCTGTGTAAGGGGCCCCGAGCAAGAGATGTCACTGCACCTCTGCTAACCCTACTGTGTATGGGGCCCCGGACCAGACGGATGTCACTGCACCTCTGCTAACCCTACTGTGTATGGGGCCCCGGAGCAGGAGGATGTCAATGCACCTCTGCTAACCCTACTGTGTATGGGGCCCCGGAGCAGACGGATGTCACTGCACCTCTGCTAACCCTACTGTGTATGGGGCCCGGAGCAGACTGATGTCACTGCACCTCTGCTAACCCTACTGTGTATGGGGCCCAGAGCAGACAGATGTCACTGCACCTCTGCTAACCCTACTGTGTATGGGGCCCCGGAGCAGACGGATGTCACTGCACCTCTGCTAACCCTACTGTGTATGGGGGCCCCGGAGCAGACGGATGTCACTGCACCTCTGCTAACCCTACAGTGAGTGTGGCCCCCGAGCAGACGGATGTCACTGCACCTCTGCTCACCCTACTGTGTATGGGGACCCGGAGCAGACGGATGTCACTGCACCTCTGCTAACCCTACTGTGTATGAGGCCCCGGAGCAGACGGATGTCACTGCACCTCTGCTAACCCTACTGTGTATGGGGCCCCGGAGCAGACGGATGTCACTGCACCTCTGCTAACCCTACTGTGTATGGGGCCCGGACCAGATGGACGTCACTGCATCTCTGCTAACCCTACTGTGTATAGGGCCCAGAGCAGACGGATGTCACTGCACCTCTTGCTAACCCTACTGTGTATGGGCCCCGGAGCAGACGGATGTCACTGCACCTCTGCTAACCCTACTGTGTATGGGCCCCGGAGCAGAGGATGTCACTGCACCTCTGCTAACCCTACTGTGTATGGGGCCCCGGAGCAGACGGTTGTCACTGCACCTCTGCTAACCCTACTGTGTATGGGCCCCGGAGCAGACGGATGTCACTGCACCTCTGCTAACCCTACTGTGTATGGGCCCCGGAGCAGATGGATGTCACTGCACCTCTGCTAACCTTACTGTGTATGGGGCCCTGGAGCAGACAGATGTCACTGCACCTATGCTAACCATACTGTGTAGGGGCCCGGAGCAGACGGATGTCACTGCACCTCTGCTAACCCTACTGTGTATGGGCCCCAGATCAGAAGTTACTGCATCTCTGCTAACCCTACTGTGTATGGGGCCCTGGAGCAGACGGATGTCACTGCACCTCTGCTAACCCTACTGTGTATGGGGCCCCGGAGCAGACGGATGTCACTGTACCTCTGCTAACCCTACTGTGTATGGGGCCCCGTAGCAGACGGATGTCACTGCACCTTTGCCATCTGGTATTTGGTCTTTTCCCTGTAAACACACCCATAGGGCTTGTCCCCACTGCAGGTTTTTCACCCGTTTTACAGCCGGTTTTCGGCTTTGAAAGCCGTCTGTAAACCGGATGTCAAACTTTTACACGGACTTCTATGGAAAATCTGTGCAGCAGCCTCCACTGCACGGATTTTCTGCTGGACGGTTTTTTGGACCGCCGGCGGTCCAAAAAATATTGAACGTGTTCATTCTTCCGCCCGGTTTTCAGGCGGAATATGAACAGGTCAATGCGAAGAGGGAGGGCTTGATCCGCAAACCGCAAAGAAAAGCCGTCCCCCTGTGACCGTGTACACGGCCCCAAACCAGAGCAAATACCGGTCAGATAATCCAACCGGTATTTGCTCTGTGCTGTGGGGGCATGCCCTAAGGCCGCGTTTACACGGCACAGACCAAATACCGGTCGGCTCACAGGGGGACGGCTCTTCTCCGCGGTTTGCAGATTCAAGCCCTCCCCCTTTGCACCCACATGTTCATGTTCTGCCTGAAAACCGGGCCGAAGAATGAACATGTTCTAAGTTTTTCAGACCGCCGGCACTGTAAAAAACCGTCCGGCAGAAAATCCATGTAGTGTGAACTGTGGCACGGATTTTCCATTAAAGTCCATGTAAAAGGTTGACATTCGCTTTACAGACGGCTTTCAAAATGAAAACTGTCTGAAAATCCGGCTGAAAACCCTTGCCTTGGGGACAAACCCTTAGGGCCACATGTTTGAAACGGTTTTGGTCTAAAACTCACTTTTTTCACCATAGAAACCTATGGGCAACAAAGTGAGTTTTAGACCTAAACAGTTTTCATACATATGGCCCATAGTGTAGGTTCCCATCTGTATTGACGGCACCTTGTCGTAGGCAGGTGGACTTATTGGGCCACATGTATCAAAACTGTCGTCTAGGTCTGAAATTCACTTTGTTGCCCATAGGTTACTATGTTCAAAAAAGTGAGTTTTAGACCTAAACAGCTTTCATACATGTGGCCCTATATGTTCCTTTTTTTGGTGCACAAGAGTGTTCTGCGCTTGTACTTGCTTCACTTCATAGTCTCTCTAGTAGTGGCTCTGATTAGAGGTCTTGATAGCTGGCAATGGGGGGGGGCCCTT
>JAODAL010000080.1:0-85000 GCA_025379985.1 Phyllomedusa bahiana | reverse complement strand
ATGAATTACTACGAGAAGAGTTTTCCCATAAGTAGACCCTGTATTACTACATGATTAACCCATGAATTACTACGAGAGGCGTTTTCCCATAAGTAGACCCTGTATTACACAGATAACCCATGAATTACTACAAAGGGGGTTTTTTCCCATAAGTAGACCCTGTATTACCACATAAATTAACCCAATAATTACTCGAGAGGATTTTTCCCATAAGTAGCCCCTGTTTCCCTACATAATTAACCCATATGCTATAAGAGATGACATTGGGTTTCCTCTTAAGTAGACAGTGTATTACTACAAGATTAACCCATTATTTTTTCCCAGATGATCTTAAATTTCCCCATAGTAGAACCAGTATTACTATAATATAACCTATGAATTGCGAGAGGGCTTTTCCCATAAGTTGACCTTGTATTACCGCGATGATTAACCCATGAATTACTACGAGAGGGCATTGAGTTTCCTCATAAGTAGACCGTGTGTTACCGCAAGATTAACCCATGAATTACTACGACAGGACATTGAGTTTCCCCATAAGTAGACCGTGTGTTACCGCAAGATTAACCCAGCAGGTACTGCAAGAGCGGACCTGGAGTTCCCCCAGGAGTAGATCTTGAGTTCCCTCACTGTCAGAGTAGACCTCTATCGAGTTGAGTTTAAGAAGAGATTGTGTTACCCCCAGATTGGACCATTGGTTACCCCACTAGAGGACCTGAAGATCTTGCAAGAACAGATGCAAACGCAACGACTTTCTTTATAGTTATTGTTGTAGTGTAGTTGTAGAGATGTGGGAGAACTACAAGTCCATGCATTCCCAGAGGACACCTCCCACGGTTCCTCATGGGGACCTCTTTCCACCTCTCCAGGAACCTGCACCAGATGCCTCCTTGGATAAATCTGAATGGAATGAAATCCTTGACTTGTCCACAATGAGAGGAGATGGAAGATGTGAGGACAATCGGAGCAGGAAGAGGAACTCGAGACAACTTCTTGTATTTTCAATCCTTCTTATTTCTTTTTCATTTAAACCATCTTCAAATCTGGAATTAATATTGAGTTATATTTTTTTTTCCATTTAACAGCTGTCCAAAGCCTGGAGATTATGAATTGTAAAGTAAGCGGCCCATGATTAGGTTTCCTCATAACCCCCTTCCCCCTCCAGCACCCAAACAGCCCCCTAACCTACACCCAAGGTTGGGCTCATTGTATAGTTATTAGTAAGGGCCCCCCTCACCTTCATGACAGGTGAATAATGACTTGTGGAACCGCTTTATAAAGCTGCCATAGCTGGACTGGCAGGAGCGTCAAATCTCTTTTTAATGGGTGGATTGTTTTCCCATAAGTCGTGTCTGTGTTAACCCTGTGTTAACCACGTAGAAGATACACCTCTTGACTGCTGAACCTTTAAAAGTCTCTTGGGAATTATTACAATTCTTGCTCAATAATCGTAGTCATAACTGCGACAAAATTGCAAAAAAAAAATCACTTACGTTCAAACTGACGCTATGATTAAAAGCCGAACAAGGCCGAAACGCGTAAGCCGATATTTGTATGTCGCGTTCGTGTTTTTTTTTTAATAGTATTTTGAAAATTTATGTTTTCTTCGGATTGAACCTTTTTTTTTCTTTTCATTCAAACGTTAGATCATCATTCAGTCCTATGTAAAACGATACACAATAGATATTGTTATTATGAGAGATTGTGTCAAACTGATGATTTATTCAAGTTCTTAATAGCTAACACATCTTTTTTCAAGGCAAGGAGTGCCCTCAGGAGACAGGTACACATTTAAAAGGGAAAGGGGTGCTGAATTCTAAAGCTCCCAATAGCTAATGACACCCCCTTCTTTAGGCAAGAAGTGCCCTCAAGTAGGCATGTGCACATTTAAAAGGGTAAGGAGTGTTGAATTCTCAAGTTCCCAATAACTAATGACACCCCGTTTTTAAGGCAAGGAGTGCCCTCGCGTACACAGGTGCACATTTAAAAGGGTAAGGAGTGCTGAATTCTCAAGTTCCTAATAGCTAATGACACCCCTTTTTAAGGCAAGAGTGCCCCTCTACACATTGCACTTAAAAGGTAGAGCTGAATTCTCATTCCAATACAATGCACCTTTTAAGGCAAGGAGTGCCCTCAAGTAGACAGGTGCACACTTAAAAGGGTAAGTGGTGTTGAATTCTAAAATGTTACTACTACTCTATTTATCAATGATGCGCAAGTCTCAATACGGTCAAACTGACGCTATGATTAAAAGCCGAACAAGCCCGAAACGCGTAAGCCGATATCTGTATATCGCGATCATGTTTTTCTTAAAGATTACTTAGTAAATTTATGTTTTTTCGTCTGGAACCTTTCATTTTCTTTTCATTCAAACTGTAACTCATCATGCAGTCCTATGTAAAACGATTCACAAGAGATCATGTTATAATGAGAAATTGTGTCAAACTGATGATTACTTCATGTTCCCAATAACTAATGACACCCCCTTCTTTGAGACAAGGAGTGCCCTGAAGTAGACAGGTGCACAATTAAAAGGGAAAGGGGTGTTGAATTTTCAAGTTCTCAATAGCTATTGACACCCCTTTTTAAGGCAAGGAGTGCCTTCATGTAGACAGGTGCACAATTAAAAGGGTAAGGGGTGTTGAATTCTAAAATGTTATTACTTCTTTATTCACCAATGATGCGCAAGTCTCAATACGGTCAAACTGATTCTATGATTAAAAGCCGAACAAGCCCGAAACGCGTAAGCCGATATTTGTATATCGCGATTATGTTTTCCTTAAAGATTATTTAGTAAATTCAAGTTCCCAATAACTACTCACACTCCCTTTTTAAGGCAAGGAGTGTCCTCAAGAAGACTGGTGCACAATTAAAAGGGAAAGGGGTGTTGAATTCTCAAGTTCCCAATAACTAATCACACCCCCTTTGCAAGGCCAGGAGTGCCCTCGGTAGACAGGTGCATATTTAAAAGGGAAAGGGGTGTTGGATCTTCAAGTTCCCAATAGTTAATGGCACCCCTTTTTCAAGTAGATAGGTGCACATTTAAAAGGGAAAGGGGTGTTGAATTCTGGAATGTTACTACTTCTAATTCCTAATGATGCGCAAGTCTCCCTTCCCCAATCTATACTATTCATTTGAGTATGCAGAGATTAGGTTAGATGCAGCAGAGCTGAGTATGTTGCAATAATCATTCTGTAGGTAGGTAAAGCTACTAATTGGAGGACACACATCCACCCTTCTCCTACATCTGTATTCTTTACAAGAAATGACCTCTTCTCCAGTTTTGCTATTTTAAGCACCGCGTAAGCAGATCTGTAGTGATTTCTCCATAAGCCCCAGTCCTCCTGCATTGGTTTGTATCCCCCTGATACATTGCCAGGGATAACAATGTGTGGAATTCTAGCTGGAACGAGTGTTTGTTCTTTAATCCCCCCATCCCTGTCTCCCTCCATCATCACCCTCTCTCGCTCCCTCTTTTCCAATAGTCAGTAGTTTCTCTTCTCCCAAAGCTTTAGGATGAGTTCTATCGAGCTGGGAATTTTATTAACATCCACAAACACTTTGCAAACACCCGCAAGGCTTGTGGCATCGATTTCTAATTAGGCTCCTGTAATATGCAGCAGATTATAGTGAGGACAGTAAGAGGGGTTCCAGCACTTCAAAGAAAAGAGCTGGCCAGGGGGACAGAGCTGCAGGCAAAGAATCACAGACAGGCAGCAAATCAAAGGGGTCTCTGAGCACGAGGAGGGGGGCAGCCAGCCCCCTCCCCAGAAATCACTCCTACACAATCCGGGGTCTTTTATCAATATCCCAAGAGCTGCTAAAATGCTACGATTTTGTGTTTGTGTAACTAACTCGTTGCAGATTTAAAGCAACAACAATATTAGGTCTGTTCTTCTGGAGAAATCCCTTCAGTGTTGTCATCGGGAACCAGCGCAACTTTCTGCAGGTTCTGCGCCTCACAGGAGAGGAGAGGAGAGGGGCGACGTTATAATGAGATCGGGCACCCACAGCCTCACTCACTGGGCAGAAACAATTTATATCATACTGGACAGATAATCCACTATAGGCAGGGATAAATGGGAGAGATAGATAGATAGATAGATAGATAGATAGATAGATAGATAGATAGATAGATAGATAGATAGATATTGAAAAATAAGAAGATAGAAATAGAAATTAATATGATAAAAATTTGATAATAATAGTTTGTTAATATAAAAATAGATGGGTAGATATGGAATAATAGATAGAAGATAGATAGATAAATAAAATAGATAGGGGGTAGATAGATAGGGGAAAATGTGTCAAACATTATGAGATAATATAGAATGATAATAGTAAAAATAGGATAGAATTTAATAATAGATAGATAGATAAAAGTAGACATTGCAAATTTATTTTAAAAAAGTGGGAAATGAGATGATAAAATTTAGGAAAAAAAAGGATAGTTAGAAGTTTAATAATAGATAGATATAAAAGGTAGAAATATAGATAGATAATAGATAAAGAAAGAAAGATAGAAGATAGATATAAATTAATAGTTTTTGGTAATAATAGAAGAAGATAGATGGATGGGGTTTTAGATAGATAATAAATGAGATAGATAGTAGTTTTTAATAGTTTAAAAAGAATAATGGGGATAGAAAAATTTAGATAATAGATAGTAATAAAAGGGTAGATAGATATGAGAAGAAGATTGAATAGAAATAGAAAAGATAGTTAGTTAGATAGAAATAATGATAGATAGAAAAGATAGAATGGATAGATAAGATAGAGATAATATTAGATAAAATAATATGGGTAGTAGATAATAGATAGTTAGATAGATAGAAGGTAGATATATGTGAGAAGTTTAGAAATAGTAGATTGAGATAGAAATATAGAAGATAGAAATGATAATAGATATGAGATAGATAGATAGATAGATAGATATCCTGTAGAATGGTTGATTTATTGATTGATTGATTGATTGACTGAAAGAATGAAGAGATGGATGGTGGCTGTATTAATGCATGGATGGATGGATAGATTGTTGAGTGAATGGTTGAAAGAATGAATGAATGGAGTAATGTATCGATGGATAAACGAATTAATGATAAATAGATTAATTAATAGAAGAATGAATAAATGAATGAATGGAAGAATGTAGATAACTGGATGAATAAATGAAATAATGAATGGGTAGAGGACTAGATGGATGGATAAAGAATTGATAATGAATGGATGAGAAAATTAATAAAGTTAATTAATGGAAGAACAGATAAATAAATAGATGGATTTCAATCATAGTGGACAGATGCATAGAGGAATGGATAAATAGATAAATAAACAGGTGGATGGATGATTGATGTAAGAATTAATAAGCAAACAGATGGCTTGATGACATGAAGGAAGGATGGAGAGAGGAAGGTATAGATGAATGAACAAGGTAATTAACTTGTTGATGGAGGAATGGGTGACAAAAGGGATGGATGGATGAATGGAGGAATAAATGAATGGAGAGAAGAATGAATGATTGGTCACTTGGTTGGTTGGATGGACAAACTGAAGGAAGGATGAATGGTTGGATGGATGGATAGATGAATAAATGTATGGAGAGAAGAATGAATGACTGGTCACTTGGCTGGATGGACAGACTGAAGGAAGGATGAATGGTTGGTTGGATGGACAGACTGAAGGAAGGATGAATGGTTGGTTGGACGGATGGACAGCCAAACTGAACTGTCTAACTCTCCCGAGGTAGGAGCAGTTGCATTTCCACCTTTAATTCTCTTCTAAACATTTTGACCTCATGAGCACTTTTATGGCTTAGGCCAATTATCATGTGAGGGTCGGCCCCCAGTCTTCTGGAGAGTCAACCTGACCATAGATGGATAAATGTCTGGAAGAATAAGTTTCTTGAGTATTTAAAGCTATGAGAAGGGTCAATCAGGGTTGGACTAGATCATCAGAGGACCAGACGTTCTCCATAATGTTCAGGCTTTACAATAATGTTGTCTATGAGATCCTTCAGAATAAAACACTATCCAAATCTGACTTTGGAACAGATCCCTTGCTGCAGGTGTCTATGACTTTTTTGGGTTACGACTGTTGCCCCTGTTGCTGGTAATATTACTCTGGAGTCTATCATTGTCGTCTTTGGTCTTTATAGATGTATGACTAAGAGGAGTGATGTCCTCTCACTCAACTCCAACATCAAACTCATACAGGAAGCCAATGTGGAAACATCTCAGAGGGAGCACCAAAAATGTTCATCAGAAGTAGTATAGAGCCCTTATAGGTGTATGTACTATACAGGCAGCCCATGATGTTGTTATGAGGGCCACAAGGACAGTACTTCTTCCCTATAGATGGTAAAAATGTATTCAAGGCTACTCTGCTCCACAAACATTGAAACAATCCATAAGAAAGAGGTCCTAAGTGATTGGCTTCAGTCACCACCAAATAGGGTTGTCTTCTACTGGATCTTTAGAGGGTCATTGTTATGTCAGAGGTCCAAGGAAGAGTTCTCTGGGACTCTTGGGCCTAGCCATCACTTTGAAACAGATCCCTTGCTGCAGGTGTCTATAACTTTTTTGGGTTACAACTGTTGGCCCTGTTGCTAGTAGTATTACTTATAATAACTTTGGAGTCTATCATTGTCCTATTCGGTCTCATAGATGTATGGCCAGGATGAACGATGTTCTCTCACTCAACTCCAACATCAAACTCATACAGGAAATCAATGGGCAAATGGCTCAGAGGGAGCACCAAAATGTTCACCAAAATTAGTATAGAGCCCTTATAGGTGTATGTACTATACAGGCAGCCCATGATGTTGTTATGAGGGCCACAAGGACAGTACTTCATCTCTATAGGTGGTAAAAACTTATTCAAGGCTACTCTGCTCTACAAACATTGAAACAATCCATAAGAAAGAGGTCCTAAGTGATTGACTTCGGTTACCACCAAATAGGGTTGTCTTCTACTGGATCTTTAGAGGGTCATTGTTATGTCAGAGGTCCAATGGAGAGTTCTCTGGGACTCTAGGGCCTGGCTAACACTATTCAATAGGAGTTCTGGAATATGTGTATATAATGTATATATGGGTTGCAAAAAAACTACAGTAGCTAAACCATACACCTTAAGGCTAAAATATAACTTTTATTAAGGATAAATAGTAAAAAGGGACCTAAACCAATCCCTAAATGACCCTCATGAGTACTAGACCTAAGAAAAGTGGGGATACCGCCCTGAAGAAGGGCGACCCCACCCAGGAACCTAAACCTACCAATCCCTAGATAACCCTTAATCTAATGACTACACCATAACACAAATAATAATAAAATTATAAAGTGTACCAATAGTGAAAAACACCCAAAGCCACCACAAGAAAGAACTAACAAAAACTTATAAACCTAATAGGGATATTACAATTGATAGGCACAATAATATGTGCTATAAACCATGTACAGATAAGTTCCATATACGTTGTAAGCACATTAATATATGCTATAGACCATATTCTGCCTACCTGCCATTTAGTTCTGCATCGTATATCCCGGATCCTAGTACCGGACTGTCAGCAGCGCTATCTATCACCGGCCATTTGTCCAAGGGACGTATGTTGTTTACTTATATACAATATTTGCGTTCTTTATCTATGCTTGTTCCCTGATGAACCCGACTCACATGTGCCGGGGGAAACGCGTCGGAACTTCTCTGAAATCTATATGAATATGGTCTATAGCATATATTAATGTGCTTACAACGTATATGGAACTGATCTGTACATGGTTTATAGCACATTTTATTGTACCTATCAATTGTAATATCCCTATTAGGTTTATAAGTTTTTGTTAGTTCTTTCTTGTGGTGGCTTTGGGTGTTTTTCACTATTGGTACACTTTATAATTTTATTATCATTTGTGTTATGGTGTAGTCATTAGATTAAGGGTTATCTAGGGATTGGTAGGTTTAGGTTCCTGGGTGGGGTCGCCCTTCTTCAGGGCGGTATCCCCACTTTTCTTAGGTCTAGTACTCATGAGGGTCTTTTAGGGATTGGTTTAGGTCCCTTTTTACTATTTATCCTTAATAAAAGTTATATTTTAGCCTTAAGGTGTATGGTTTAGCTACTGTAGTTTTTTGCTTATATACACTCACCGGCCATTTTATTAGGTACACCTGTCCAACTGCTCGTTAACACTTAATTTCTAATCAGCCAATCACATGGCGGCAACTCAGTGCATTTAGGCATGTAGACATGGTCAAGACAATCTCCTGCAGTTCAAACCGAGCATCAGTATGGGGAAGAAAGGTGATTTGAGTGCCTTTGAACGTGGCATGGTTGTTGGTGCCAGAAGGACTGGTCTGAGTATTTCAGAAACTGCTGATCTCCTGGGATTTTCACGCACAACCATCTCTAGGGTTTACAGAGAATGGTCCGAAAAAGAAAAAACATCCAGTGAGCGGCAGTCCTGTGGGCGGAAATGCCTTGTTGATGCCAGAGGTCAAAGGAGAATGGGCAGACTGGTTCGAGCTGATAGAAAGGCAACAGTGACTCAAATAGCCACCCGTTACAACCAAGGTAGGCAGAAGAGCATCTCTGAACGCACAGTACGGCGAACTTTGAGGCAGATGGGCTACAGCAGCAGAAGACCACACCGGGTGCCACTCCTTTCAGCTAAGAACAGGAAACTGAGGCTCCAATTTGCCCAAGCTCATCGAAATTGGACAGTAGAAGATTGGAAAAACGTTGCCTGGTCTGCTGAGTCTCGATTTCTGCTGCGACATTCGGATGGTAGGGTCACAATTTGGCATCAACAACATGAAAGCATGGATCTATGGTGTACTAGCATGGTGTACCTAATAAAGTGGCCGGTGAGTGTATCTTCTTACGCCGGGCATCTATATCATGGGTGTTCTCTTCACCCATTATCTAGAATAAGAGACCTCGTAGTTTTCTATATATGGGTTGCAGTAAGTAGCAGGGAGGTGGATACCATCATGCTAGGATCCGACTTCATTTATATTCCAGTGCAGAATGTGATATTAGCTTCAGAAAAAAAGTGTAATCTATAGGGTATTGTGAGCACACCTAATGAAAATGCAAATGAGAGAAAGTCAGAAAACATCTTCTCCGCCGTGAAATGTGGGAACAGCTGGAATATTCCAAGGTCAAATAAAAATATAAGATCAAGAGAAACTTGGAGAAAGGTGAGAAGAAAGGTAGAGGGCTGAGCACCAAGCCTAGGATGTACGGGAGGTTGTAGTTTGGTAGCTGTGGCATGCAGGACTCTTGAGAGACTACAACTCTCAGCATGCTGGGAGTTGCAGTTTTCAATGGTTGGAGAGCAGCAGATTGAAGACCACAATGAAAGATAATTTATTTATAATAGGGGGAAAAAAAAAGAAAAAAGTGATACTTACCTTCTTGTCTTCCACTGCTGCCACTGGAGCTCCTTGGGATCCGCTCTTCGTCACTTCCTGGTTTTGGTCAAAATACACAAGAAATGCTCACACATCCTTCACTTACAATGGAGCACAATCCTCTCCCGTGTGTTAGAACCAGATCCCGGGAGTGACGAGGAGCCGATCCAGAAGGGCAGCAGTGAAAGATTAGAAGGTGAGTATCACTTTTTTTTTTTTTTTACCTATTTCTCCACTCTGACCCATTTTAAAGGGTCTGTCTCACTACATCAACTCATCTCACCTCAGTCCTGTTTTCTTGGTTCCATTTTGAATTCAGGAGCGTGTTTACTGGCTTCTACTGGGCTGCAGTAGAAGCCAGGTCTGTAGCTATAGCAACCAGTGCTGGCAGCCTATCATGAGAGAGTAAACAGGTCTGTAGCTATAGCAACCAGTGATGGCAGACTGTCATGAGAGAGTAAACAGTTCTGTAGCTATAGCGACCAGTGCTGGCAGCCTATCATGAGAGAGTAAACAGGTCTGTAGCTATAGCAACCAGTGCTGGCAGCCTATCAGGAGAGATCAAACAGGTCTGTAGCTATAGCGACCTGAGGAGCTGATGCAGCCCATACAGAGGGATATCTAGGAAATAGGTAGGAAACTGTTGATGGACATATATTGCAAAGTGAATTTTTTTTTGCAAGATCTTTAACATAAAAAGCAGCGATCCTTGTAGTGAGACAACACCTTTAAGATTATTTTATTCTGCATAACAACCCATTTAAATCATAAAATGATCTTGTCATGATAATTAGTCACCATAAAACACTATAGGGCCTTAGATATATAACTTATGATTAAAGGAACATTCCAAGCCAAACTGATACACTGTGTCATGCTTAAAGGGACTTTTCACATAGATTATGCCCCACTTGCTGAGGGCAGCACATGTTAGTGTCAGACCTGCTGTTTCCAGCGATGTGTCAGCGCTTATTCTATAAGATGCAGCAGTTTTAGAGCATTTACCCCCTCAAATCTTATTCATGAGCAGGTTTTAGCTCCACCCACCAAAGGCTAGCTCCGCCCACTGACAGTTATTCACATGTTTCTTCCAAATCAAAGTTATAGGTTTGTCAGTTGAGGTGGACGTGGCTACACTCCGATTGGCCGGTTTTGAAAAAACGGACTCTATGTAGGTCTCTTCGTATGACTCTTCTGGCAGAATGGAGATTTGAGCATTAAATACACGAAAACTGCAGCATCTTACAGAATAAGGCACACAGCGCTGGAAACAGCAGGTCTGACACTAGCTTGTGCTGTCCTCAGCCAGGGGGGGCAAAAACTATGTGACAGGTTAAAACGGAGAATCTCTGTGTCATGCTCCACCTTCTCAAGCCCTACACTAGGAATAAGACAATGGGTGACATGTTTGAAACCTTGGCGCACCACCATTGACACATGTCATCCAATGTATCCATTTTATCCAGAGTGTTCCTTTAATTTACCAAACCCTCGTATTGGGTTCATTTGTTTCCGTATGTATTTTTTACCTGCTCTTTTTGTCACCGTTGGTTTTATTATTTGTAGTTTATATGTATGATTACTACAATATCTCACAAAAGTTAGTACACCCCTCACATTTTTGTAAATATTGCATTATATCTTTTCATGGGACAACACTAAAGATGACACTGATACAATGTAAAGTAGTTACTGTACAGCTTGTGTAAGGCCACGTTCACACGGCTTATTCACGACGGATTTGCGAGCCGGATTGCGCTCACAATTCCGGTGTGAATAAGAGGCGGGGGCGGGGCGGGGGAGCAGCCCGCCGGCCCCAGAGACCATGCATTATCTACGGCGCGTCCGCGGCGTCACTCATGTGCATCCACTGTTCTCTATGAGAGCTGTGGATTACCGTAATTACTGCGACTGATTGGCGCCGTACTGCAGCGCAAATCCGGCGCGCAGTACGGCGCCAATCTGTGCCGAAATAAGCCGTGTGAACACGGCCTAACAGTGTAAACTTGGTTTGCCCTCAAAATAACTCAAAACACAACCATCAATGTCTAACCCGCTGGCAACAAAAGTGAGTACATCCCTAAGTGAAAATGGACAAATTGTGCCCAATTTGCCATTTTCTCTCCACTTTGTCATGTGATTTGTTACAGGGTCTTGGGTATGAATGGGGAAAAGGTTTGTTAAATTTGGTATTATCACTCTCACAACCCACTCATACTAGTCACTGGACGTTCAACATGGCCCCTCATGGCAAAGAACTATCTGAGGATCTAAAAAAATAATAATTGTTAGTCTACATGAAGATGGTTGAGGCTATAAGAAGATGCCAGCACCCTGACACTGAGCTGCAGCGCGGTGGACAAGACCATACAGCAGTTTAACAAGACAGGGTCCACTTAGAACAGGCCTCGTCATAGTCGACAAAAGAAGTTGAGTTCATGTGCTCATATTTCTATCCAGAGACTGTCTTTTCAAAAGAGATGTATGAGTGCTGCCAGCATTGCTGCAGAGGTTACATAGATGGTGGGTCAGCCTGTCAGTGCTCAGACCATTCGCCCCACACTACATCAAATTGGTCTGCATGGCTGTCATCCCAGAAGGAAGCTTCTTCTAAAGATGATGCACAAGAAAGTCCACAAACAGTTTGCTGATGACTAGCAGACTAAGGACATGGATTACTGGAACTATGTCCTATGGTCCAAGGAGGCCAATATAAACTTATTTGGTTCAGATGGTGTTAAGCATGTGTGGTGGCAACCAGGTGAGGAATACAAAGACAAGTGTGTCTACCTACAGTCAAGCATGGTGGTGAGAGTGTCATGGTTTGGGGCTGCATGAGTGCTGCCAGCTGTGGGCAGTTACAATTCATTGAGGGAACCATGAATGCCAACATGTGCTGTGACATCCTGAAGCAGAGCAGGATCCCTTCCCTTCTGGGCCGCAGGGCAATATCCAACATGAAAACGACCCCAAACACCTCCAAGACGACCACTGCCTTGCTGAAGAAAATAAGTGTTAAGGTGCTGGACTGGCCAAGCATGTCACCAGACTTAAATCTGATTGAGCATCTGTGAGGCCTCCTCAGACAGAATATAGAGGAGCGCAAGGTCTCTAACATCCTCCAGCTTCATGATGTCCTCATGGAGGAGAGAAGAGGATTCCAGTGGCTGCAACCTGTGAAGCTCTAGTGACCTCCATGCCCAAGAGAGTTAAAGGGGTTGTCTCACTACATTGCTTCATCTTACCTCAGTCCTGTTTTCTTGGTTTCACTTTGAGTTCAGGGGCGTGTTTACTGGCTCCCACTAAGCTGCAGTAGAAGCCAGGTCTGTAGCTATAGCAACCAGTGCTGGCAGCCTATCAGGATAGATCAAACAGGTCTGTAGCTATAGCGACCTGAGGAGCTGATGCAGCCCATACAAGAAGGGATATCTCGGAATAGGTGGGATATTGTTAATGGACACATATTGCACAGTGACTTGTTTTTGCAAGATCTTTAACCTAAAAAGCAATCCTTGTAGTGAGACAACCCCTTTAAGGCAGAGCTGGGTCACTATAGCTACAAACCTGTTTGATGTCTCCTGATAGGCTGCCAGCGCTGGTTGCTATAGCTACAGACCTGGCTTCTACTGCAGGTTAGTGGAAGCCAGTAAACATGACCCTGAATTCAAAATGAAACCAAGAAAACAGGACTGAGGTGAGATGAATCAATGTAGTGAGACAACCCCTTTAAATTAAAATAGAGGGAAGAAAATGTAAGGGATAAAAAGAATGGAAGAGAAAACTAAGGAATCTGAGGGAAATAGAAGGGATGAGATGAGAAGAAAGGAAAAGGAAGGAAAGAAGAAAAGGGGAAAACAAAGAAAATGAAAATAAAAGAGACAAGAGGAAAAGAAAGGTTTTGCAAACTGTCTGAAAAACCGGCCGCAAACTAACACACCGGGCCGCTATGAAAAACACGTGCAGCAGTCTCCACTGCAGATAAAAGCTGTCCCCTGGGGACGGCACTAAAACAGGACAAATACCGGTCGAATAAACCAACTGGTATTTGTCCTCTACCGTGAGGATGAGCCCTAAGGGAAGGTGAACATAAATCAGAGGAAAACAGAAGAGATCATGGGGTAAAGAAAGGGGAAAAAGAAAGAAAGAAAGAAGAAAGAAAGAAAAGAAAGAAAGAAGAGAAGAAAGAAAGAAAGAAAGAAAGAAAGAAAGAAGAGAGAGAAAGAAATTAAGAAAGAAGGAAATAAGGGAAAGTCAGCAAAGGGGAACAAAGTGGAATTGAGGAAAAAATTTAAGAAGAGGAGATGAACGTGAAGTATAAAAAAGGAGAGGAAAGTTTAGGGAAAAGGATAAAGGGAAAAAAAGATGAATATATGAAATGGAAGGAAGAAAATAAAAATAATTGAAGCAACTGAGGAAATGGAAGATGAGTGATGGGGAAAGGAACGTATATAAGGGAAATGAAAGCATGTGGGGGAATTATAGGATGAGTTGCCCAAAGCCGTCACTGGGGAAATCTAAATGTACTGGAAGAAAAGAGCGGAAAAGTAACTGCAAAGAAAAGGAAAGCAACTTTTTGGGACAGGAAGTCAGTCCAGAGAAGGGAAATAACAGGGAGACGCTTATAGTACATGGCTGTAGCAATACCCAATACTTAGATACTTGTTATATATCATTGTGAGACAAGGCAGAAGCCCCACATCTCTCGTTTCTTCTCCTAACTATGGGACTAGGCGGGGGGAGAGGCGAGAGGAGCCGGACACGAGCTTCTGAGATCAGGAGTCGCACATAATTTGCTAATTTATCAAAGTGACGGAACTTTGATTCCCATCTTTCATAATGATAGGATGTTAATTAAACGTGTAAGGTCACTTACACCGACGACTCACTCAGTGTGTTCACTAATTGAACTCCCGGCTTCCCAGACTCAGCATCATTTGTTCCTCCTGTCAGGGCAGTCCCCTTAACCAGGCGGCCGCACTCCACTCATCGAACACCTTGATTCTCGCACACTCAGGGTCTCGCCTCTGATGGGAGCTCCTTGCGACAAGATTTTTTAGGATAAGGCAAAATGTAAGACATAAATCAGGGGATCTTAAGAGCATAGCAGAGCCAGGAGGGCGCATGAGGCTCCTTACTGTAGAGTGTATAACATGGATCGCAGGATGCTCCCTTTTGATCAATTTCTACCAGGGCATGATGGGAGTTGTAGTTTTACAATAACCGGAGAGCCAGATCTTGGCGGTTACTTTTATACATAATTATAGTTGATAATAGTATTGAGTGTATTATTTGGATAAAGCACCAGCTACAAATATCAATATGAAATATTTCAATGGTGCAAACCAAATGTGGCAGAGCTGAGTTGTGACTGTAGTACATTTGGGATTTTGTTATTCAAAACATTCTAAGGTGTTATCATTTTGCACAAAATTTGTGATCTTACATACAGTGAAGAAAATAAGTATTTGATCCCTTGCTGATTTTGTAAGTTTGCCCACTGACAAAGACATGAACCGTCTATAATTTTAAGGGTAGCTTAATTTTAACATTGAGAGACAGAATATCCAAAATAAAATCCAGAAAATCACATTGTCTAAATTATATAAATTTATTTGCATTTTGCTGAGAGAAATAAGTATTTGATCCCCTACCAAGCATTAAGTGTTCTGGCTCTTACAGACTAGTTAGACGCTCCTAATCAACTCATTACCTGCATTAATGACAGCTGTCTTACTAAGTCACCTTTATAAAAGACTCCTGTCCACAGACTCAATTAATCAGTCAGACTCTAATCTCTACAACATGGGCAAGACCAAGGATGTCTAAGGATGTCAGGGACAAGATCATAGACCTGCACCAAGCTGGAATGGGCTACAAAACCATAAGTAATACACTGGGCGAGAAGGAGACGACTGCTGGTGCAATAGTAAGAAAATGGAAGAAATACAAAATGACTGTCGATCGACATCGATCTGGGGCACCGTGCACAATCTCACCTCGTGGGGTCTCCTTGATCATGAGGAAGGTGAGGGATCAGTCTAAAACTACACGGGGGGAACTTGTTAATGGGAGAATGGATGGAGCCACGGACTGTAAAATCCTGAGTGACAACCTCCTTCCCTCCACCAGGACATTAAAAATGGGTCGTGGCTGGGTCTTCCAGCAAGACAATGACCCAAAATATACAGCCAGGGCAACAAAAGAGTGGATCAAAAAGAAGCACATTAACATCATGAAGTGGCCTAGCCAGTCTCCAGACCTTAATCCCATAGGAAACTTATGGATGGAGTTGAAGCTCCGAGTTGCCAAGCGACAACCTCAAAATCTTAATGATTTAGAGATGATCTGCAAAGAGGAGTGGAGCAAAATTCCTCCTGACAAACCTCATCATCAACTACAAAAAAACGTCTGACTGCTGTGCTTGCCTACAAGAATTTTGCCACCAAGTATTAAGTTTTGTTTGACAGAGGGATCAAATACGTGTTTCTCACTGCAAAATGCAAATAAATTTATACAATGTGATTTTCTGGATTTTATTTGGATATTCTATCTCTCAATGTTAAAATTAAGCTACCCTTAAAGGGGTTTTGCCAAGAAGTAAAGTTCCTTACCTCTTATCTGCTCAGAAGAGAAGATAAACAAAGCATGAACAGCTGCAGGAGGGAGAGGGAGGGGGTTGAGCAGAGCCAGGAAGCAGGGAGCGTCTCTAATGTTTACTCAAATAATAACATTACAACCAGTGGATTCTCTATACAGCAGACAGCCTCATACACTGCACTTTTCTCCACAGCCCCTTGCAATCTTGCTCATGTTCCCCGTCATCAGATAAGAAGTGCAAACACGGAAGCACGGCCGGATCAGCTTCTGTCAGTGTCCTGGTCATGTCTAATGTAAACTGTCAGAAAACTAAGGGCATCTGATTAAGGCTGTAGCTCTCAGAGGCTTCACTTTTTGGAATCACATATATTTAGAAAAGTGATTAAATACCCATTTTGGAGGATCCCACATCAACATTACATCGTGGCAAAACCCCGTTAAAATGATAGACTATTCATGTCTTTGTCAGTGGGCAAACTTACACAATCAGCAAGGGATCAAATAATTATTTCCTTCACTGTAGGACTGCAGGTAATCCTATCAAATGATCTTAACTTGTGAGATCATGATACCTAAAAAAGATAGTTTAATGACAAATTCAGCCTTGCTTCACTGGTTAGTAATGGTTATGTCCAGGGACAAGTACTCTCTTAGGTGACTATAATTTTCACTAGTGTTATGTAAAACAAAAGAAAAAGGGAGAGGGCGCACAATAGTGTAATAGTTCTGTGTAATGTTAAAATAGAAAGAAGAACAGGTTCCTCTCACCTTTTGAGGTTGCTCTCTTAATTTAGATTCACAACACTCATAGGCGCTTGCGGGGCTATTTGTATTCCGTAGCCCTTAATACAGCAGCCGCGGGTCTCTGGTACTCCCCTCGGGGATCCGATGGTGGGTAGACACCAATGTAAAAACAAAAAAGAAGAAGGACCCGGCGCTCGTGGATGATAAAAACAGCCTGAGCTAAAGGCTTATTTAAAAGTGTCACTTTATTCTTAAAAGTGCAAGGGAATTACCTTCACACAATTAAAAACATGACAAAATAAAAAAACTTTACGCGTTTCGCACGTGGACCCGTGCTTCATCAGAATGAACTAAATTTTGGAGGAATTAACAAATATTTCCTAACCATAACCCTCCGTTGGGGTCGTAGTTGGAATCCAAGCTGGGGTTAAGTTTTAGATTGGCATTTCGGTTGAGATTTTGGTTAATGTATGGGGTGGAGTTGGGTAGAGGGTGGTTATTGAGTTGGGGTTAAGGTTGGAATTTGGCTTGTGGTCATGGTTAGGATTGTAGTTCAGTTTAGGGTTTTGTGCTTTAATTAGGGTTTGGTTTGAAGCTGGGGGAGTTAGAATTTGGCTTTTGGTCACATTTAGGGCTGGAGTTGGGGTTAGGGCTTGGTCTGGAGTTTCATTTTAGGTTGAAGTTAAGGTTTAGGTTGATACTGGGAATAGGGAATTTTCTTGAGTTGGAGTTAGGGTTGTAATGTGGGTTGTGATCATGGTTGGAGTTGAAGTGTATGGTTAGGATTTGGGTTAGAGTTGGGGTGGTTTTTTTTTCTTTAAATTGGAGATAGCGTTTGGGTTCAAGTTGGGGGTGCTTTGTTTTCTTTTAATTGTAGTTAAAAGTCGGGGCCCCAAGAATCAACTTTACCGGTGGGTCCCAGGATTCAACACTACTGTTGGGTGCCAAGAATCAACTAAACTGGTGGGCCCCAATAATCAACTCCACTGGTGGGCCTCAAGAATCAACTCCACTGGTGGACCCAAGAATCAACTCCACTGGTGGCCCTAAGAATCAACTCCATTAGTGGACCCCAAGAATCAACTCCACTGGTGGGCTTCAAGAACCAACTTCACTGGTGGGCCCCAATAATCAACTCCACTGGTGGGCTCCAAGACTCAACTCCTTTGGTGAGCCCCAAGAATCAATTCCAGTGGTGGGCACCAAGAGTAAACTCCGCTGGTGGGCCTCAAGAATCAAGACCCCTGGGTGGGAATCAAGAATCAACTCCACTGGTGGGCCCATGAATCAACTCCTTTGGTGAGCCCCAAGAATCAACTCCACTGGTAGGCCCCAGGCACCCCAGTCCGACACTCACCATAACGTGTATGGAAATAGGTTTTCTTAACCAGATAACCGCTTGATAATACATTCTTTTTACCTACAGAGCTGTGCAAACCAAGAAATGCTGGTATGAAGTCCGGTCCACATTTATGCCAACGATTCTGTTCAGATCTTGCAGCATTTAATGAATTTTTTCTGCTCAGATGACGGACACCATGACAAAAACCTAACCCAACTCTATTATAGTCAATGGGTTCCGTTGGGCTCCATTGGTGCCCATCATGTAACGGATTCAGTGCTGACGTAATTTTTGTTTTTCTGTTCCAGGTTTGTTCTCTTAAGGTCTATGGGCCTGATGTGGCTTCCTTGCGGTAACCACAGCGGAACCTTTTTTTCCCTGACACCCCTATGGATGCCTTCAACGTACAGAAAAAGGAGGTGTGAATGCAGCCTAAGACAGAACGGAAAACTGGAAACGACAACGCAGGTGAAGACTTAGCCTTACCTAGAACTGAACCATGTGACAAAGTCAGCTCTGCTGCACTAGTGCACGGATTGTGACCGGGGCCTGATCTATCTATGGGAGGTAAGAGGGAGGTAGACGTGCGGGCATTGGGCACGGTCCTCCCCGCTGGATGTAGGCATTAGGTGAGCGGTATAAACGCTCTCATTGTTCCTTTGACCTCGCCGCACAATGAGCCGCGCTGAGTGCTGACTGGTGAGCGTGTTGTGCTTGGAGGTAATTTCGTGCTGTATAGATCTGTGTTTAGATAAAGCTTTGGAACACATCACGGAGACACTTTTAAAAAGAATTTGTCATTAGAGATATAAACAGCAGCTCGATCCCAATCATACACCTGGATAATTTCAGCCATCTAAATGGCAGCCGCGCTCCCCTCTCCCTCCCCTCTCAATTGGCACCCTCATTTCTGAGAGGTTTTAAACAATATGTATATCCCCCTGCCTTCTGCCGCCTCCGTAACCCCTTCGCTGCCGCCGCGACCTGGACGCTCGCTGAAGCGTCTTTTTACATTTCCACAGAATCTTTTTTTTTTTAAAGGAGATAAGTGGAATGGGATCAGCCGGAAAAAAATCAATTGATATCGCACAAATGCTGTGGAATATCATTCAGGGCTAAGAGGCTGAGCACAAGCTCACGGACCTGGAGACATTTCCACAGATACGCCGTATGCCCCTACTACACGCAATGCATCTACCCCCTGCTGAGCTGAATTTAGATGAGGATTATATCCAAGTTAAATCCGAAAACAGCGCCTCTCTTGTCCATAGGCTGCACCTGGTAATGCAGTTTTACCATATTCTACATTGTAAAGTGCTGCAGAATATGCTTCCACTAAACATATATATACATGTGAGCCTGGCCATAGATATTCTATGAAAGAGGAAACAGCGCCACTCTTGCCCATAGGCTGCACCTGGTGTTGCAGTTTATATTTTGCATTATAAAGTGCTGTAGAATATGTTGCCACTAAATAAATAAATATATATACACACATGTGAACCTGGCAATAGATATTTAAGGAAAGAAGAAACAGCGCCACTCTTGCCCATAGGCTGCACCTGGCATTGCAGTTTAACCATATTCTACATTGTAAAGTGCTGCAGAATATGCTGTCGCTAAATATATATATATATATATATATATATATATATATATATATATATATATATATACATGGGAACCTGGCCATAGATATTCTATGAAAGAAGAAACAGCTACGCTCTTGCTCATAGGATGCTCCTGGTATTACAGTTTAACCATATTCTGCATTGTAAAATGCTATAGAATATGTTACATTGTAAAGTGGTATAGAATATATTGCATTGTAAAGTGGTATAGAATATGTTGCCACTATATATATATATATATATATATATACATGTGAACCTGGCCGTAGATATTTTAGGAAAGAAGAAACAGCGCCACTCTTGCTCATAGGCTGCACCTGGTATTGCAGTTTAACCATATTCTACATTGTAAAGTGCTATAGAATATGGTGCAACTAAATGTATATATATAAATATACATGTGAGCCTGGCAATGGATATTCTATAAAAGAAGAAACAGCGCCACTCTTGTCCATAGGATGCACCTAGTATTGCAGTTTAACCATATTCTACATTGTAAAGTACTGTAGAATATGCTGCTGCTATATATACATATATATAAAAGTGACCCTGGCCATAGATATTCTATTAAAGAAGAAACAGCGCCACTCTTGCCCATAGGCTGCACCTAGTATTGCAGTTTAACCATATTCTACATTGTAAAGTGCTGTACAATATTCTGCACTTTTGTTGGATTTTGTTGGATTTTGTTGCATATTTTGTTGCAGATTTTAATATTGATTTTTCTATATTAATTTCAATGAAAGAGGGCAAAATCTGCTCTAGCATCTGACGATTCCTGTGGATTTTGCCTTCTCCCATCGAAATCAACGTAAAAAACTCTGAAGTGAAATCCGCAACAAAAACTGCAGCAAATCTATTGCATGTGCCTTCCACTTTAGGGTCCATTCACACAAATTGGAAATTCTGCATTTCCACAATTAAAGCTGCAACAACAAATAAGCACTAAATCAATGCGGATTATAGTCAGTGAATCGAGACTAAAGAGATGTCTAAAAAGGCTGCGGTTGCAAATTTTGCTCCAGATTCACATTTTGTCAGAAAAATCCAGATTTTTTTGCATTGATTTAAATTTAGGGTACATTCACACAGTTTGAAAATTCTGCATTTCCACAAAGTAAATGTGGATTATAGTCATTGAATCGAGACTAAAAATTGTCTAAAAAGTCTGCGGTTGCCAATTTTGCTCCAGGTCCGCAGCATTTTCTCAGCAAAATCCGCAACAGTAAAATGTTATGGCAGATTTGGACTTCCCTATTCAAGTCAAAAGGGAAAATCTGTGATAAATCCTCTCGGCAGCATAATTTGACATGCTGTGGATTTTAACATCTCCATCACAGGGAAATCCACAAACAAATCAGCTTTAAAGTCTACCGCAGATCTGCCCCATGTGAATATACCCTTAAACTTAAGTATATATGTTGCCCTCTACCACTGCTCTACAGAACCCCATGAACACCCAGCACCCATATCCTTCAGGAATGGCCATCTGGCTAATCCAGATTCCTACAGGCCCGGTGACATTCCCGCTGCTACCAAACCCTCCGGGAATGTAGAATATACAGTTTCACATTGTATTACCCTACAAGAGCCCTAATAGAGGAAATGATAGAAAAAAACTAAACTCAGTGGGGAGGAGGAGATCATTGGAAATGGGTTATTGATTTAACTCGCATTTGCTCGTTGGGCTCTGATGAGCTATGGGAGGAGAGTACAAGGCCGAGTTCCCGCAGCACAAATATGACCACATTATACTTTCATACTATGGCTAAAGCACCCTGACCCCTCTTCCCGTCTTCATCAAGGCCAAGGTAGGCAGTAGTGCTGCAGTACTACAACTCCCAGCATGTCATGACATCTTGCAGGTGTCTGGGCATGCTGGGAGCTGTAATCTGGAAGCGTGTAGTGTGGGGATTGAGTCCCTTTTTAAAGAAGACAAGACCAATGTGAATCCAACCAAGAAAATTATTGAACGTTGTGTCACTTTTGGTAGCACAGCAGGCTTACCAGTTGCCCTTCTCAATAGAGGCACAGAAGCTTGGCGGTTGTGTTCCTACCAGGGCCATCTTTTCCATTGGGCACACTAGCCAGTTCCCCAGGGGCCCCAAAAGGGTAGGGGCCCCTAGTGGTGTATGTATGTCACAGGAATACAAGAAACATACCCTGGATTTCATGATTTGTTCTGATTATTTAACTGTTTGTGTGTTTTTAGGATGTGCAAACAGATAAAAACCATGGCGGAGAAGGGAGCCAAAGGCTCCCTGCCCTGCCAAATAGTCTTGTAGGCTGCAGGTTGCCAGTGTCCAAACATACATGGTGAGATAATATGGGTGTGCTTGGGGGCTCGAAGCATGGCCAAGTGTAATGTCATGTATTTGGGCCTGGCCCGCTACAGTGCTATGCCCAGGGACCCATAATTCTGTTAAGACGGCTCTGGTTCCTACAATGTGGCGTAGTCTCCTAAACCTTACAGATAAGCAACGGAGACGTGGTTAGGTCGCTGCTCAGCTCTAAAGTTCAGATATAGGGTTTTGTTCTCTTCACAGAAGCCTCTTTTCCTTCACGCTGGGGCACATCACAAACTGCAACTACTTCCTATTAGAGGACCCAACCTCAGCGGCATTGACCCGATAGTGCCCAGTAGGTCATCTATCACTATTGTCCCCATGAGGCCCAATGAGTCCCCAGCTCACTATCTGCTATGCAAAATCCAGATTCTGCTGGTCTAACCAGCACCACTGCTCCTATATTGAGGAATTGCAGCTTCAAAATTGGTGATCCCACTGGTTTAGCGTCACACAACTCTGTAGAGCATTTCACGGAACCCAGTACACCACGGCCTTTCCAGCCTCCAACGCCTGGGAATCTCTTGGTCCCCAGCACACCGGGGATTTTCCAGTCTAGAGTGCCTGGGCATATACTCAACCTCAAGCACATCAGGGCCTCCCAGTCTCCAGGACCTAGGCATATCCCCAAACCCCAGCACATCGGGGCCTTTATAGCCTCCAATGCCTGGGCATATCCCCAATCCCCAGGACATCAGGGCCTTTCCAGTCTCAAGTAACTGGGCATCTCCAAGCCCCCAGCATACCTTGTCCTTTCCAGTCTCCAGTGTCTGGTCATGTCTCAGCCTCCATCACACCAGGACCTTTCTACCCTCCAGTTACTGGGCATCTCCCAGCCCCAAGCACATATCAGCCTTTCCAGCCTCCAGTGCCTGATCTTCCCACAGCCACCATCACACCAGGACCTTTCCAGGCTCCAGTACCTGGGCATCCCCCAGCCTCCATCACACCAGGACCTTTCCAACCACCAGTGCCTGATCATCCCCCAGCCTCCATCACACCAGGACCTTTCCAACCTCCCGTGCCTGATCATCCCCCAGCCTCCATCACACCAGGACCTTTCCAGCCTACAGAGCCAGATCATCAACCAGCCTCCATGACACCAGGACCTTTCCAACCTCCAGTTCCTGCGCATCCCCCAGCCACCAGCACACCACGGCCTTTCCAGCCTCCAGTGCCTGATCATCACCCAGCCTCCATCACACCAGTGCCTTTCCAGCCTCCAGTTCCTGATCTTCCCCCAGCCTCCAACACACCAGGGCCTTTCCAGCCTCCAGTACCTGGGCATCCCCCAGCCTTCATCACACCAGGGCCTTTCCAGCCTCCAGTGCCTGATCAACACCCAGCCTCCATCACACCAGGGCCTTTCCAGACTCCAGTACCTGGGCATCCCCCAGCCTCCATCACACCAGGGCCTTTCCAGCCTCCAGTACCTGGGCATCCCCCAGCCTCCATCCCACCAGGACCTTTCCAGCCTCCAGGCCCTGGGCTTCCCCCAGCCCCATCACACCAGGGCCTTTCCAGCCTCCAGTGCCTGATCATCACCCAGCCTCCATCACACCAGGACCTTTCCAGCCTCCAGTACCTGGGCATCCCCCAGCCTCCATCACACCAGGGCCTTTCCAGTGACCTGCCTCTGCCACATAGAAGCAAACCAGGGTCTGATGCACAAACCCAGTCCTACTGTACATTGGCCAACAGCAACATGTCTGTCCCATAGTTGTCTCCTTACATACTCTCTTTGGCATAAAGGCCCTACCTTTTGATCACCCAGCTAGACCCCTCAGCTTGAAGGTGTGGTGCACCACACCTGTTAGAGGAAGCATCCATAACTGTGTACTTTCTGGTAGTTGTCAGCCAAGAAGACCTTATCCATACTGCCAGCCACCCAAACCAACATGGCAGCCGCACCATAAGGTGTCAGGTATCTGATATATTCCTTTATTACCAACTCCCCCAGAAGATTCGGTAGAGTCCCATACAAGGGGGGTCCTCCCGGGCTCCACACACCACTCACAGGGAGAGCTGGAGTACGTTACAGCCAGGCGCCTGATGAAACGACTAGGTCCAGTCCTGGCCTTTCCATCCCTTAGATGCCATGGTCAATGGCAGCTGTGGCATCTATGGGGTTGGCAGAAGCAGGGGGCTCCCTCTGTCAACCATCAGCATCCTGGCGACGATACCATTGCTACAGCAACCAAAGGACAAACAATGGCTCCTTGGTCTGTAATGCATAAAACACATTTCTGTGCAATGTGAGTGGTTGCTACAGGCAACCGGGCCTTCTTTACTGTCACACGGCTTGTACATATACCAACAATGGGCCTCATTTATGAAAACTGTTGAAGCGTAATATTGTCCCTGTTGCCCGTAGCAACCAATCAGAGCTCATAGCACCTAATCAATGCCCATAGCAACCAATAAGAGCACATAGCAACCAATCAGAGCTCAGCTTTGATTTATTTTACTGCTCTGGAAAATGAAAGAGGAGTTCAGTTTGGTTGCTATGGCCTCTGATTGGTTGCTATGTGCTCTGATAGGTTGTTATGGGCTCTGGTTAGTTGCTATGTGCTCTGATTGGTTACTATGGACCCTGATTGGTTGCTATGAGCTCTGATTGGTTGCTATGAGCTCTCATTGGGTGCTATGTGCTCTGATTGGTTGCTATATTCTCTGATTGCTTGCTATGAGCTCTGATTGGTTGCTATGTGCTCTGATTGGTTGCTGTGAGCTCTCTCTGATTGGTTGCTGTGAGCTCTGATTGGGTGCTATGAGCTCTGATTGATGGCTATGGCTCTGATTGATTACTATGAGCTCTGATTGGTTGCTATGGGCTCTGATTGGTAGCTATGAGCTCTGATTGGATGCTATGAAACTCTGATTTTGGGTTTCTATGGGCTCTGATTGGTAGCTATGAGCTCTGATTGGTTGCTATGAGCTCTGATTGGTTGCTGTGAGCTCTGATTGGTTGCTATGGGTTCTAATCATACATGCCAACTCTCCCGTTTTTGGCGGGGGGGTCCCGCTATTTGGGTTCCCCCCCCCCCCCGCCCTTCCGGGGGAGTTGGCATTCCTCCCGCCGGCATCAGGCGGCGGGGGTCCTTTAAATGACCGCGGCGCCGGAGTAGCGCTGCTGCGCTACTCTGGCGCCGCCGGTCCGTTCCCACGGGCGGGTGAAGCGGGTGCAGGGTCCACTCACCCGCCCGGAGTCTCGCTGAGCAGGCAGGAGGCAGGAGGGATCGCTCCTTCCTCCCTCCTCCCCCTGTCAGCGTCACAGAGGAAGTGACGCGCGGCTGCACTCACTTCCCCTGTGACGCTGAGGAGATCGCTGGAGCTGCCGCTCTGCAGGAACCTGGTCAGGTAAGTGTATTTTATTATTTTATTTTTATTAGTTTTAGGGGGCACTGTCTGGCTACAATGGGGGTCTACCTGCTACAATGGGGGCAATACCTGCAACAATTGGGGCAATACCTGGCAACAGATGGGGCACTACCTGGCTAACAATGGGGGCACATACCTGGCTACAATGGGGGCACTACCTGGCTACAATGGGGTCTACCTGGCTACAATGGGGCACTACCTGGCAACAGAGGGGGCACTACCTGGCTACAATGGGGTAATACCTGGCAAACAATGGGGGCACTACCTGCTACAATGGGGGCACTACCTGGCTACAAATGGGGCACTACCTGGCTACTAAAGGGGGTACTACCTGGCTACAGTGGGGGCACTACCTGGCTACTAAAGGGGGTACTACCTGGCTACAATGGGGCACTACCTGGCTACAATGGGGGCACTAGCTGGCTACAATGGAGGCACTACCTGGCTACTAATGGGGCACTACCTGGCTACTAAAGGGGGTACTACCTGGCTACAATGGGGGCACTACCTGGCTACTAAAGGGGGTACTACCTGGCTACAATGGGGGCACTACCTGGCTACAATGGGGGTCTACCTGGCTACAATGGGGCACTACCTGGCTACAATGGGGGTCTACCTGGCTAACAATGGGGGCATGGAGGCACTACCTGTCTAACTATGGGGCACTACCTGGCTAACGATGGGGGCACTACCTGGCTAACAATGGGGGCACTACCTGGCTAACAATGGGGCACTACCTGGCTAACAATGGGGGCACTACCTGCTAACGATGGGGGCACTACCTGGCTACAGAGGGGGCACTACCTGGCAAACAATGGGGGCATCTACCTGCAACAGAGGGGCACTACCTGGAAATCAATGGGGCATCTACCTGGCCAACAGAGGGGCATCTACCTGGCCAACAGAGGGGCATCTACCTGGCCAACAATAGGGCATCTACCTGCAAACAATGGGGCACCTACCTGGCAAACAATGGGGGCATCTACCTGGCAAACAATGGGGGCATCTACCTGAAAACAATGGCGGCATCTACCTGCTAACAAAGGGGGCATCTACCTGGCTACAAATTTGGCTCTACCTGGCTACAGAGAGGGCATCTATTTGGCTACAAGGGGGCATCTACCTGCCTGTAAGGGGCACTACCTTGTTATGGGGGGCTACTACCTGGCTATAAGGGCATCTACCTGGCTTTCTTCCAAAGCCGTTATGCAGTTAGGTGGAGTAGGTGTGGCTTTTGAAGGGCGTGGCATACCATCAAGATGGGCGTGGCCATGCAAATTTTTACCGCAACGCGCTATGCGCGCCGCCCACTAGTGTTTCCTGCTTTTTCATTTTCAAAAGTTGCCAACTATGGTTCTAATTGGTTGATATTTGTTCTGATTGGTTGCTATAGGCTCTGATTGGTTGCTATGGGCTCCGATTGGTTGCTATGGCCTCTGATTGGTGGCTATGGCTCTGATTGATTACTATGAGCTCTGATTGGTTGCTATGGGTTCTAATTGGTTGATATGTGTTCTGATTGGTTGCTATAGGCTCTGATTGGTTGCTATGTTCTCTGATTGGTTGCTATGGGCACTGATTGGGTGCTATGTTCTCTGATTGGTTGCTATGGGTTCTAATTGGTTGCTATGGGCTCTGATTGGTTGCTATGGGCACTGATTGAGTGCTATGTTCTCTGATTGGTTGCTATGAGTTCTGATTAGTTGCTATAGGCTCTGATTGGTTGCTATGGGCAACAAGGACAGTATGACACTTAGGGCCACATGTATGAAAACTGACTCGGTCTAAAATTAACTTTGTTCCCCATACCAACCAATCAGAGCGCCCCCTCTCATTTTTCCAGAGCATTATATGAAATGTAAGGGGCGCTCTCATTGGTTGGTATGGGGAACAAAGTCAGTTTTAGACCAAGACACTTTTCATACATGTGGCCCTTAGTTTTCATACATGAGGACTATTTTGTTGCAAGCAATTTTTTTGGCTGCTCAGTTCTTGGTCCTGCCACATACTGAAGCAACACATACTTGGGCCCCTAGACACTCTCAATATCGGGGCCCTTGTGTTCTCTCCATGACTGATATCAATCAATATTTGGCATAAACTGAGGGGAATCTATCGTTAGGACCACTCCACACAAAGGAAATTAGTTAACTGGACATATATCCAGATCAGGAGGCATCACATAGAACTGGGGGCCTCGGGACCTTTCTTAGGAGCCCTTGGCAGGAGAAGGACTGGGTGGCGTCACCTACGACCATTGACAGGTGATAAGTGGCAGAAGGAATCAATGGCCGTCGTCTCTGTAACGACAATGAGACTAATAACCAGAAAAGCAGAGGAAAAAATGTCATAATCCGTCTCCGCAGAGATTACGCAATCCATCACTAATGAGCAATCGCATATTCATTTGCCCTTTGCTTATCATAAGCATACCATTAAATATTCAAATAAGCTCTAATTGACTTCTAATATATTCAGCCATCATTCCACTGCAGAGGATAATGGGAGTCGTAGCTAAACTGAGGCTTGGACAAAACTTTACCACCGTTTTACAGATTTATCTGTTCCTAGGAAAGCTGGGTGACTGACGATATGGCGGTTACTACAGCAATCATTGAGCTTAGCACCAGCACCCAGCTTTCCTAGACTCTGTCGCTAGTGGTAACAAATTTGGTCCCACACACACCATATTATTATTATTATTATTATTATTATTTATTTTAAAGCGCCATTGATTCCAGGGCGCTGTACATTCCAGGGGGTTACATACATTACATAAGTCAACGAGTACAGTGATAAGGGATAATGACAATTGGCACGACAGAGGGAGAGAGGACCCTACCCGCGAGGGCTTACAATCTACAAGGAGGGGGGAAGAGACAGGAGGTGAGGGGCAGACCATATAAGAATAGACGAGTTTGGCAATTCGGAAAGCTGGTCGGTGACCGCGCTGAGGTCGCACAACCCCTCGCCAGGCTGCAAGTAGATGTCACCACCGTCTACTTTCCATGACTAGTTTTCTTTTTTTCCATAGTTTTTTAAATTTGAAAATGCCCCTTTTTAAATCAGTCAAGATCACTGCTTGTTGTCAGTAAATGGAAACATGAGGTTTCTGTTAGGCCCCATTCACATCACTTTTTTGGTCTCTCTGTATACACTTATGGACCGGCCACAAAAGAGAGACTAGATCTGCCCTATAAACCCTACTGCTCCATCTTGGTTCTGCCACCTTATACGTCATGATAACATTTTCAAAGTATCCACACGGATAACATGATGGAAGCTGAAAATGTTAATAGGACCTTAAATGTGTCCATTTGTTTTACTTGATGTAATTACATACACATCTATCTATCTATCTATCTATCTATCTATCTATCTATCTATCTATCTATCTATTTATTTATCACATATCTGTTATATTATATCATATCTATCTCTGTTTAATATCTATCTACCTTCCTGTCTATCTCATATCTATCTATCTATCCCATATCTATCTATCTATCTATCTATCTATCTCATATCTATCTATCTATCTATATATCCCATATCTATCTATCTATCTATCTATCTATCTATCTCTTATCTATCTATCTATCTATATATCCCATATCTATCTATCTATCTATCTATCTATCTATCTATCTATCTATCTATCTATCTATCTATCTATCTATCTGTCCCATATCTATCTACCTGTTTATCTCACACTATCTATCTATCTATCTATCTATCTCATATCTATCTATCTATCTATCTATCTATCTATCTATCTATCTATCTATCCTCCAATAACCCAACCTGTTTAAAAAGGTCTAAAAGTGCCAGATCAACCAAGTTGACCTGCTAAACCTGTACTTCGTATGATGTGGGGGAGGGAATAGATTCTAAAGAAAGAGCAAAAAACAACCAAAGAACCTTTTTTATGAGGAAAATGGGGGTGATACACTCTGTCCCCTCCTGCTTCCTCATGGGGTCCTCAATGTGGCTTTACCATCAGTCTGTAGAGTACAGAACCATTGGGCAAACTGCGTGTAATCTGTCATTGCTATTACTTTTCCGGACCACTGGATTCTGGATTACCAGACCTGTGCTGTATCTATACACATGTGCACACAGGGTGGATATGACTAATTATGTTACATACATGCCATAACTCATGGTATAAACTGTGTGCCTGACTGCCATACATAGGGCTTTGTACATGTAATAATGTAGGGCTGCGGGTTCATTGCTTTGTAATTATGAGGGTTCTCCTCCTACTAATAACACAAACCTCATTAAACCAGATTCTTACTAGTGATAACTAAATTTACATACAGCAATCACCCATAATATTAATACCACTGAAGTGAATAGCGTTGACTCTCTGGTGACAATGCCGCCTGCCGGGGGTGGGGGTATTCGGCAGCAGGTAAGCAGTCGGTTCTTAAAGTTGATGCATTGGAAGCAAGAAAAATGGACAAGCGTAAGGATCTGAGCGACTCTGACAAGGGCCAAATTGTGTTGTTTAGATGACTGGTTCTCCAGAATGGTAGGACTTGTAGGGTGTCCGCAGAATGTAGTGGTTGGTACATAGCAAGAATGGTTCAAGGATGGACAACTGGTGAACCAGCGACTGGGTCATGAGCGCCCAAGGCTTATTGATATCTGGGATGAAGGCTCGCCCGCCTGGTCCGATTTCACAGAAGAGCTACCACAGTACAAATTGCTTGAAAAAGGTCCTGCTGGGTGTGTTAGAAAGGTGTCAGACCAGATAGGACATCGCAGCGTGGTGTGTATGGGGCCCTAGAGCAACAGAGCATTCAGAGGGTCAATACTGACCCTTGTCCTCCACCGAATGTGTCTACAATGGACACATGAGCATCAGAATTGGACCATGGATCAATAGAAGAAGGTGCCGTGGTTTGATGAATCACATTTTCAATCATGGTGATGGCTGGATGTGTGCGTGTCACTTACCTGGGGAAGAGATGGCACCATGATGCGCTATGGGAAGAAGACAAGATGGCAGAGGCAATGTGATGGGCAATGTTCTGCTGGGGCGTCCTGGCATCATGTGGATGGTCAGGTGCATATGCATCACTTATTTGGGTAAGAGATGATGCTAAGGTGCAATATGGGAAGAAGACAAGATTGCAGAGGCAGCGTGATGAGCAATGTTCTGCTCAGGGTTCCTGGCATCATGTGGATGGCTGGTTGTGTGTGTCACTTATGTGGTGAAGAGATGATGCTGGGGTGCACTATGGAAAAAAGACAAGATGGTGGAGGCAGTGTGATGGGCATTGGTCTACTGGGGGTTCTGGCATCATGTGGACGACCAGGTGAATGTGTATCACTTACCCGTAGAAGAGAGGGTGCACTGTGAGAAGAAGACAAGATGGCAGAGGCAGTGTGATGGACATTGGTCTACTGGGGGGGTCTGCCATCATGTGGACGGCCAGGTGCATGTGCATCACTTACCCATAGAAGAGAGGGTGCACTGTGAGAAGAAGACAAGATGGCGAAGGCAGTGTGATGGACATTGGTCTACTGGGGGGTTCTGGCATCATGTGGACGGCCAGGTGCATGTGCATCACTTACCCATAGAAGAGAGGGTGCACTGTGAGAAGAAGACAAGATGGCGGAGGTCGTATTGGGCAATGTTCTGCTGCAGGGTCCTGGCCACTTTTGGATGTTCCGGTGACACGTACCACCTACCTAGCCATTGTACAAACCAAGTCCACCCCTTCATGGCAGCAGGAGAATGGTAGGAGCCTCTTCCAGAAGGATAATACCGCCCCGGGGCCACATTGCAAAAGCTGTCCAAGAATCAGGAACATGACAGAGATCAAGGTGGTGACTCGGCCTCCAAAATTCTCTAGATCTTAATCCAATCAATGGGATGTGCTGGAAAAACGTCTCCAGTCCATGAAGACCGCACCTCACAACTTACATCAGGCATCTTTAAACTGTGGCCCTCCAGCTGTTGGGAAACTACAACTCCCATCATGCATTTATATATCCTTTATAGGTTTCCCAGTGGGAATGATGGGAGTTGTAGTTTCCCAGCAGCTGGAGGACCGCAGTTTGAGGATGCCTGACTTACAGGACTTGAAGGATCCGCTGCTGACACCACAGGACACATACAGAGGTCTCCAGGAGTCCAGACCTTGATGGCACAAGATGAGCCTACGGTATATTAGGTTTTATCGTAACAGCTGATCAGTGTATATATGTTTTACCACCAATACGAAGCAGCGAGGCCTTCATTTAAAAAAACTGTTCATCCTGATCATCCTGGTTCATCAATAGAATTCCAGAACTCCAATGAAGACTGATACATTTAAAGGGAAATCATTATTTTAAAAAGAATATGCATTATATGGGAGGAAATGTAAAGCTTAACAATGCAAAGTGGGTAATGGGCGACCCCCTCTTCATGGAAGATTGTGTCTCTCTTATAATGAGTTTGTAATAGAAAATGAATAAAGCTTTCCTTGCGTCTTAACACCTTATGGATATATCCGTTATTTTGCTGACAGCGGCGCTTTATTTGCTATCAACAAGTCAGATGATAATTAAAGGTGCGTACACCCAAGAACATACAGGATGAGCGTGCCGCAGGCGAGAGGCGCACACACCTGCACGCTACCTACATGTCACAGATACATACATTTACACGCTACATAGTAACTCTGCTTGAGATTCCTGCTCTCTGCGTGACGCTCAGCAGGACAGCCTCTCACACATCTCTATGCCAGGTCCTGTGCCCTGAGCAAGCCTTCAGTGCCACCGCCTATACGCCACCCCCCCCCCCCCCTCAGTCAGAGGTAACACTAGATAGAAAACATATCCCCCCACCCAGAAACAACACTGCAAAACTCACCCACAGTACCAGTGAATATTTTATGCTGCTCGTCTCAGCAGATGTTATGTTTCTGGGCTGCAGAGCATCTCACCAGTGCTGCAGATGATCACATTGTCTAAAGACCATTGAGGGGCCACTTAAGGAGATATCATGTGTAATGTAATCCTATGTGGTCACCTTTAATCACATATATCTGCAATTTCATGCAACCGTCACATAGCAGCATCATGTGCGGTATGATGTGATCACGATGTCATGCAATAAGTCACCAGCGTTAAATGTATATTGACATATCTTTCACATATGATGCCCTCTCCCCCATTGTATCCCCCATGGAAAGGAATTTAAGTCTGATCAATCAATTACTGAAATAACCGTGACCGGATCAGAAAAAATGATGTAGATTGGATAATGATCTTGTTCATGGAAAATAACTGGTATTGACCATCAATTATTACATGGGGCACCCACTATTACACCTGTCTTATGGATATCATAGGAGGTGGGGTCTCTTGCTTAGCCCCCCTTTTTCAGTATTTCTGGTATTGACCATCATTTTAAAAAAAAGGGGGGTTGCCCGCTTAGGTCTACACCTGACTTATGGATATCATAGATGTTGGGGTCTCCTGCTTGGGCCTCCCAAATTTAAAACCCCTTTGGGGAAATTGACCAAAATTTTTTATTAAAAGGGGGGAAAAAAGATTACACCTGTTTTATGGATATCATAGGAGTTGGGATCTCCTGCTTGGGCCCCCCATTTCATTCTTTCTGGTATTGACCATAATTTAGTACAAGGGGTGCCCACTATTACACCTGTTTGCTGGATATCATAGGAGTTGGGGTCTCCTGCTTTGGCCCCCCATTTTACATCTTCTGGTATTGACCATCATTTAGTACAAGGAGTGTCCACTATTACACCTGTCTTATGGATATCATAAATGTTAGGGTCTCCTGCTTTGGCCCCCCATTTTAAAATCTTCTGGAAAAATTTGCCCCATCATTTAGTACGGGGAGGCCCACTATTACACCTGTCTTATGGATATCATAAATGTTAGGGTCTCCTGATTGGGTCCCCCATTTTATGCCTTCGGGTTTTTCCCCCTTATTTTTAAAAGGGATTGCCACTATTAAAACCGCCCTTAAAGGGATATCATAAATGTTAGGGTCTCCGGCTTGGACCCCCCATTTTACATCTTCTGGTACTGACCATCAATTATTACATGGGGTGCCCACTATTATACCTGTCTTATGGATATCATAGGAGTTGGGGTCTCCTGCATGGACCCCCCATTTTACACCTTCTGACCGTTATTTAGTTCAATGGGTGCACACTATTACACCTGTTTTATGAATATCATAGATGTTGGGGTCTCCTGCTTGGGGCCTCCATTTCACTCTTTCTGGTTTTAACCATCAATTATTACATGGGGTGCCTGCTCAGGACTACACCTGTTTTATGGATATCATAGATGTTGGGCCTCCTATTTCACTCTTTTTGGTAATGACCATCATTTAGTACAAGGGGTGCCCACTATTACACTTGTCTTATGGATATTATGGGGTTTTGGGGTCCCCCTTTTTTGGGCCCCCCCAATTTTACTTTTTTTCTGGTTTTTGACCATAAATTTAGTAAAAGGGAGTGTCCACAATTACCCCTTTCAAAAGGGATATCATAAATGTTAGGGTCTCCTGATTGGGTCCCCCATTTTTTATCCCTTCGGGAACGCCCAATATTTAGTACAAGGATGCACACTTTTAACCCTTTTTTAAAGAATATCAAAAATTTGGGGTCCCTGTTTTGGGGGCCCCCCAAATTATCTCTCTTTCGGAAATTAACCATAAATTTTAATTCATGGGTGCCTGCCAGGATTTACCCCTTTTTTTATGGAAAAACATAGAGGGTTGGGGCCCCCCCTATTTCACTTTTTTTGGAAATTACCATCATTTAGTACAAGGGGGCCCATATTACCCCGGGTTTTTGGGGGGGGGGGGGTTTTTTTCATAAATGGGGGGGTTCTCCTGCTAATGGCCCCCATTTCACTCTTTTGCCCATTTATTTCAATTGGTTAAAACTTTTGCAAAAATAATAGGGTTTTTTTTTAGCGGGGTTAAACACTGCGTTATTTTACTTGGGCAGGGGGTTTTTCGTCAGATACCTAAAAAAAGGTACCAGACTGAGACCGCTTGGTACCCATGAAATGGGCCCCTAGTCGCCAATAAAAAAATGTATTTCCCCTTCACCTATGTTACTTTTATTTTACAACAGAAAACAGGGGAAAACATGGCGGAAACCGACAGACTCCATTGTAGCTCATGAGGTCCCTTTCCCTTTGGTTTTTTCTAATGCAGAAATTTTAAACCACCCAAAATCTTGGGCCCCATTTCTAAAATTGACTTTAAAAAAAAGAATGTCTTTGAGCTCATAAACAACCAATTTAGAGCTCATACCAAACCCTTTAGACTCATACCACCAACAAGCCCAAAGCCACCAAACCGGGGCTCATAGCAACCAATTTAAAGCCCCTAAACAACCAATCAGAACTCATAGCCACCAACAGAGCCCCCTAGCCCCCCAATCAGAAACTCAAAGCAACCAAACAGAGCCCATTTCAAACCCAAAAGAGCTTTATAGCCACCAATCAGAGCCCATAGCCACCAACAAGCTCATAGCAACCAAGAAGCCCATAGCCCAAACCCAAACCCAAACTCTACCAACCAATCAGAGCCCAAAGCAAAAAACCCAAAAATTTTAGAAACTCAGGCAACTAATCAGAGCCCATAGCGCCAATCAGACACAGCTATCATTTTTTTTCCCCAAACATATGAAAATGAAAGCGAGCTTTTAAAATTTTTTGTTATGAGGCTGATTAGTTTTCCCATGGGCTCTGATTGGTTGTTTTAGCCTGAAAAAGGTTTTTAAAGGCTCCCGATTGGGGTTTCTATGGGGTTTTATTTGGGTTTCTATGGGCCAGATTTGGGGGCTATGGGGTCTGATTGGTTGTTATGAGCTTCCCGATTGGTTTCTATTTGGGTCTTATTGGTTTTTTCTATTGGGGGCGATTTGTTTATGGCTCTGATTGGTTTTTATTTGGGTCCGAATTTGGGTTCTATAGCTCTGATTGGTTCTATGGGAACTGATTAGTTCATGGGCAACAAAACGGTATTTGTTTTTAAAAAGCTTTGATAAATGAGGGCCCAAATTTCCTTCTTTTTCTCCCAGGGGGAAAAACCAAAATTTATTTCTGCTCTCTATCCCACAGAGGGTTTTTTCTGATATATGAAGCTATTTTTCACACCTTTTATTAAAGGTTTCCCTTTTGCTTCTCTTTCACTTTTCCCGCTTATAGACTTCGGACCCCAAATTTTTCCATTGTTCCCCCTATGAATTCCCCGTTTTAAACCCTTGTAAAGGGACATTTTTTCAAGGTTTCAAGCCGAAGAGCCTTAGGAAAAACCCAAGTGGGTGCTTTATTTTGTCATAAACACAGTAAACCGGGCCCAGTTTTGTATCTTAAAAAATCCGGAAAAGGGCTTTCCGTCACAGACACGGATACCTACATGGCGATTCAGCAGGTAACAACATTGCGATCTTAGGGCCACATGTAAGCAAACTGTCTAGGGCAAAAAATCTCTTTTTTTGGGCCCCTATCAACCAATCATATAAACCCTAGCAACCAAACAAAAGCGCCACTTTTATTTCATACAAGGGTCTGAAAAATAAACGGGGCCCATAATTTGGGTTTCTATGAACTCTGATTGGTTTTTTATGAAGGGTCTGATTTGGGTTTTTAAGGGGTCTTTATTGGTTTCTATGGGCTCTGAATTTGGTTTTCTATGAGCTCTTATTGGGTTTTTTAAAAGGGGTCAAAAAAAAAAAAAAAAAAAAAAGGGGGGGGGGGGGGGGGGGGGGGGGGGGGGGGGGGGTTTGGTTGTAAAAGGGGCGGGGGGGGGTTTTTTTTTGGGCCCTTCCCGATTGGTTTCTATGGTCTGATTGGTTTCTTGGGCTCTGGGTTTTTTTTGAGCTCTTGGGTTGGGTTTTTTATGAGCACGTTTTTTTGCTAAGGGCTCTGTTGGTTGCGTGGGAGTCTGATTTGGGTTTTTTTAAAAACACTGATTGGTTGGTATGGCCCCGATTGGGTTTTCAAAAAACAAATGATTGGTTGCTAAGGGCTCTGATTGGTTTCCCCATGAGCTCTATTGGTTGGGTATGGCCCTGGGGCATGAGTTTTTGATTGGTTCTATGGCTTGATTGGGTTGCTAAGGGGGTCGTGATTTTGGGTTTCTATTGGTTTTGAAAGGGTTTTTTTTGGCACCCGAATTGGGGTTTTTTATAACACTGAAAGGTTTCTAGGGGTCTAAATGGGTTTCCATGGGGCACTGATTGGGTTTTTACCTGTATTTTCCCCCCAAAATAAACACCCTCTTAAAATTAAAATTTTTCCCTTTAAAAACGAAACAAGACTTTTTTTTTGGGGGGTTTTATTTTTCTATGAAAAAAAAATAAAATTTACCCTTTAAAGTTGAAAAAAAACAACAACCTTTTAATATACTTAGTTGATTTCATCACAAACATCAACATAACACCCCAAAATCTGAACTGCATAAAAAAAATGCACTAGGTCTTAAATTTTTAGGGGGGTCTTATTTTTTGGGGGAAAAAGGGGAAAGAGGTCTGAAAAGGTTGCTAAGGGCTCTTTTTTTGGGTTTTTTTTAGGCAACAAAGAGCGTTTTAGACCGAGACAGTTTTCGTACATGTGGCCCTTAATGTCATGTGACTATTTCAGATTTGTGGTATGACTGTGCAAAAAACCCCAAAAAAACGACCAGATGACAATGGGTTCTCAATCAGCAGTCTACATCATGATAGCAAAGTCGCATAGACTGGAACCGAAATCCATCAGAGCCACAACGTGACCACATTGACGATCCTACGATCTTCATGTCAGGCGACCAGAGCAAATCTGGTTGCGTGCCGTGAAGTGTTAAATTTTAGAGCAGCAATGTGGTTGATAAAAAGATCGGCCAAATCACAGACAGGTTGGGAGACAGCTGCAGCAAGTCACGTGCGACCATGAGCCCAGCAGCTGCATATAGCAATCAGGTTGTGGCCCGCATGGACAGTCGTTAGATGCAATATTACAATGCGACGCCGAGATCTTCACATCGTGCAATGAATGTCGCAGTGTATCCATAGCCTATACGAGCCAAGAGGCATGGTTCGCTTCCTATCCTAAAAGTGGTTATTTTTTAGTTAGATTTAAAGGGGTTGTCCTATTTTACACATTGATGACATATCGATAGTATAGGCCATCAATGTCAGATAAGTGCGGGTTCCATCACTGGGATCTGCACCTATGTCGAGAAACCTCTCTGTTTTGAAATGATAGGTGGTCGAGACCCTTCCATTGAAATCAATAAGCGTTTCAAGTACCCGCACCTATCCTAACATTATGCCCTTAAAGGAGTTGTCTCCCTACAGAGTTTCATAGGCTGCATGAATGAAATACTCTCTTCCTGGTCAGACTGACTGTAATTTGCATACAGCTCCTTGGTGAATCCAGCCCTGTGCTTTCAGTTGCTAATTAGATCAGATTAGCTCAGAAGCTTCTGAAACTACTAACAGGACTTTTTATCTGATCCCTCAAACAAAAGCCCTAATTACAGTTCTGTTTACTTTAAATCAAGCTTTTTTACTGCCCAGCAGCACAGGACACTGCCATGACCTGTGTGATGACATCACTCACTGCTATCACATAGAACAAACAGCAGGGGGGAGAATTGTTTACAGGTCGGTTACTGAGGGAACTGAAACAGCCAGGGAGGTCATAAATTCACTTGTATCTCCTTAAGGAAAACAGATGAACAAAGCAATATATTTGGAAAATGTCTTTATTTTGTGTTCCCTACAATTTGAAAGCTATTCTTTGTAGCGAGACAACCCCTTTAAAGAGACCTGAGGAAGCGTGGGAGACCCGCGCGAAACGCGTAGTCCAGTTTTTACTCCTCGTTCTTTGTTATATATGTTGTATGTGTTGTGCCAGGAGCTTTTTTTAAATGTAGTGCAATGTTGTCGTATATTGAACCTATATAAATCAGAGAGCTTTATATGGATGCAAGCTGCGCATCAGAAAAGCTCTATGAAAAAAGGAGTCAACACAAAAAATACACTGCGCCAACAGACAGACCTCCCAATTTGAAGAGAGCTGTTTGTTCCAAGAAGCACCCGCCCAAACCCCTTTAAAGAGGTGCCACACTCACTCTGCCACATTCAGAATTCCCATAGAATTTAAGGGAAGAGAATTGCTGCTAGGCATTTGCTTAATCCAAAAAGTGAAATGGGGCCCCTCACCTACCATATGTCACTTACAGTACTGGTGACTGGTTATGTGGCCCCCTCAGTCTGTGGGGCCTTGTAGTGACTGCTACCTATGCACCCGCTGTAGCTACACCCCTGACCCAGTGCTGCCTACCAGATGGCAGTGCCATTTTCAGCTACACCCATGATCCTGTGTTGGCCATCAAATGGCAGCGCCAGTCTTCAGGTATGCAGGGGCCAATAGTGACTGTTACCTATGCACCCCCTGTAGCTACACCCCTGATCCAGTGCTGCCCATCAGATGGCAGTGCCAGTCACCTCCTATTGGAAATGCCGTGTTCGTGTGCGGTGCCCCCTGGCTCGGCGGCCTCTGGTATATTAGTCCCTCCTTTCCAGGCTTCCTCTCGCTCACTGCCACCCTAATGGTGTCAAGATGAATTAAAATTTAGATTGGAAGTGTTGTGAGAAGGTATCTGGGTCAGAGGCGCAATTTGAAGTTCCTTGGCCCCAAAGCAAACTCACTTTGTTTCATTCAGAATTTCCATAGAAATGAATGCGGAGGATTACTGCAAGGTATTTGCTTAATCCAAAAAGTGAAATGGGGCCATACATCATTTACAGTACTGATGACTGGTTACGTTGCAGAAGGGCTCTTGTGCCGCCCCCCAGGTCTGCAGGGCCCAATAGTGACTGTTACTTATGCACCCCCTGTAGCTACACCCCTGATCCAGCGCTGCCCATCAGATGGCAGCGCCAGTCACAGAACCACCTCCTATTGGAAATGCTGTGTTTGTGTGCGGTGCCCCCTGGCTCGACGGCCTCCTTTTCAGGCCTCTTCCTCCTGCTCACCCCCACCCTAGTGGTCTGAAATAAAATTAAAATTTAGATTAAAAGTGTTGCATGGAGGTAAGAAATACCTGGAGGTATCTAGGCGTAATTTGAAGTTCCTGGACTCTAATGCAAAAAGTGAAATGGGGCCCCTCGGCTACCATACATAATTTACAGTACTAGTGACTGGTTATGTGGCAAAAGGGCTTGTGGGCCCCCTCAGTCTGCAGTGCCCGGTAGTGCCTGCTACCTACTGGTGACCTACTGCTACCTACTGGTGACCTACTGCTACCTACTGGTGACCCGTTATGTGGCAAAAGGGCTTGTGCTCCCCCAGTCTGCAGTGCCCGGTAGTGCCTGCGACGTACTGGGGACTGGTTATGTAGCAGCAGGGCTTGTGCTCCCCCAGTCTGCAGTACCCCGTAGTGCCAACTACCTACTGGTAACTGGTTATGTGGCAAAAGGGCTTGTGGGCCCCCTCAGTCTACAGTGCCCGGTAGTGCCTGCTACCTACTGGTGAGAGATTACATGGAAGACGGGCATGAGGCCACCTCCCCAAGTTTGCAGTACCCGGTAGTGCCAACTACCTACTGATGACTGGTTATGTGGCACAAGGGCTTGTGGGCCCCCCAGTCTGCAGTGCCTGGTAGTGCCAGCCATCTACTGGGGAATGGTTATATGGCACCAGAGCTTGTGGGCCCCCTCAATTTGAAGGGCCCGGTAGTGACTGCTACCCTGTATCTACACTCCTGATCAGATGGCAGCGCCAGTCTCATAACCACCTCCTATTGGAAATGCCGTGTTCGTGTGCGGTGGCCCCTGGCTCGGCGGCCTCCGGTATATTAGTCCCTCCTTTCCAGGCCTCTTCGTCTCGCTCACTCCCACCCTAGTGGTGTCGAAATCAATTAAAATTTAGATTGGAAGTGTTGCGTGGAGGTAAATATTAAAGCTGCAGCTCTGCTAATTCAGAGCATCGATCAGACGGGATGAGGGTAATACATTATTTTGACAAGATACATTCCTTCTCAGCTGCTCCTATCCACATATTGATTTTCTCTCCACTTGCTGCAGTTTAAGCTAGAGGCACCTAACCCTGTCTATGTCCAATCACCTATCCCCCCTCACCTGCCTCTCCCTCCTCGACTCCCTCTCCTCAAAGTCTTGCCATCCTTCCCCTCTTCCTCCGCTGCCTTCGCATTCATGTCTCCCTCCAGCCGTGCGTCCTCCATATTAATCCCCATCTTTTTATTGCATCATTTTGCAGACGCTTCCTCCGCAGCCATATTTCCTGTCACCGCGATGTGATGTCTCTGTTTTTCTTTTTTTTTCCATTTTTTTTTTTGCATTTTATTCGTTTGCGTGTAAATACCCCAAATCCCATATCAGTCCCGGAACGTTTCCGGCCTCGTTGCCATCAGTCTCCATATACGCCTGTCTGTCTGCTGCTATGGATCGCTTTCGTGCCTATGAGTCGAAGCAGCTGTACAGCCCGGGCTCCCATTAATATTGGAAGCGGCCCTTGATAATAGGGGTCGCTCCGCAGACCATGTTAGCCATTGAGGCTCATTAAGTCGGAGGATGGGGAAAGGCATCACTACCGGTTGTGGTGTAAGGGATAACAAACCAGGGGACATTGCTCAATACCAGGATCCAGCGGCAGATTTCATACATGGTGGGCTTTGTGCTTATATAGAGATAATGTAATAAGTATTGGTAATTTATGGATCTTAAAAAAGCCTCTCCGATGACCCCTCGCCTAATTCGGGCACTTCCCGGCTACTACATACATGTAGGTTGCCTTCTCAGGTCTTGTACCGTGTTTCCCTGAAAATAAGACACCCCGAAAGTAAGCCCCAAGCAGAGATTTTTGTTGAATTCCCAATATAACACCCCCAGAAAATAAGAATAGTGGAAATCATTCTGCAGGGCCCCCCATACACAGGGGTCCCCAAGGTGGGCAGAAGAAATGAGGAGGGGGGGGGGGTGTAGGGTGTTCCCAAGCCCCACTCACCCTGAGAAACGGCCCTGCGACTATTGTTTTTTACATGTGTTTAAAAAACATGGCAGGGAGGTCTTGATGTGATGTCACCACAAGGGCCGAACATCCCCGGGGCAGGGGAAGAAAATGTACAAGTAAAGAGGATGGGGGGGAGAACAAGCAATGAATTACCACACACAAGACACATCTCACAGGATGGCTGATGGGCAGCTGGGATTCTAGTTTACAAGTCCCAATTTCACCTTTGCCATCCTTTGAAAGTCCGCAGTGCCCTTAAAAATGTCCTTTACATACATTAAATTTTCCAAAGGTTTGTGACTCTAATTTAAGATAATTACACACACCGTAACAGCTGTAATTTATTTTGGAAAAAAAAGAAAACCCCCCGAAAATAAACATAGGCATTTTAGGGGCAAAAAATTAAAATAAGATGCGTTTATTTTTGGGGGAAAAGGGGGATGTTTCTTTTTTAGCTATTTATTTGGGGTGGTGTTGGCGATTGTGGTATCATGGATAGTGATGGTAATATGGTGGTGGGGGTGGGGGATGAGTGGGGGGTGGTGGGGGGTGGGCAAGGTGGGGGTAGGGGAATAGGTGATGAGTGGTGGTGGCTGGTGGGTGGGCAGTGGTGGTGGTTATGGTAATATGGTGATGGGTGGTGGTGGCTGGTGGGTGGGCAGTGGTGGTGGTTATGGTAATATGGTGATGAGTGGTGGTGGCTGGTGGGTGGGCAGTGGTGGTCGTGATGGTAATATGGTGAGGAGTGGTGGTGGGGGGCAGTGGGGGTGGGTTTTGGTAATAGGGGATGAGGGTGTGGTGGGTGGTGGGTTTGGGGTGTGGTGGTGATAGGGAAAATGGTGATGAGGGTGGGTGGCTGGTGGGTGGGCTGTGGTGGGGGTTATGGTAATATGGTGTTGGGTGGGGGGGGTTGGGGGTGGGCAGTGGGGGGTTGGTTATGGAAAATATGGTAAGTGGTGGGGGGCTGTGGGGTGGGCAGGGGTGGGTTATGGTAATATTGAGGGGTTGGTGCTGGTATGGCAGTGGTGGTCGTTATGGTAATATAGTGATGGGTGGTTTTGGCAAGTGGGTGGGCAGTGGTGGGTTTATGGGAAAAATACGTGATTGGTTAGGGGTTAAGAAGGAGGGGGGATTGTTGGATGATAGGTGTCGGCGAAATGATGGGAAGAACTGGGTTATAGATGATATTGAGGGTAAAGGGGTAATGGGTTGTGGGATGGAATGATAGGCAGTTGAAGGCTCTGAGCTGTAGGTGATGGTAGCGATGATAGGAGGACATAGGGTAATGTAGTTGCTGGTTAATTGATAGGGGAAAATAATGATTGGAGGTTGGGGGGGCAGGGTCTATGGAAGGGTTATGGGGGTGAATGGTGATGGTTTGATGGTAGTGGTTGATTAGTAGGTGTTAGGGTGGGAGTACGGGGGTCAATGGGGTTGGGTTTTGGAGAGGTATTAAGGGATAGGAGAACTTTATTAAATGATTCGTAGTTGCTGTTAATTCAGGGTGGGTAATATTGGAGGTTGAGGGGCGATGGGCTATGGAGGATGGTAATGATGGTTATGATCAGGTGAATGGTGATGGGCTGGGATGTAGGGGTTAATGGGTGTTGAGCTTTGGTTGATGGTAGTGATGGCTATGATTGGGTGAATGGTGATGGTTTGATGGTAGTGATTGATTAGTAGGTGATGGGGTGGGATGTACGAGGTCAATGGGTGTTGGGCTTTGGGTGATGGTAGTAATGATAGGAGGACATATGGTAATGTACTGTAGTTGCTGGTTAATTCATGGTGGGATGATATGATTTGGAGGTTGAGGGGCACTGAGCTATGGATGATGGTTATGATTGGGGTGAATGGTGATGGTTTGATGGTAGTGGTTGATTAGTAGGTGTTTTTTTTGGGGTTTGGGTTTAAAAGGTTTTTTCAGTGGGGTGTTGGGTTTTGAGATGTAGTGATTTTGGGGAGGATGTATGGGAAGACGGGGGGTTTATGGTGATGGGTTTTGTGGTAGTTTGTTTTTACTACTTGTAGGAATGAGAGAGAATAGTTGAGGGGCCCCGGGGGTTATAGGTGACGAAAAGGATGGCCACTGGATGTGTAGTAATGATGGGGTGATGGTAGTTGTTGGTTAATTGGTGGCAGGATGAGATAACTGCAGGTTGAGGTTGCTGCACCTTGGGTGTTGATACTGTTGGTAATAGGATATGTAGTAATGATGGGGTGATGATAGTTGTAAATGAATCTGTGTTGGGATGCGATGACTGGAGGTTGAGAGATGCTAGGTTATGGGTAATGGTAGTGATAATTCCAAGATGTGGGGTGATGGGGTAATGGTGGCTGTTGGTTGATTGGTGGTTGGTCTGTGGGTAATAGTAGGGAGATCTGTGATAATGATGGGGCAAATAGTAAAGAGTTGGGGTAGTTCTAAGTTAATAGGTGGTAGGATGATCTGGTGGAAGCTTGAGTAGAGCTGGGCTTTGGGCAATGGCATTGATGATATGAGGATGTTTGGTGATGATATGGTGAATGGTGAGGGGTTGTGGTAGTTGCTGGTTTAAAAATGAGGAAATTGAGAAAAATTGGAATTGAGGGGGATGGACTTTTGGTGGAGTAGGGGAATGTTGGTAAGGGGGATGAAATGGGAAAATTGGTGGGATGGGTTGGTGGTAGTTCTTGGCTAATGGGTGATGATATAAGATTATAAGGGGTTGAGGAGCATGGATGGGTAATATTGGGACTAATTGTAAACAGGGTTATAAAAGTTTTTGTTAAGGGGTATGAGAGAAATTACTTGAGTTGTGGAGACGGAATGGTGCGGTGGGGAAATGTAGGGTAGGGAATAAATGGGATGCTTTGGGTGGTGTTGTTGGCTAAAGGGTGATTGCATAAGATTATAGGGGGTTGAGGAGCACTGGGTTATGGGTGATAGTAGAAGGATAATGATGGGGTGAATGGCATTAGGTTGTGGTAGTTGCTGGTTAATAAATTGGGACATGAGAAAATTGGAGGTTGAGGGGCACTGAGTTATGGGTGATGGTAGGTGGGTACATTGTAATCATGGGTTGGTGATGGTTGTTGGATAATGGATTGTGAGAAGAGATTATGTGAGATTGTGGGGCACTGGGATATAGGTGATAGCAGGGGAATTGTCATAATCTGCTGCGTTGGTAGCCCCAGCATGCTCTTTGACCCTGGCAGCTTTTGGTTTTATGAAAGTCAATTGTGATTGTCCTTCCAGAGCAATGGTTAAACACTTGGCTTCTACAAGCACCGCTGCTTTCCATCATACTCACTGGAGGAACTATTTAGCCCTGTGTTGTTGCACTCAGGCCCTGAGTTTTGGCTGTGCATGTGGGTTCCTACATAGGTCTCTGGCCATCTGATTTTTTCAAATTCGTTTGCCTGACTTCCTTTCTGTATCCTGCCTTTTGGGACCTCTTTCCCTGCCCTGGTCCCCCCTTCTTTCTCAGGTGTATCTCACGTCCTCTTGGATCCATACTATTATATTACATTTTATTTTTTTGACTGTGAGTTTTTATTGTATGTTTATGTTTTCACAATAAAGTCCTATTGAAGAAAACATTCTAGGAATATATTGTAATCAAGGGTTGGTGATAGTTGTTGGTTAATGGGTAGTGAGATAAGATAAGATGAGGTTGAGGGGCACTGGGCTATGAGTAATACCAGGGGCATGTGTGGGAGTGATGGAGTAGATGGTGATGGGTTGGTGGTAGTTGTTGGTTTATGGGTGGTGAGATAAGATTAGGGGTGGTTGAGGGGCACTGGGCTACGAGTGATACTAGGGGCATGTGTGGTAGTGATGGAGTGAATGGTGATGGGTTGGTGGTCGTTGCTGGTTAATGGGTGGTGAGATAAGATTAGGGGTGGTTGAGGGGCACTAGGCTACGAGTGATACTAGGGGCATGTGTGGGAGTGATGGAGTGGATGGTGATGGGTTGGTGGTAGTTGTTGGTTTATGGGTGGTGAGATAAGATTAGGGGTGGTTGAGGGGCACTGGACTACAAGCATACTAGGGGCATGGGTGGTAGTGATGGAGTAAACAGTGATGGGTTGGTGGTAGTTGTTGGTTTATGGGTGGTGAGATAAGATAATGGGGTTTGAGGGTCGCTGGGCTATGGTGACCTTAGTGATGTGGGCTAATGATACAGGTAGTACATAATAAGTAGTGGTTGTAGGGTGATGGGTGTGGACCCTAGAAGGAAATAGGGAGTTAGAGGGGGCTTATTAATAAGTGATACCGATGATTGTGTAACATTTTGTAGTGTTGGGGTGATGGATAGAGGTAATGTCCTATTTTACTTTAAACACCCTCCAGCACTTGCACCACACAAGACCAGGTACATTCATGTCAGAAGCTCAGTTTGGAGCCTCCAAAACAGAATCCATCAAATTTGCTGGAAACAAATTCACGGAAACAATCAGGACTTCATCACAGTGAATGGGGTCGATTGCCGCCCTTAACATCCATCAAGTGTTGCACCCAGCACCGCAGTCATGTATGTTTCTCTGTTGCTATGAACAGGAATACGGAAATTCTGACGCAATTGTGGACTTTGCCAAACGCTAAATCCAATATGAAAATATATCTAACTCACACATGATAATAAAGGTCAAGAGGCGGCTGCTACCTATTGGCCAGATACAGTTCTACTGTTCACCCCACACTAAATACATGTCCCCCTTACGCGCCCATTGACTGAACATGAGGGGGATATAAAACTGCATTAATATTTTTTTTTTTTAAGTCATCATGGCAATAGATATTTTCTAGTCTGTAGCTGCAACAACCTGCGGGAACACGTGATGTTAGATTAAGCAGAGCTGAATGTGTCCTTTAAACCAAAAGGATTTGATCGTATGTACATTCAGAGAACTCAACTAGGGCATTGCGGTATGACAAGCTGCAGTCCTATGCAAAACCACAAAAATCTCATGATATTCCAAGTATTTGTGCCAAACAACAAACTCAGCTCTGCCGCATCGCTACACAGCGAAAGTACATTGGAGTGAGTCACAGAATAAGCGGATTGCTGATATGTTTCAGTCTTCAGAGACCACAATATATGATTGTGTAATAAGATATTACAGTCTATCATTCTGGTTGGGTTATTGGTCGCCAGCTCATCATGCCTTCATCAGTATCTATTTATATCTAATTAAAACCAGAGCGGTAACTACTCGATTATTGATTAGCACCATCCAGGCCTCAGAAATGCTCCAAGTTAAAGAAAAATGCCCTTTATCGGCAGCTGTGAAACTGTAAATCGTAAAAACAAAAATGTTAAAAAAATTTTCAAAAGTAAAGAAAATGTATAAAAAAAAAGTTTAAAATTTCCTGTAAAAATTTGAGATTGCTGCCTAAATTTCATTACATTTTTACATGCTTGGTATTCCAAAATGGGAGCTACAGGACATGGGGTAATTAAATGACAAATAAAAACATGTATAAAAAGCAAAAAAAAATTACAAAAGTTATCAGAAAATTCAGTGTGACTGAGAGATGACTATAGATATATATACACTGAATGAATCCACGCAGAAACAGAAAAAACTTCTGGGATAAAAGATGATAATATTTGATCAGAAAAAAAATCACTCAAAATGACATAGATTTGTAGCAGTTTTTGCTGTAATTTGTTTTTTTCAATTTAGAAAACTTTTAACAATGCTAAAATCATTGTACTGACCTTTACAATAAATTGTAAGAATTTTTGAATCCTCAGCAAATATTTGCTGAAGTTTAAAAAAAATAAAATAAAAACATCTAAAACAACAAAGGTAGGAAAAAATTCCATGAGTCGGTCACTGAACCGTATAAGTACAATCGGAGAATTGTTTATTTTTACCAAGCGATAAAATGCGAGATTGACCATAATAAATTCACACTCCTTGGAAACTAAATTAGCAAATTTCAACAGAAAAAAAAAGAAAATTTAGTTTTAACTTGGCTTCCACTGAACCAGAGAATTTTTGTTCACTAGAAAATAAAAATGTATTTAGCATTTAAAAAAAAACCAACTTATTGGCCACTTAACCACAACCACCTTTTTACCAGTCGCTGTGATCAAACATGCCATTTATTATCTGAGAAGGCGATATATATAGATAGGTACATACATAATAGATAGATAGATAGATAGATAGGTATAACATAGATAGATAGATAGATAGATAGATATGAGATAGATAGATAGATAGATAGATAGATAGATATAGATAGATAGATAGATAGATAGATAGATAGATGATAGAAAGATAAAATAGATTGAGAAAAGCAATAGAAAGAAAGAAAGAAAGAAAGAAAGAAAGAAAGTAAGAAAGAAAGAAAGAAATGAGATATAGATAGACAGAAGAGAAATAGATATTAGATTGATATGAGACAAATAGATAGAAAGATAGATAGATAGATATGAGATAGATAGATAGATATGAGATAGATAGATATGAGATAGATAGATAGATATGAGATAGATATGAAATAGATAGATATGGGATAGATAAATAGAAAGATAGATAGATAGATAGATATGAGATAGATAGATAGATAGAAATATAGATAGATATGAGATAGATAGATAGATAGATGTTAGATATGAATATAATAGAATAAGATAGATAAGATAGATTGATAGATATGAGATAATAGAAAGATAGATAGAATATGGATGATAGATATGAAGATATAATAGATAGATAGATAAGATAGATAGAATAGATAGTAGATAGATAGATAGATAGATAGATAGATAGATATGAGATAGATAGATAGATATGGGATAGATAGATAGATATAGGATAGAGATAGATAGATAGATATGGGATATATAGATAGATAGATAGATAGATAGATAGATAGTAGGTAGATAGATAGATATTAGATAGATAGTTAAATAAGAAGATAGATAGATATGATAGATTAGATAGATAGATAGATAGATAGATAGATAGATAGATAGATAGATAATAGATAGATAGATATGAGATAGATAGATAGATAGATAGATAGATAGATAGATAGATAGATATGAGATAGATAGATAGACAGATATGAGATAGATAGATAGACAGATATGAGATAGATAGATAGATAGATATGAGATAGATATGAGATAGACAGATATGAGATAGATAGATAGATATGAGATAGATAGATAGATAGATATGAGATAGATAGATAGATATGTGATAGATAGATAGATAGATATGTGATAGATAGATATGTGATAGATAGATAGATAGATAGATAGATAGATAGATAGATAGATATGAGATAGATTGGTAGATAGATAGATAGATATGTGATAGATGGATATTTGATAGATAGATAGATATGTGATAGATAGATAGATAGATATTTAATAAATAGATAGATAGAAAGATAGTGATAGATAGATATGTGATAGATAATAGATATAGATAGATATGAAGATAGATAGAGATAGATAGATATGAGATAGATAGATAGATATGAAATAGATAGATATGAGATAGATATGAGATAGATAGATAGATAGATAGATATGAGATAGATATAAGATAGATAGATAGATAGATAGATAGATAGATAGATATGAGATAGATAGATAAGAGATAGATATGAGATAGATAGAGATCTATAGATAGTAACAATAACAGAAAAAAGAAGGAAATTGCGGTGCTCGTGAATCCTTAAAAGTAGAGACCGCTTCAACAATTGTACGAAGTGTTACATTTATTAAAACATAAAAATGTAACACTTCGTACAATTGTTGAAGTGATCGCTACTTTTAAGGAATCACGAGCGCCGCAATTTCCTTCTTTTCTCTGGTTATTGTTACTATTTCTAACTCGCTTAACTATCTAGTTTGCAAGTGAAGGTTCGCTGGCTGCTGTGTGTGTAGACCTATAATCAAGTTCCACTAAATTAAACCCGTATGAGTGTTGTGCCTCCGAATTGCACAACTATCTAAGGTGAGCATACCTGGTAACTTGCTTTTTCAATTCATTAAGGAACCAACAGAATTCACTCTTGTGCACCTGTTTTTTGTCTCTATTTTCTCAATATAGGTAGATAGATAGAGATAGATATGAGATAGATAGATAGATAGATAGATAGTTAGATAGATATGAGATAGATAGATAGATAGAAGATAGATAGTATGAGATAGATAGATATATAGATAGATAGATAGATAGAGATAGATAGATATATAGATAGATAGATATGGGCTAGATAGATATAGATAGATAGATAGATATGGGCTAGATAGATATAGATAGATAGATAGATAGATAGATATGGGCTAGATAGATATAGATAGATAGATATGGGCTAGATAGATATAGATAGATAGAGGCTAGATAGATATAGATAGATAGAGGCTAGATAGATAGATAGATATAGATAGATAGATAGATAGAGATTGATAGATAGATATGAGATAGATAGATAGATAGATAGATAGATAGATAGATAGATAGATATGAGATAGATAGACTCAGATGAAGCCAAAAATTATGGATAATTTGAATTATTTACTAGAAAGGGATATCATTGGTCGTAACGGAGAAAACAAACCTAATTGAATTTTTTTTCGAATAGTGGAACAAGGCGAGAGCTCGGGACTCATAATTGACCTCACAATTTTCCAGTAAAATATTAAATTAAAATAAAATGGAAAATTTTGGAAAACATCATAGTAAGTCTGTCTTACAGGAAAAGTCTTGGGATTTATTTTTTATTCATCATAAAACTAAAAATCAATTTTGAATTTTGAATCAAAATTTGGAATTGCCTAGAATTTTAACCCTAAAATAACATGGCTGAGCTGACTGTGCTGCTGTCATCAGTTTGCATGTGAAGGCCTGGGAGCCAGCCGGACCTTTGATCTTCTCGGGAGACCTTGGAGTCAAAAATCCTGTCATTTTCTTTTTGGCAAGACTGGAAGGAATTAGGAACCATAATAAACCGTCCCTGACTTGGCTTCTCTTGTGACCCGTTGGCCAAGATTCCCACAGCCGGCCACTGTCTCCGGCCTAGATCAGGACATGGGTCGGGGGCAGACAGAGGTGCAGACCAGGGGGGCAGGTTTCGGATCTGGTGACAGGATCTTGTCTCCAATGCCTTTATCATTTTAAGTCTTGTCCAGCAGCCGCTTAACGCAAGTGGAATGAAAATCAAATACGCTGGATTCTCATTCGGATCAGACCCCGGCCTTACGTGATGAGGAGCCGAGCTACCGATGCACAAATTGAAATGCCGATAACGATGCAGGCAACAAACAGGAAGGGGGAGGGACAACTTGGAATCAAAATTTCAAAATCAAAATCTAAATTCTATCAAAATTTTTTAAATTATCAAAAAAACGCAAACAATTTTAAAACATCATTTTTAAAAATATATATTTCTATCTGTTAGGCCAATGGCTTACAGAATTTAGGCTTCGGCTTCTACCTATTCACACCTACAGTGTAGCAGAGCTGAATTAGTCGTTTATAATTCAGTGCAATGTAATTGTGAAACCAAATCATGTGAGGTACGACAAGGCCACCTCTGCCACTTCTTGCCCTCTCTGTAAGGGTTGTGGGTGAATTTTGTTTCTAAAATTGTCAAAATTTCCAATTTCTGTCTAATATAATCATGAGCGTAATCCATTCCACAGGTCGATGTTGCAGGGCTGAGTTTGTCAGGTGCAGAGCTGATAAGTTTGTCATATGGTTTCTGATGGTTTGTTTGGTGACATCAGTGGTTTATCGCGCAGCACAAAATGGACCATTCGATAGCAAATTCAGCTCTGCTACATCATACGTGTGGGTTATGAAATGGCTGAATCCATGAAGAAGGCACAAACATGTCTGAATTGTGATGTCACGGTTCCCGGCGCGGCTCCGTCCGTGCGCTCTCTGATTTATTCACACTCTGGTCACCAGTTATCTCTCTTATATTGAATCTTCGCTTCTCTTAAATTTTCTTCCCATAATTTTCCTGGTTCTGCTATAAAGTGCGGCCTGAATATACAATTTTCTCCATCAAACATGGTTTTAGCTTCTTGTGGATTTTTATGGCCTCGCACTTTTTATTTGTTGTCTCCTGCCAGTCATCTGAAACTGTGCAATTCGTGCTTTATTATCTATCTATCTATCTATCTATCTATCACTATCAATCTATCTATCTATCTCCTATATATCTATCTCATATCTATCTATCTATCTATATTATCTATCTATCTATCTATCTACCTACCCATCCCATATCTATCTATCTGTCTATCTATCTATCTATCTATCTATCTTATATTTATTTATCTATCTATCTAATTTCTATCTATCTCATATCTATCTATCTTCCATATCTAATCTATCTATCTATCTATCAAATCTCATATCTATCTATCTTTTATCTATCTCATATCATCTTCTCATATTTTATATCTAAAATTATCTATATATCTATCTATCTATCTCATATCTATCTATCTATCTATTATCTATCTATCTATCTCTCCCATATCTATCTATCTCCCCTCCATATCTATCTATCTTTTCTATCTATCTATCTATCCCATATCTATCTATCTCATATCTATCTATCTATCTATCTATCTATCTATCTATCCCATATCTATCTATCCTCATATCTATCTATCTCATATCTATCTATCTATCTGTCTATTTATATATCACATCTGTATATCTATATATTTTTCTGTCCATCTATCTTGTATCTATCTCCTATTGATCTGTCATTCTATTTATCTATGTTTTAATATCTAATGTATTCATCTACTTCTCTCATATCTATCCAACAACCAACTTTCTATTTATCTATCTATCTATCTGTCTATCTATCTATCTCATATCTATTCTATCTATCTATCTATCTATCTATTTCTATCTATCTATCTTTCTATCTATCTATCTATCTATCTATCTATCTATCTCATATCTATCTATCTCATATCTAACTATCTATGTATCTCATATCTATCTATCTATCTATCTATCTATCTCAAATGTATCTATCTATCTATCTATCTATCTCATAACTATCTATCTCATATCTATCTATCTATCTATCTATCTATCTATCTATCCCTATCTATTCATAATCTATCTATCTTTCCCCTATCTATCTCCTATCTATCTATCTATTTTATCTAAACTATCTAATATCTATCTATCTATATATCTATCTATCTCCTGTCCATCTATCTATCCATCTATATATCCCCCTCTCAGTGCTGGCTGGACATACCCCCAGTGCTGGTAGTGTCTACACTGACACTATCACCAGCTAAGGCCTCGATCTATCAGATCCCTGATATTAATCTTATTTGTAATTAATCCCCATGTAAATACAGGGGATGAATTTATCAATCAGTGAACTATTCCCGACACTGATGAATATGATCCGGGGATAACGCACAAATGTGTCTTCTTCATCTTGCCAAAAAGAAATGAATCCTGATTAATGGCTGCTGTACAGGGCCGGTGTGTGGGAGACTGGAGGCAATTAGGACGCCACCATTCTGAATATGCACAGCTTCATTCATCAATCAGATGTAGCAGAGCTGGATTTGTTAATCAAGTGTCAACTTTTGTGTATCATGATCTGAGTCAGAATTAAGATAACACAATAGGTTTTCCTGCAGTCCTATGTAAGATGGCTTATGACACGCCGCCAGAAGGGTATAAGTAAATGACAAACTCATCTCTGCTATATCTGTGTGATGTATACAATGATTTTGTCCTGCTGGGCTCAGCCATGTCGGTGAGATATTAAATTTTGCTGGTCCAGAAGGAGATCGATTCATACTTCTATTACATGAATGGGAGTCTAGGCTACGGCAGCCGTAGATTGTAAGCTCTTGGGACATGGCGCTGCATTTCAGCCTTATACGAATCACACTCTCCTTAGATAATGGAGAACACAGTGAATCCAGTTACAGACGTCCCCGGCCTGTACTGCTGTTGTATTCAATTACATCTAATGGAGGGTCAAAGTGTCAGTGAATTCCAGTGTAAATAAAACATGGCGATAGAAAAGACAAATTATCCCGAATTTTCACACTCGCTGCATCCCAACCCCCCATCGTCATCTCGCCTTACACTTTATAGTAAATTTATATTGTATAGTCACTCACATATACATTAGAATACATAGACCGGTGTAGCAGAGCTGTGTTTGTCACTGTTTCCCTTATGCACAGTACAGACGTAGCAGAGCTGTGTTTGTCACTGTTTCTCTTATGTACAGTACAGATCTAGCAGAGCTGTGTTTGTCACTGATTTCTTATTGCACAGTACAGATGTAGCAGAGCTTGTTTGATCACTGTTTCTTTATGTATTACAGACTGCAGAGTGTGTTTGTCATGTTTCTTTATGCACAGTAAGTTTCTAGCAGAGCTGTGTTTATCATTGTTTCTGTTGTGCCCTTTATAGATGTAGCAGGGCTGTGTTTGTCACTGTTTCTCTTATGCACAGTACAGATCTAGCAAAGCTGTGTTTGTCACTGCTTATCTTATGCACAGTACAGATCTAGCAGAGCTGTATTTGTCACTGTTTCTCTTATGCACAGTACAGATCTAGCAGAGCTGTGTTTGCCACTGCTTATCTTATGCACAGTACAGATCTAGCAGAGCTGTGTTTGCCACTGCTTATCTTATGCACAGTGCAGATCTAGCAGAGCTTTGTTTGCCACTGCTTATCTTATGCACAGTACAGACCTAGCAGAGCTGTGTTTGTCACTGTTTCTCTTATGCACAGTACATACCTAGCAGAGCTGTGTTTGTCACTGTTTATCTTATGTACAGTACAGATCTAGCAGAGCTGTGTTTGTCACTGTTTCCCTTATGTACAGTACAGTTCTAGCAGAGCTGTGTTTGTCACTGTTTCCCTTATGTACAGTACAGATCTAGCAGTGCTTTGTTTGTCACTGTTTCCCTTATGTACAGTACAGATCTTGCAGAGCTGTGTTTGTCACTGTTTATTTTGTGCATGGTGATATTACTGAATTTATATAATAAACCAGGGTTATCGACAGTCCTATGTAAACACACAGCTAACATACTATAGCATAAGATGGATCACATACTATGTTATTTATATATACATACATATATATTAGGATACATAGACCAGTGTAGCAGAGCTGTGTTTCTTTTGTTCACGGTACCGATGTAGCAGAACTGTGTTTATCATTGTTTCTGTTGTGCCCAGTATTGATGTAGCAAAGCTGTGTTTGTCACTGTATCTTTTGTACACAGTACATGTGTAGCAAAGCTGTGTTTGTCACTGTATATTTTGTGCACAGTACATGTGTAGCAGAGCTGTGTTTGTCCCTGTTTCCCTTATGCACAGTACCAATCTAGAAGAGCTATGTTTTCACTGTGTCTTTTGTGCAATGGGATAAGTTACTAAATTTACATAATGAACAATTTAAACACACAACTAACATGCTATAGCCATAACGCGGATTACATACTTAGTACTAGGAAACCTAACCGGCTCTGCTACATCTGATACATACGTTAACATCATATTGACTTGTATTAGTTCCTCTGTATTGCAATGTACCAGGGATGGACAGTGATAGGATTAGGAACCTGATAGTAAAGTTGATGTTACGTCTTCTATGTCCATGATACAAGTAACTAAAGGAGTTGGATGGATAAGGGAGATGTCAGCCTCAGCAGGACACATCACAAAGCAACAGGTTCCCCCAAATATTGAACCTTGGGGGGGGGCTACAACAATATTCTAATAAGATGATGATCCGGATGTAATATTAGGATATTGCATCCATGACCATAAGATTATACATGGAGATATACACACAAACAAAGACACCTGCTTGTCATGGGTATTAAGTAATCTACAGATGTAGCAGAGCTGAGTATGTAATTTATCTATTTGCTTGTATGGACTGAGCTCGTGCTGTAGCTAGGCTTTCATTCACCTTGGGCAAAGGTTCAGTTTCTTAACACTCCAGGCAAGGCAAAGTGGCTTGTTGTACTTGTTGTACCCTAAACCCCCCCCCCCCCCCACCCCTTTCCCCCACTACTACTACCACCACCGCAGAGCTGGTGAAAGGTATAGTAGGGTAAACTTTAGCCCAAAGTCACTTTAAAGGACAAAACATGGACTACAGCCTAAAACTCAGCTCTGCTACATCAATAACTAGCTTTAATATATACCTACCATAACACTTCAGTGGTCTACAGATGTAGCAGAGTTGAATGTGTCATTTAACAATTTTTTTTATGCATCATGTTGAGTCAAGATAATATAATTGTATTTGGAAAAACCTCAAAGAGCTGCTTTAAATGCTCAATCTAAGAGAACTACATCTTGCAAGCTCAGCTCTGCTATATGGTATGAAGCTGGCATGTGGAAGGACATATATTGATAGGAGTTTGCGGTATACAGATATAGCAGAGCTAAATATGTCATTTATAGTTTGTTTTTTGCAATGTGACAACTCACGGAGGTGATAAAAAGCAGTGGGTTTGTATGCAGTCCCATGTAAAGTCGCCAGTAACACGTTTCCAATGATAGAAGCATTTGACAAACTCCTCTGTGCTACATCTGTACATGAAGACATACATGGAAAGAAATGTGGTCAATAAGCATCCAGCAGGATAATATATGAGATATATGGACAGGGAGCGCTTCCTTTCCTTCGTAATTATGTGGTAGGTAAATGTAGCAGAGCTGAATGTGTCATTTACAGTTTGCTTTGTGCGCTTTGACAACTCATTGAGTTAAAATAAAGCAGTCAGTTTGTATGCAGTCCTATGTAAACTCACAAGTAACATGTTGCCAGTGATAGACGTATCTGATTTGGTGGTATACAGATGTAGCAGAGCTAAATATGTCATGTATAGTTTGTTTTTTACGCTATGACAACTCATTGAGTTAAAATAAAGCAGTCGGTTTGTATGCAGTCCTATGTAAACTCGTAGTAAAAGGTTTCCAATGGTAGACGTATCTGGAAAAACTCATCTCTGCTACATCTGTACATGAAGACATACATGCATAAAAATATTCATGGACAATGAGTGGTCTGTATCCATCTAGGAGGATAAAATATGGAATATCTGGACAAAAAGCACTTAATTACCTTACTAATGGTATAGTATACAGATGTAGCAGAGCTGAATGTCAATTATAGTTTCTTTGGTGACAACTTATTGAGGGCAATAGGCTTGCATGTGGTCCTATGTAAAGTCACAGGTAGCATGTTTCCAATAATCAATACACCTGACAAACTCATCTCTGCTACATCTGTACATGAAGCCAAACATGCATAAAATATTCATAGGCAAGAAGTGGTTTATATTCATCCAGCGGGATAATATATGTGATATTTGGACAGGAAGGGCTTCCTTCCCCTTCTTATTATATGGTGTACAGATGTAGCAGAGCTGAATGTGTTATTTACCGTCTCTTTTGTGCGCTTTTATATATCATTGTTTCCTTTCCCTCCTAATAGATAGGATTCTAAATAAAAAGTGTCATTAAGAAGTCACAAGTGCATAAATCAGGGCTGAAAAGACGCCCAATCCCCGATGACCGCATCCACTGCGCCCCCAAACTATAATGGTCCCATCGCTCCAGACTAACATGTTTATAAGATTATAGTTCAGGTAGCAGGATAGGGCAATCACCTCACACCCAATGCTGAATGCACTAAGGAAATACAGAAGTAGCAGAGCCAAGTTGGTTGCATGCAGTGGAGCTGAGTTTGTTATTTGCCACAACCCATCTTGATAGATTGACAATTTCTTTGTATATAAAAACCCCACAATTTCTGCAGATGAATTGGAAACCTACAATGATCTAGATGGTAAGTGATCTTGTTCTACAGCTTTGACTTGCTGCAGATTACACAGTATTCTGCACGAGCTCCTCCAGCTGCCAGAAATCATCGACGTATCCAATTTTTGGAAATAGAATAACATAGAAAATAAAACTCTCAAGTTGACGCGTATTTCCAGGTGAGTTCATTTAGACCTAGATGATACACAAAGAGTTTCCATCGGAAACATTCAGCTCATGCTACATCTTGTAATTAGCATTGTGAAATCCATTACACCTCTAGCTGTTGGCGCCTATGGAATTAGGTGTTCAGTGCACCCAAATGGTCTTCCCCATCGACCTTTGAGGGCAGGGGTGCCATCAGACGGCAGTCACCAGATATTGGTAGTAATCACCTCAACTATTTTTTTTAAACAAAAAGGCGGGGTTAAGTGATTTGCCGGCTCAAAATAGAGAAACTGGGGTAGGGTAGGGGGCTTGGAAGCCTCATGGAATTACTTACCGTTTTCTGGGAACAGGTCTCCATTTTTCTGCAATGCTGAGGTATTTACAGGCGGTTGGTAACACATCTGACACCAAAGAGTTAAACGACAAACCCGGCTCTGCTACTCCTTGTATTTCACTTTGCGTGCAACCTCCAACTCTAGCAGGCTGTTGGGCACCTGTGGAAAAGGTGGTCGGTGCACCCAAAAAGTCTTCCCCTTAGGCATCAGGGCAGTAGTGGCAGTACTGATGACCAAATTTTATAAAAAGGGGGCGCAGTGATATGGGGCAAGATAGGCACTAACATGGGGCACGGGGCCCAGATGCTTCAGCTGTATGGAGCCCTAAAATTACTTACCAGTTTTTTTTGTTTTTTTTTAAAGTCCCCATTTGAGGAACTTACAGGCGGTTGATAACCCCTTTGACGCCAAAGAGTTAAACGACAAACCCGGCTCTGCTGCATCTTTGTATTCGCATTGGGAACCCTCCTCCTTGAGCTGGAATAGGTGGTCAGTGCACCCAAAAAGTCTTCCCCTTAGGCACCAGGGCAGTAGTGGAAGTACTCCTAACCACATTTTATAAAAAAAAAAAAGGGGGCACATTTATATGGGGCAAGCTGGGAACCGGTTAGGGTCAGGGGGAGCCATGGGTTATGATTCCGGCTGTTGGGGCCCCGGAAATTACTTACCGGTTTTTAGTTGTTTTTTTTAAGTCCCCATTTGAGGAACTTACAGGCGGTTGTTCACCCCTCTGACGCCAAAGAGTTAAACAACAAACCCGGCTCTGCTGCATCTTTGTATTCGCATTGGGAACCTCTAGCTGGAATAGGGGGTCAGTGCACCCAAAAAGTCTTCCCCTTAGGCATCAGGGCAGTAGTGGCATTACTCCTGAACAAATTTTTTTTTTTAAAAACATGGGCGCATTGATTTGAGGAAATATTGGAATTTGTGAGGTTCAGGGGGTCCATTTGCTTAAGTTGTATTAACAGCACTCCTGACCAAATTTTATAAAAAAAAAGGGGCGCAGTGATATGGGACAAGAATAGGGAACTGGTAATGGACTAACCACCTAAACAAAAATACCCACATATATAACATGAGTAAATTATCCCAAAATCAACAAGCGGCAGGGCGGCACGGCGACGATGCTTTCAGCATTGTATAGGGAGCCCTTAAAACTTTACCTTACCAGTTTTGTTTTGGTTATTTTTCGCAGTCCCCATTGATGGAATTACATTACATGGAGGCATGGAGTTTCCTCCTCTGGCGCTCCAATTGACTTAAACAGAAAATACCCAGGCTCTGCTGCTTCTTATGTCTATTCAGCATTGGGAACCTTCCGCCTCTAGCTGTTGGGTGTCTATGAAATAGGTGGTCAGTGCACCCAAAAAGTCTTGTCCTTAGGCATCCAGGGTGACATCAGGGCAGTAGTGGCAGTACTCCTGACCAAATTTTATTAAAAAAGGGGCGTTTTGATATGGGGCAAGACGGGAATTGGTAAGGGATCTGCACGTGGTGGGAAGCATGGCCGTGCTCTTTTGGATGTGTATGCGGCACCTGAAATAACTCTATGGCATTGGCTGGTGTGTTTTTGGGTCTTGCCCTAGGGTCAAGTGGAGGGTTAAGAATGTAGTAGGGAGCTTGGCATGTCCAAGATGCGTCCGCTAGGCAAGCACCCACATGATGGCTGAGAGAGGCAGTTTAGCTCTGATGGATACACACACTTGTCTCAATTAATCTCGGCGTCCCAATGTTCAAATACGCTCAATTTCCACACCATTTTTTGACAGAAAATTAGATCACTTGCACCTGGAATTAGGGTCCCTGCATTAAATCTAAATGCGAAGAAACCAGGCCCCGCAGTTAGCTGCAGACGAGGGGAGAGACAGTCGACGACGAGGGGGACCCACGAGGAGGCGCGGAAGCCGTGCGATTTGAGCGAATGGACGTCAGGAAAATGGAAAACAGGCGCATGGCGACCGGAGACATCAATTGTCCCCAAAAACAAAAACTAAACCTAAGGACCTTGGAGTGAAAAAGAGTAACTATTATAAATTGTCGCTAACAATGCGCAATAATGCATAAAGTGCGATCAAAAACTTGGATTCACAGTAAACAGCTCAATAGCTTAAGCTTTCAGATGCCAGCAAGAAGCAGAGCATTGTATGGGGTAAAAGGCTGAGTTTGTCAACAGCGCACAAAATGAGATGAGCTGGATGAGTTTGACTGTCTTTGCACAACCCGTATGTGATTTGTCGTCCTCGACCATGGCGACTGCAGGGTAATAGCTACGTTTGTTATCTTAACTCCAGAGTGTTATCATACCCTGAACAATTAAATAAGCAATCCAGCAGCGGTGGCTGTAAAGTGGAATTGAAGACACAGCAGGGAATGAGGACTCCGGGGAGAAGAGAGGAAAGACTCCAAGTGTTCAGCTTAAGTTATTCAGCCAAGAGGAGGAAGATGGCAGAAACTTCCCGGAGAGTCTCGAAAGTTGCCAAGACATGGATGGGGTAATGGGATAAAGATGTAGCTGAGCTGAGTTTGTCATTTGAAAGATCCTTGTGGTATATCACGGAGGTGGCTTTATCTGACTCAGATCGAACACTCCCCAAAACACCCATTCAGCTCATGCAGGGGTTTCTCTCTAAACTCTAATAGAAAAATTAAACCACAGTTTCTGGTTCTTTTGACCTTCCCTGACCTTCGCCACTTGTTGGGTGACCATGACTGATGCTTATCATTGTACTCCCAGCAAATGAAAGCTATAGCGTGATACTTTGAAGTCCTCCACTTCCAGGACTGGACCTCTGTAGTTGGGTTACCTTAGATATTTGCTGTGCAAAGTTACCTTGGCTGTAGGGAGTCCCCTCACCTGTGCTGGGGAAGTCACTTTACGGTAACTGTTGCACTTCCTACCTGCACTTGCACTGTTATGGGGTCACTATTTACTAAACATGTCCAAGTTGTGTCAGCACAGTGTAGCCATACTCCCCCATTTTACCCACGGAGCAAGACTAGAAGACCCCCCAACTAAGAACGCCCTCATGCCCAACTTGGGAAGCACCCCAGAGCAGGCAAGTTTTCCCACAGTACTCACGTTTTCCTTGGCATCCAATTAATCTCTTTTCACCAGTGAGGCTCAGTTGATTTCCTTAATGAATTCCGGATAAAACAATGACAACCCACTTCAAATTTGACCGTTTCAAACTCAAAGTGTCCCGATGGTCATAATAGGAGTCTCCTTCAAGTAACTCTTCCTCCAAGCCAGGAGCACTCAATGAGATGGCATAGAGAAGCCGTCGGCCAACATGTCTGTGAGAAAGTAAAAGAAATCGGATCAAAGTACTGTCGGTTTGTGGATCAGCAAGAATAATGTGTGGGCAAGAAGAAGAAGGGGGGGGTGAAGAAGGGAGGAAGGAAGGAAGGTGCAAGAGTGTAAGAAGAAGTAGGGTGACAGAAATAAGAGGAAGGAGCGGAAGGAAAAGTGGAGTGGAAGAGAAGAAGAAGGAGAAAAGTGCAAAAGAAAGAAGAGAGGAGAAGTAGGGAGCAAGGGAAGATAAGAAGGACCCGTAGTCGGAGGAGGCGAAGACAGAGATGTCGAGAGAGGAGATGTAATGCGTGGAAGGGAAAGAAAGAAGGAAGTAAGAGAGGGAAGAAGAAGGAAGTGAGAGAGGAGAAGTAAGGTGGACGCGACGAACCCGGAAGTCAGAGAGGGAAGCAGACGCAAGGGAGAGCGGCGAAGTAAGGTGGAACGGACGAAGAAGGAAGTAAGAAGAGGGGCTTGAAGAAGTGAAGTGAGAGAGGTGAACGTAAGAGGTCGAACCGGGACAGAGAAGGAGTCGACGAGAAGTAGGGTGAAAGGGCAGAAAGAAGGAACGTGAGTTGACACAAGGGAAGCTAGGGTGAAAGGAATGAAAGATAGGAAGTGAGATGAGGAGACCCAGTAGGGTTGCAGGACCAAGAGAAGGAAGTGAGAGAAGTAGGGTGAAAGGGAAGAAGAAGGAAGTGAGAGAAGTAGGGTGCAAGGGAAAGAGAAGAAAGTGAGAGAGGAGAAGTAGGGTGCAAGGGACGAAACCAAGAATGAGATAAAAAATGAAATAGAAGGACAGACGTAAGGAAAAGGTAGGGGCCCAAGGCTGAATAAGGTCAACCAAGGTAGCAAAGGCGAATAAGAGGGGGAAGTAGAGATGGACGTAAGAGGAAGCAGACAGAGGAGATAGACGCTAGAAGAAGAAGTGAAGGTGGACGTAAGAGGAAAATATCCACAGAAAAGCTAGTGGTGTTTTGTAACAAGAAAAGGGCAAGCAAGAAACAAAGGAGGAGGAGCGTGGACCGTGGCCAGAGGGGAAAAAGGTACTAAGCCCAAGCAGGACGCCTGTCCGACGGTATTAAGTGTAAACAAGAAAGTAAAGAGCCAAGAAATAGACAAGGATAGAAAGTGTAAGGAGAAGTATGAGGCAAGGGAGTAGTTGGGTGAAAGAGAAGAAGAAAGGTGCAAGAGGAAAAGGAGGAAGTAAATAAAAGCCAGGAAGAAATGTAGAAAGGAAGGAACTTAGGACGTGACAGAAATAGGAAGGAGACGATCCCACAGATTTATAATGTGTAGGAGAGGAGCGGGGAGGCCTATGGATGGGATAAGAAGAAGAGAGGAGGAGGATAGGATAGTGTGTCGTGTCGTCTGCAGAACTGTCGGGCGCGAAAACTCCTTCCTATGCGCCACTTACCTGGCTGGAGCTGCAGCAAGACAACATTTATGTACAAGGCAGCCGAGATCAACCTCGAGTCTGGGATCGATACAATATAATTTTCCCCAAACTCGGAAAATAAAGTTCATAGATGATCAAATTTGAAAACAGATGTCGAATCGCGATTCTAAATAGGATTCGATCCTCCTCATTGCGCAACTGTAGAATAATTATTCTAGGCCGACCACTTGATCGAGGAAATGGGAGTGATTTCGACTTTACGACCAGGGTTGTTTGGAGTGGAGATAAAAAAAAAAAACTTGTTTTGCTGAAAATGGCTTTTTTTTTTACCCTCCCACCCCCATCCAAGGACCCCCCACCACACTCCCACCACGCCTCCCTCATTCCCATCCCCTCCCAGCCTCCTCCCTTCATACTCATCCATTTTTTTTCCCTATATTTGGTTGGGTTGTGTGTATATTTGGAGAGAGACCCCTAAAGTGAGATGGATGAATGTCACCCCCTGGGCTCAGTGGAGGGGAGAGAGAGGGGGGACAGATGCCACCAATAAAAAAGGCGACCAAATAAATGAGAATTGCACTGGCAGGACCCCTCTCCCTGCATTCCCTGCCCGCAATAACAATTACTTATCGACCGCTTCTCCCTCCAGAGGTGGGGACTGGAGGCAGCCAAAAAGCACCCGAGGTATTTCTCCTGCAGCCTCTGCTGCCGGCGCCTCATGTATTTATTAAAGCCGGGACCTGCTGGGACGGAGGACCCGTGCAGGCGGTGGGAGCTGCGGGGACGGGGAAGAAGCTCCGGCTCCGGGACACACATTCATCAGCACAAAGCGCTTTCAAGTGCGTCAAGAAAATCCTCTGGAGCCAAGAGAGTGCGTGCGGGAAAGTTACTGCAAAGTTTACCAAGTGACTGAGGATCCGACCTCCCCCGACGAGTGCTCACTCACAGAGTTTACTTCTAGTTCCAAGAAACGCTCCCTCTGTGCCCTATACCTCCTGCCCCTTCTTTTCCCCTTTTCCCTCCCCCTCACTGTCTTTACCCCCCTCCTCTAAATTCCCCACCACCGCCCCCCCCTCATTTCTGCCCCTCACTTTATTCCTCCTCTTTACCCCTCACCCCCTTTCATTTTCCCCCTCCTGCTTTAATCCCTCTTTTCCCCCCTCCCCCCTTCATTTCTGCCCCTCACTGTCCTTATTCCTCCTCTTTACCCCTCACCCCCTACATATCTGCCCCTCACTGCCCATATTACTCCTCTTCACCCCTACATTTCTGCCCCTCACTGTCTTTATTCCTCCTCTTTACCCCTCACCCCCTTCATTTCTGCCCCTCACTGCCCTTATTCCTCCTCTTTACCCCTCACCCCCTACATGTCTGCCCCTCACTGTCCTTATTCCTCCTCTTTACCCCTCACCCCCTTCATTTCTGCCCCTCACTGCCCTTATTCCCCCCTTTTAAAACCCCAACCCCCCTTCATTTTGCCCCTCACTGCCTTTTTTCCCCCTCTTACCCCTCCCCCCCTCAGTCTGCCCCCTCACTCCCCCTTATTCCTCCTCTTCACCCCTCACCCCCCCCCAAATTTTCTCCCCCCCCCCCTTCACTGCCCTTATTCCTCCTTTTTACCCCTCACCCCCAAAACCACCCCCATATCTGTCCCCCTCCCCCCTCCCTTTTTCCTCCCTTCACCCCTCACCCCCCCCCATTTCTCCCCTCCCCCCTGCCCCCCTTATTCCTCCTCTTTACCCCTCACCCCCTTCATTTCTGCCCCTCACTGCCCTTATTCCTCCTCTTCACCCCTCACCCCCTACATATCTGCCCCTCACTGCCCTTATTCCTCCTCTTCACCCCTCACCCCCTTCATTTCTGCCCCTCATTCCTTATTCCCCTTTTACCCCCCCCCCCCATTCATTTCTGCCCCCATTGCCTTTTTCCCTCCTCTTTACCCCTTCACCCCCTCTTTTGTCTGCCCTAACCCCCCCTTTATTCCTCCCTTTTTACCCCCACCCCCTTCATTTCTGCCCCTCACTGCCCTTATTCCTCCTCTTCACCCCCCTCATGTCTGCCCCTCACTGCCCTTATTCCTCCTCTTCACACCCTACCCTCTTCATTTCTGCCCCTCATGTTATTCCTCCTTTAACCCACACCCCTTTTCATTTCTCCACTTTACCACATTCTTTCTCTTCAGCTTTTACTAAACTCATCCTCAGGGTCTGTAACACCAATTTCCTCTTTTCATCATTGCTCCCTCTTTTTATATCCTTCTCCCCCACATTTTCTTCACCTTTTTACCTTTTCCTACCTATTCACACTCCATGTACCTCCTCTTTACTATACCTAATTTTTCTCTTCACCTTTTAAGCTCCAATAACCCATAACCCCAATTTCTCTTTCTATCTTCTCTTCCCCCAAATTCTCTTCACCTCTCTACATGTTCTCCTCCCTCTCTCCCCCTTTCTTCCCTCTTTCCCTTTCTTCCTCTCCCATCCCTCTACCTAACTTCCCTGTTATCCCCTCTGTTTTGCCTTTCTTTTCCCTTCTTTCTCAGCTCAAGTTTTGCCCTTTTCTTCCACTTTTAAAGCCATTTATTTCCCCATAAACCCCTCTTCCTCCAATTACCCCTTCCCCTACCCATCTTCCCTGGCCTCTTCCCTCCCCAAACTTTTGTTTTCATTTCCAGCCTGGTCCTTTCAATTCCCCTCTATCCTCCTTTTCGTTTTCTCCCCTAACTCCCACAATCCTCTTCTAGCCCTCTCTCTACCTCCTCTTATCCCCTCTCTCTTTCCCTTTGTCTTTCCTCTTCCACACCTCTCCCCAAATATGCTGCTCTTCTTCCTTCCACCCTCTCCCCTCTTCGTCTACCCTTCTTTATCCTTATGTACTGTTACACTTCTGCTCCCTAAGTAACCCTTCACCACGTCCCTTTCCCCCTTTCATTATTTTGCCTCTCCTTTCCCCCCTGTCCCAACTTTTTGCCCTATTCTTTAAAACCTTTCTTTCTCTTCCCCACTTTTCCCTCCACCCTATTTCACCTTCCCTTCCCACTTCCACACCTCTCCCCAAAATTGCTCTTCTGCTCTCACATCCTCTTTCCTCCTTGTCTTCCTCTCTCCTATCCACAAATAATACATCTTTCCTTCTGACCTTTGCCCCCGATGTTCCTTTTACCTTTCACACCCTTCTTTCTCCATTTTGCTTCTCGTATCCTTTTTCTCCTCCTCTTCCCCAGTTGCCCCTCTACCCCTTCCAACCTTCTCCCCTTATCTCCCCCATTTCCATAACTCTCCCCAATTCCAGCTCTCCTTACCTTCCTGGCCCCACCTCCACATAACTCCCCAGATTTGCTCTTCTCCCCTAAAATCCTCTTCCCTCCTTGTCTATAATACACATATAACACTGGTTCTGCTCCTGATCCCCGGGCGCCCTATTCAGCTGCCTGGTTGATTTCAGCTCCGGGGAGAGCTCCAGCCCTGACAGCTCCGTCCACACCAGAGGCCTGTGCGCCCTGGACACGGACTTATTGACTGATTATCGCACTATTAATTTCCTCTCTAATTGCTCCTCCACCTCTCGATTTGAGGCCCTGCCTGAGCCTGGAACACTACCAGCTGCACATGGAGAAGTCTGCTCATAGTGCCACAAGGAGGGCAGAGGAGAGAGATGCTGCAAGGAGGGCAGAGGAAAGAGATGCTGCAAGGAGGGCAGAGGAGAGAGATGCTGCAAGGAGGGCAGAGGAGAGAGATGCTGCAAGGAGGGCAGAGGAGAGAGATGCTGCAAGGAGGGCAGAGGAGAGAGATGCTGCAAGGAGGGCAGAGGAGAGAGATGCTGCAAGGAGGGCAGAGGGAAGAGATGCTGCAAGGAGGGCGAGAGAGAAATGCGCAAGAGACAGAGGAGAGAGATGCGTCAAGGAGGGCAGAGGAGAGAGATGCCACAAGGAGGGCAGAGGATAGAGATGCTGCAAGGAGGGCAGAGGAGAGAGATGCTGCAAGGAGGGCAGAGGAGAGAGATGCCAAGGAGGGCAGAGGAAAGAGATGCTGCAAGGAGGGCAGAGGAGAGAGATCCACACAGTAGGGCAGAGGAAAGAGGATGCTTGCAAGGAGGGCAGATAAAGAAGATGCCACACAAGGAGGTAAGAATGCTGCAATGAGGGCAGAGGAAAGATGATGCCTGCACAGGAGGGCAGAGGAGAGAGATGCTCAAGGAGGGCAGAGAAAGAGATGCTCAAGGAGGGCAGAGGAAAAGAGATGCTGCAATGAAGGGCAGAGGAGAGAGATCTGCAAGGAGGGCATTAAGAGATAGATGCTGCAAAGAGGGCAGAGGAAAGAGATGCAGCAGAGAGGGCAGAGGAAAAGATGCAGCAAGGAGGCAGAGGCAAATAGATGCTGCAAGGAGGGCAGAGGTAAGAGATGCTGCAAGGAGGTCAGAGGAGCAAATGCTGCAAGGAGGTGCAGAGGAAAGAGATGTGCAATAGTAGGGCAGAGGGAAGAGATGCTGCAAGAGAGAGACATAGGATATAGATGCTGCAAAGGAGGGTGAGAAAGAGGATGCTGCAAGGAGGGCAGAGGAAAGAGAGCTGCAAGAGGGCAGAGGGAAGTGAGTAGCAGCAAGGAGGGCAGAGGAAGAAGAAGCTGCAATGAGGGAGAGGAAAGAGATGCTGCAAGGAGGGCAGAGGAGAGAGATGCTGCAAGGAGGGCAGAGGGAAGAGATGCTGCAAGGAGGGCAGAGGGAAGAGATGCTGCAAGGAGGGCAGAGGAGAGAGATGCTGCAAGGAGGGCAGAGGAGAGAGATGCTGCAAGGAGGGCGGAGGAAAGAGATGCTGCAAGGAGGGCGGAGGGAAGAGATGCTGCAAGGAGGGCGGGGGAAAGAGATGCTGCAAGGAGGGTTGGAGGAAAGAGATTGCTGCAAGGAGCAGAGGAAGAGTGATTCTGCAAGGATGGCAGAGGGAAAGAGATTGGCTGTCAAGGAGGGTTGCGGAAAGAGATGCTGCAAGGAGGGCCGAGAAAGAGATGGCTGCAAGGAGGGCGAGAGAGAGATGGCTGCAAGGTGGGCAAGAGGAATAGAGATGCTGCAAGGAGGGCATAGGAGGAGAGATTGCGCAAGGAGGCAGAGGGAAGAGATGCTGCAAGGAGGGTGGATGAAAGAAAGGAAAATGCCTGCAATGGAGGGCCGAGGGAATGGATGCTGCAAGGAGGCAGAGGAAGAGATGCTCAAGGAGGGTGGAGGAAAGAAATCTGCAAGGAGGGGCATAGGAAGGTGATGCTGCAAGAATGTCCAGGGAAAGAGATGCTGCAAGGAGGGCAGAGGAAAGAGATGCTGCAAGGAGGGCAGAGGAGAGAGATGCTGCAAGGAGGGCAGAGGAAAGAGATGCTGCAAGGAGGGCAGAGGGAAGAGATGCTGCAAGGAGGGCAGAGGAAAGAGATGCTGCAAGGAGGGCAGAGGAAAGAGATGCTGCAAGGAGGGCAGAGGAAAGAGATGCTGCAAGGAGGGCAGAGGAAAGAGATGCTGCAAGGAGGGCAGAGGAAAGAGATGCTGCAAGGAGGGTGAGGAAAGAGATGCTGCAAGGAGGGCAGAGGAAAGAGATTGCTGCACGGAGGGGCAGATGGAGAGAGATGCTGCAAGGAGGGCCCAAAGAAAAAGGGTAAGAGATGCTGCAAGGAGGGCAGAGGAAAGAGATGCTGCAAGGAGGGCAGAGGGAAGAGATGCTGCAAGGAGGGCAGAGGGAAGAGATGCTGCAAGGAGGGCAGAGGAGAGAGATGCTGCAAGGAGGGCAGAGGAGAGAGATGCTGCAAGGAGGGCAGAGGAAAGAGATGCTGCAAGGAGGGCAGAGGGAAGAGATGCTGCAAGGAGGCAGAGGAGGAGATGCTGCAAGGAGGGCAGAGGAAAAGAAGATGCTCTCAAGGAGTGGAGAGAGTAGAGAGAATTCCGCAAGGAGGCAGAGGAAGAGATGCTGCAAGGAGGGCAGAGGGAAAGAGATGCTGTGCAGAGGAGGGCAGGAGGGAAGAAAGGTGCTAGCAGAGGAGGGGCAGAGGAGATTGAGATGCTGCAAGGAGGGGCATAGAGAGAGATGCCACAGGTAGGGGCAAGAGGGAAGAGATGCTGCGCAAAGAGGGGTGGAGGAAAGAGATGCTGCAAGGAGGGCAGAGGGAAGAGATGCTGCAAGGAGGGCAGAGGGAAGAGATGCTGCAAGGAGGGTGGAGGAAAGAGATGCTGCAAGGAGGGCGGAGGAAAGAGATGCTGCAAGGAGGGCAGAGGAAAGAGATGCTGCAAGGAGGGCAGAGATGCTGCAAGGAGGCAGAGGAATCGAGATGCTGCAAGGAGGGCAGAGGATAGAGATGCTGCAAGGAGGGCAGAGGGAAGAGATGCTGCAAGGAGGGCAGAGGAGAGAGATGCTGCAAGGAGGGCAGAGGAGAGAGATGCTGCAAGGAGGGCAGAGGAAAGAGATGCTGCAAGGAGGGCAGAGGAGAGAGATGCTGCAAGGAGGGCAGAGGAAAGAGATGCTGCAAGGAGGACAGAGGTAAAGAGATGCCTGGCAAAGGAGGGCAGAGGGAAGAGATGCCTGCAAGAGGGTCGGGAGGAAAAGAGATGCCCCAAGGAGGGGGCAGAGTGAAATAGATGCTGCAAAGATAGAGCAGAGGGAGAGATGCAGCAAGGAGGTCAGAGAGGAGTAGATTCCGCAGGAGGGCAGAGGAAAAGATGCTGGCAAGGAGAGCCCCAGAAAGAGGAAAGAGATGCTGCAAGGAGAGCAGAGGAGAGAGATGCTGCAAGGAGGGCAGAGGAAAGAGATGCTGCAAGAGAGACAAGGAGCAGGAGAGAGATGCTGCAAGAGAGAAGAGAGATGCTGCAAGGAGGGCAGAGGGAAGAGATGCTGCAAGGAGGGTCAGAGGTAAGAGATGCTGCACGGAGGGCAGAGGAGAGAGATGCAGAAGTCATGGAAGATGAATGGAGCAAATAGAATAATAATTACAACAACAATAATATTTATAATAATAGCAACAATAAGTTACTTATAGTCAGATTCTAAGTTGTATATTTGTCTATTTTAGTCTGTTCAGGTGTAGATTTTGATGCTTTGGACTTTTTGGGGTACTTGATGCAATATGAAGATGAAAGAACCCCTCCACTAGTGTCAGGTATGGGGAGGAATATTACAAATTATGCATTGGATTGAGGATTTTTGACTGCATTTTGGGGTGGTGTAATGAGTTTCTTATAAGCTGCCCTGACACCCGCATTGGGTGCATAGAGATGGGGGGAGCAAATTTGGATGGGTATGTGGGAGATTTGGTTATGGACAGGGGGGAGCATGGTTTAGGGGGGAAAGGGATCTGTCTTAGTGTCACCATTATAAAATGATAGGACACATGGGGCTGCATTGGTAGTTGGAGGTAAAGGATTAGGGGGGTTGGTGTGTACCCCTGTGATGAAGGAAGAGGGGGTATAGTGAGTTGTGAATAGGGTTTTGTGTGTACCCCTGTGATGAAGGCAGAGAGGGGTACAGTGGGTTGTGAATGCAGTGGGGGTATAGAGAAAAGGTGAGTGTGTGTACCCCTGTGATGAAGGCAGAGGGGTATAGTGGGTTGTGAATAGAGTGGGGGTATAGAGAAAAGGGGAGTGTGTGCCCCTGTGATACAAGCAGGTTATTGAGCACTGAAAGCTGGGGTCAAAGAGAAGAGGGGCCATGAGTTAACCCCTATAATGAATGGAAGGAGTCAGGTGTGTTCAGGGGACAGGCAGTACTCCTATCAGGGGCCCTAATCAAAAAGGGGCCACTGATATGTTTTAAAAAATAGTGGAACTAGTAATGGGTGTGGGGCCCCATTTGATCTGCTCATGGGGGCCCTGAAACGCTTAATAGATGATTGATGGCAGCCCTGGGTGTGTTACCCCTGAGATTAAGGAAGGAAGGTGACACCTGAAACTTTATTCACGGAACACCCAAGGTGGAGGGGGAGATGCATGTCCCAGTAATACTGCTGGGGTTGGGGGGAAGAAGTGATGGGTGGAGGAGGGGGGTAAAGAGTAACAGAGGTATGTGTGTGTAACAATGTAGGGTGAGGGGATAACAGGGGCGGCTTTGACATTTGGGGCTAAGTAACGGGGTATGTATGTATCAATATAGTGATGCAATGTGAGAGGTGAACCAGGAGCGGCTCAGGGGAGACCCTAAAATCAAGTCGGGTGAGGGGGCTTTATAGCTAGAGGGGCACAGATGTGGGTGGGGGTTTCCCCTATAGCGGGAACAGCAGGAACCCCTAGGGGGCCACTGAGGAGGGGGGCCCTATACGGGGGGACCAGGAAAGCAATACTTTTAGGGGCACAAAAGGGTGGGGAATGTCTATGTACCCCTATAATTATTCAGCATAAGGGGTCAGCAGCAGCAGTAGTGACAACTGGGTGGAGGGAGGAATACGATCCCTCTTATAATGCTAGAGGGTGAGGGGGGCGCCTAAAATGTCACTAACATTTGGGAAACAGCACGGTTACTGGGGGGGTGTACCCCTGTAATGATGTAAAGTGATGGGGTTGCAGTAAAGGCATTGCCAGCTGGGAGGTCACAGTGACGGGAGGGTAATGTCATTGAACAGGGTTTTTGGGACACTTTTGGGGCACCAGAGGGAGTCGGGGGATGTGAGTACCCCCATAATACCGCAAGGTGAGGGGGTACCAGGAGTGGTGTTGGCGGCAGGGGCACAGTGATGGTTTTCACCCAATCCTCCTTCCCTTGATCAGGGTAGGGGCATCAAGGGCGGCAGTGACATTTGGGGGGCACCAGGGCGCATGGAGGTTGTGTGCGCATCCCCATAATTAAGCAGGGTGAGGGGGCACCACGAATGGGATTGGCAGCTGAGGGCACAGGGACAGTATGGGAGATCTACCTTTATATTTATACAGGGTTTGGGGGCACCAGCAGCGGCAATGACATTTAGGGGGCACCAGGGCGGGTTTGGGCCGGTGTGTGTACCCCTATAATGCAGCAAAGTGAGGTAGGCATTAGAATTGGCATTGGCAGATTGGGGCACGGTGGCCACAGGGGAGACGTATCTACGATTATATTGACACAAGGTTAGGGGGCACCAGGAGCTGCAGTGACATTTGGGGGGCAGCGGGTTGGGGCTGGTGTGTGCACCCCAATAATGCAGCAGGGTGAGGGGGCACAGCAGCGGCACTGGCAGCTGGGGGCACGGGGGGGGGATGTGTCTGTTTTTGTGTCTGTCTGCACTCTTGGAATTATGAAAAATACCAGCATCGACATTGGACTTCAGCTTCGATTAAGGGAGATGGGACATGACAAGACGCGATCAATACCCAGGCCGGCCTATAAAGTGTCAAGTAATGAATCAATTTCGACTAAATTTTCCATTTTTCAGAAGCCGTTCGGAGAGAGAAGAATATCCTCTTTTGTAAAGATATTATTATCTATTTCGGCGGAAATTTGACATCTGGGGTTGTTAATTCCACTCCTAATAAAATTGAAAACACTTGTGTTAGGTGCGTGAGGGACAGGAGCTGGGACGACAAAGGGTTGGCGGGGGTGGGGGACAGGGATCCGGGAGATGGATAGATAGGGTGAGACAAAGAGATAAAGGGGAGAGAAGAGGCAAAACTGATATCAAGGGATGAGAGGCGCCTACAGCAGACCCCATCCACCTGCACTATGCACTGCACCTATCTATCTCATATCTATCTATCTATCTATCTATCTATCTCATATCTATCTATCTATCTATCAATCTATCTATCTATCTATATATCTATCTGTCTATCCCGTATCTATCTATCTATCTATCTATCTATCTATCTATCTACCCCATATCCATCTAATATCTCCTATCTATCTCATATCTATCTATCTATCTATCTATCCCATATCTATCCCATATCCATCTATCTATCTCCTATCTATCTCATATCTATCTATCTATCTATCCCATATCTATCCCATATCCATCTATCTATCTATCTATCTATCCCATATCTTTCTATCTATCTATCTTCAAATCTTCTATCTCATATCTATCTATCTATCATCTCATATATATCTATCTATATATCTATCTATCTCATTTTCTATATATCTATCTATCTATCTATCTATCTATATCATATCTATCTATATATCTATCTATCTATCTCATATCTATCTATCTATCTATCTCATATCTATCTATCTCATATCTATCTATCTATCTCATATCTATCTATCTCATATCTATCTATCTCATATCTATCTATCTATCTATCTATCTATCTCATATATCTATCTATCTATCTATCTATCTCATATCTATCTATCTATCTCATATCTATCTATCTATCTATCTCATATCTATGTATCTCATATCTATATATCTATCTATCTATCTATCTATCTATCTATCTCATATCGATCTCTCTATCTCCTCTCTATATCTATCTATCTATCTCATATCTATCTATCTCATATCTATCTATTTATCTATCTCATATCTATCTATCTATCTATCTATCTATCTATCTCATATCTATCTATCTCATATCTATCTATCTATCTATCTATCTATCTATCTAATATCTATCTATCTATCTATCTATCTATCTATCTCGTATCTATCCATCCATCCATCCTTCCTTCTTTCTATCCATCTTTCCATCCATTTATCTATCTATCTATCTATCTATCTATCTATCTATCTATCCGTCTAGCTATCTATCTATCTATATATCTATCTATCTATCTATCTATATCCTATCTATCTATCTCATATCTATCTATCTATCTATCTATCTATCTATCCATCCTTCCTTTCTTTATATCTTCCTTCTTTCCACCCATACATCCATTTATTCATCCTACCCATCATTCTTTCCTTCCGTCCGTCCTTCCTTCCTTGTGCATATGATGAACTTTTGACTATCAACATCATATAAGACAACTCTCCCTGTGATTTGTATAGAATGATGAGTCTTCTACTTCTGTTCAAGGACAACCTTTAAATCTTGGCCATAGATTAGAGATGGAATTTCCAGTTGCACTCATGTCAACTTTCACCCCTTAGAGTTGGACTCCAAAAAGAATAAAGGGTAAATGTCATACAATAATCAAGGGCTAATAAATTCCCAAAGACAGTCTGGGAAAGTGAAGGTGATGTCCAGCATTCACAATATTAAATGATAACATTTACTATGAAAATAAAAAAGGAATCTCAGAATGTAAAAAAAAGAAAAGCAATGCAGCGTTAAAGGAAAAATGTCTGACACATTTCAGGAATATGGTAAGAGTAAGTAAAAATTGTGTGAAATGAGGGGGTGGCTTTTTTTAAGCTGTACAACTTTTTCTTTGAAAATCTTCATTAAGAAATGTTTATGCACAACTCTCCATTCTGTTCTGTGGGAGTTCAGAGTACAGCCAAACACAGCGCTCCCCTGTACTGGGAACTCCCATAGAACAGAATGGAGAACACAGCGCTCCCCTGTACTGGGAACTCCCATAGAACAGAATGGAGAACACAGCGCTCCCCTGTACTGGGAACTCCATAGAAAAAAATAGAGAACACAGCGCTCCCATGTACTGGGAACTCCCATAGAACAGAATGGAGAACACAGCGCTCCACTGTACTGGGAACTCCCATAGAACAGAATGGAAAACACAGCGCTCCCCTGTACTGGGAATTTCCCATAGAGCAGAAGGAGAACACGGCGCCCCCTTGTACTGGGAACTCCCATAGAACAGAATGGAGAAACACAGCGCTCCCCTGTAATGGGAACTACCAAAAGAACAGAATGGAGAGAACACAGCGCTCCCTGTACTGGGAACTGCCATAGACAGAATGGAGAACACAGCGCTCCCCTGTATTTGGGAACTCACATAGAAACAGAATGGAAAACACAGCACTCCCTGTACTGGGAATTTCCCATAGAACAGAATGGAGAAAAACAGCGCTCCCCTGTACTGGAACTCCCATAGAGCAGAATGGAGAACACGGCGCCCCCCTTGTACTGGGAACTCCCTTTAGAACGAAGGGGAGAACACAGCGCTCCCCTGTACTGGGAACTCCATAGAACAGAAATGGAGAACACAGCGCTCCACTGTACTGTGATATCCCATAGATCAGAATGGAGGAAACAGCGCTCCCATGTACTGGGAACTCCCATAGAACAAAATGGAGAACACAGCACTCCCCTGTACTGGAAACTCCCATAGAACAGAATGGAGAACACAGCGCTCCCTGTACTGGGAACTGCCATAGAACAGAATGGAGAACACAGCGCTCCCCTGTACTGGGAACTCACATAGAACAGAATGGAGAGCCATGCGCAAGCGCAAACTCCTCTGTGGATTGTAAGCTTTTACGGGCAGGGTCCTCTCTCACTGTTTTTTTTGGTCAACGTTTGTTTTTTCCTCGTCGCCTTCCCAAAGCCATAACCTTTTTTTTCTATCTACATAGACACATGAGGGCTTTTATTTTGCGGGACAAGAAGTACTTTCTAATGGTGTCATTGAACGTACCATACAATATACTGGGAAACTGCAAAAAAAATTCTATGTTGGACAAATTGTGAAAAAAACCTACTTGGGCCACATTTGCGGGAGTTTTGTTCTTACGACGTTCAATCTTTGGTATAAATCATGTGTTATCTGTATTTTACAGGTTGATACAATTCCAGCAACTTCATATATGTCAAGTTCCTGTTATTCTCAGAACCATAAAAAAATAAAAAGATTTTCTAAAAAAGCTGACACAGTTCAGACAATTTATCCTTATCGATAGTCTATTTGTAAGGAAAGGCTATGGGTAAGGCTATAATGTTGGAACTGTGTCAGCTTTTTAAGATTTTGTCTAGACAAACTGAGTTCCCTTGCTTTTTAATTTTCATAGTTAATGCTAAGTTTACCAAAGATACCAAAGTATAGGCTACGGTTCAGGTGAGATTTTGGACGATCAAATTGAAACCTATAACTTGGGGAACTTATGGGTGTGATCATGAGTGCACTATGTACTATGTTACTATGTTACTTATGTTACCATGATGATACATCACTATGATACTATGTTACTATGATGATACATCACTATGATACTATGTTACTATGATGATACATCACTATGATACTATGTTACTATAATGATACATCACTATGATACTATGTTACTATAATGATACAGCACTATGATACTATGTTACTATAATGATGCATCACTATGATACTATGTTACTATGATGATACATCACTATGATACTATGTTACTATGATGATACATCACTATGATACTATGTTACTATGATGATACATCACTGTGATACTATGTTACTATGATGATACATCACTATGATACTATGTTACTATAATGATACATCACTGTGATACTATGTTACTATGACGATACATCACTGTGATATTATGTTACTATAATGATACATCACTATGATACTATGTTACTATGATGATACAGCACTATGTTACTATGATGATACATCACTATGATACTATGTTACTATGATGATACATCACTATGATACTATGTTACTATAATGATACAGCACTATGATACTATGATACTATGATGATACAGCACTATGATACTATGTTACTATGATGAGACATCACTGTGATACTATGTTACTATGATGATACATCACTATGATACTATGTTACTATGATGATACATCACTGTGATACTATGTTACTATGATGATACATCACTGTGATACTATGTTACTATGATGATACAGCACTGTGATACTATGTTACTATGATGATACATCACTATGATACTATGTTACTTTAATGATACAGCACTGTGATACTATGTTACTATAATGATACATCACTATGATACTATGTTACTATAATGATACAGCACTATGATACTATGTTACTATGATGAGACATCACTATGATACTATGTTACTATAATGATACATCACTATGATACTATGTTACTATGATGATACAGCACTATGATACTATGTTACTATGATGATACAGCACTATGATACTATGATGATACATCACTATGATACTATGTTACTATGATGATACAGCACTGTGATACTATGTTACTATGATGATAAATCACTATGATACTATGTTACTATGATGAGACATCACTGTGATACTATGTTACTATTATGATACATCACTCTGATACTATGTTACTATTATGATACATCACTATGATACTATGTTACTATAATGATACATCACTATGATACTATGTTACTATGATGATACAGCACTATGATACTATGTTACTATGATGATACATCACTATGATACTATGTTACTATGATGATACATCACTGTGATACTATGTTGCTATGATGAAGACATCACTGTGATACTATGTTTCTATGATGATACAGCCTGTGATTTCTATGTTCTATGATGAGACATCATGTGATATATGTAAATATAATGATCATCATTGATATATGTTATATGAGATACATCATATGATATATGTAACTATATGTAATCACTATGATTATGTTACTATGATGTACAGCACTATGATACTTGATGATCATCACTATGTATTGTTAATAATGATACAGCACTATGATACTATGTTACTATGATGAGACATCACTGTGATACTATGTTACTATAATGATACATCACTATGATACTATGTTACTATAATGATAAATCACTATGATACTATGTTACTATTATGATACAGCACTGTGTTAATATGTTACTATGATGATACAGCACTATGATACTATGATGATACATCACTATGATACTATGTTACTATGATGATACAGCACTGTGATACTATGTTACTATAATGATACATCACTATGATACTATGTTACTATAATGATACATCACTATGATACTATGTTATATGGGGTGATACAGCCCCTATGATTACTATGTTAAATATGATGATACATCACTATGATACTATGTTACTATGTGATACATCACTGTGATACTATGTTACTATGATGAGACATCACTTGATACTATGTTACTATGATGTTTACAGCACTGTGATACTATGTTACTATGATGAGACATCACTATGATACTATGTTACTATGATGAGACATCACTGTGATACTATGTTACTATGATGATACAGCACTATGATACTATGTTACTATGATGATACATCACTATGATACTATGTTACTATGATGGCATACTATGTGATACTATGTTACTATGATGAGGGCATCACTGTGTTTCTATGTAAATATAAAGATACATCACTATGTAATATGTTACTATGATGATACATCACTATGATACTATGTAATTTTAATGATAAAATCACTATGTACTATGTTACTATGACGATACATCACTGTGATACTATGTTACTATGATGATACAGCACTATGATACTATGTTACTATGATGATACATCACTATGATAATATGTAACTATGATGATACATCACTATGATACTATGTTACTATGATGATAAATCACTATGATACTATGTTACTATGATGATACAGCACTATGATACTATGTTACTATGATGATACATCACTGTGATACTATGTAACTATGATGATACAGCACTATGATACTATGTTACTATAATGATACATCACTATGATACTATGTTACTATGATGATACATCACTATGATACTATGTTACTATAATGATACAGCACTATGATACTATGTTACTATGATGATACATCACTGTGATACTATGTTACTATAATGATACATCACTGTGATACTATGTTACTATAATGATAAAGAACTATGATACTATGTTACTATGAAGATAAATAACTGTGATACTATGTTACTATGATGATACATCACTTTGATACTATGTTACTATGATGATACATCACTGTGATACTATGTTACTATGATGATACAGCACTTTGATACTATGTTACTATGATGAGACATCACTGTGATACTATGTAAATATAATGATACATCACTATGATACTATGTTACTATAATGATACATCACTATGATACTATGTTACTATAATGATACAGCACTATGATACTATGTTACTATAATGATACATCACTATGATACTATGTTACTATAATGATACATCACTATGATACTATGTTACTATAATGATACAGCACTATGATACTATGTTACTATGATGATACATCACTATGATACTATGTTACTATGATGATACATCACTGTGATACTATGTTACTATGATGATACATCACTATGATACTATGTAAATATAATGATACATCACTATGATAATATGTTACTATAATGATACAGCACTGTGATACTATGTTACTATGATGATAAATCACTATGATACTATGTTACTATAATGATACAGCACTATGATACTATGTTACTATAATGATACATCACTGTGATACTATGTTACTATGGTGATACATCACTATGATACTATGTTACAATAATGATGCTTCACTGTGATACTGATACTATAATGATACATCACTATGATACTATGTAAATATAATGATACATCACTATGATAATATGTTACTATAATGATACATCACTATGATACTATGTTACTATAATGATACATCACTATGATACTATGTTACTATGATGATACAGCACTATGATACTATGTTACTATGATGATACAGTACTATGTTACTATGATGATACAGCACTATGATACTATGTTACTATAACACTAATTTAGGGCCACATGTATGAAAACTGTCTGAGCCTAAGACTCAGAGCCCATAACAACCAATCAGAGCTCCTCTTTCACTTCATATAGAGCTCTGAAAAAATGAAAAGGGAGCTCTGATTGGTTGTTATGGGATCTGATTGGTTGTTATGGGATCTGATTGGTTGCTATGGGCTCTGATTGGTTGCTATGGGCTCTGATTGGTTGCTATGGGCTCTGACTGGTTGCTATGGGCTCTGATTGGTTGCTATGGGCTCTGATTGGTTGCTATTAGCTCTGATTGGTTGCTATGGGCTCTGACTGGATGCTATGGGCTCTGATTGGTTGCTATGGGCTCTGATTGGTTGCTATAAGCTCTGATTGGTTGCTATGGGCTCTGACTGGTTGCTATGGGCTCTGATTGGTTGCTATGGGCAACAAAGAAAGTCTTAGACCTAGGCAGTTTTCATACACAAGGCCCAAAGATCCTAGGTTACAGAGTCACTGAGACAAAATGTTACAATAACACTATGACATTATGATGCTATGTTACTATGTCACTGTGGTACAGTGTTACTATTGCACTGTTACCATACACAGAACCAATCTTTTTAGAAAACTGTAGATTGGGCAAAACCATAAAGACTGTAGAAGGACAAAGCCCGTAGTATCTCAAACATCACAGCAAACAGGACATCTCCAAAAACAAATAAAACATAACTTTTAATATAAAGATTAGTAAAAATATAATACTGACCATAAGGGGCCGTTCACACGGCACAGGACAAATACTGGTCAGTTTATCCAACCGGTATTTGTACTGTTTTCGGGCCTTGCACACGGCCGCAGGGGGACGTCTTTTCTCCGCTGTTTGCCTCCCCCTTCTCATAGACCTGTTCATATTCTGCCCGAAAACCGGACGGAAGAATGAACATGTTCTATGGTTTTCGGACCCCTCTGAAAAACCGCCAGACAGGAAATCCGTGCAATGGGGAACGCTGCACGGATTTTCCATTAAGGTCCGTGTAAATGTTTTTCAGCCGGTTTGCAGCCGGTTTACTGTCGGCTGAAAAACCGTGCGGTGGGGACATGGCCTAACACACCTCAATAGAACAATCCCTACCGAAGTAGGACAAGCACCCCGAACATGGCGGCCATATCCACCACCCAACCCCTAACAAATTCCTACAATGTCCCTAAAAGAGGAAAAAGTAGGAAAAGAAATGACGACCAATCCATTGATTGCTATGTACCAAAATGTAAAAAAATCCCTGTCAATAAGTGAAAACAGTCTCCAACGTGTTTCCTCTGAGAAATACCAAGTTAATCAGAGAGACAAACTAAACAAATAAAAAGGGACATAAACACAGCGTAGTGGTTACAGATAACACTGCCCACTATGGCAGATGGAAATATGCCTGATACAGGAAATAAAGTTATCACAAAATACTAATACATGGAGTTACTGATGCAAAAGATAAGAGAATAATGGGCAACAGATATAAAAGATACCAAGCAGCGAAACCTATACAATATGTATAATTTCCCATACACACAGAGCATTGGCAAAGGGTGATGCTTATTGAAGTAAATGTATGATGAAGCATAAAGGTAGATGCTACGGCAAAAGATGTTCAAGGTGGAATAGTAGGCATGGGTGTGGCGCTGTTACTATGATAGTATGGAACTGTGTCATTAGGATACTATTTTACTAAGGCAATTGTTACTATAACAATTATGTCACTATGATACTATGTTATCATGATACAATGTTACTATGACACTATATCAGTATGACACTATGTTACTGTATCACTATGATACTATGTTACTATCACACTATATCATTAAAATACTATGTTACTATATCACTATACTATGTTACTATGATACAATGTTACTATGACAATATATCAGTATGACACTATGTTACTGTATCACTAAGATACTATGTTACTATGACATTATATAATTATAATACTATGTTACTATATCACTATGATACTATGTTACTATATATCACTATGATACTGTTACTATGACACTATATCGCTATGATACTATGACATTATATCAGTAAGATACTAAGTTACAATGATACTCTGTTACTATATCACTATGATACTATGTTACTATGACACTATGCATGGGAAAAGAGCTGAGGAGCTCCACAGCGCCCTCTATTGGATGTAGTTATCCTCATTTCACATGTAGCTCGCAGGAGCCTAGCAATGTAAAAAGGGTTTGAGCCAAACCAGTTAAGTTCATCTACAGACAGCTGTTTCGGGGTATTTGCCCCTCGTCAGTGCAGTGTAGAACTTACTGGTTGGCTGGGTGAGGAGCCAAGAGTGGCTTCAGGAAGGGGAAAAGTCTCTCTTGAGGAGAGGAACCAATAAATTGGTCGGTGTGGGGTTTACTTGCCATTCAGACCTCACTGACTGTTTTGCTTAAAGCAATGGCTTATGGGAAAAGAGTGAGGAGCTCCACAGCGCCCTCTATTGGATGTAGTTATCCTCAGTTCACATGTAGCTCGCAGGAGAGCTAGCAATGTAAAAGGATTTGAGCCAAACCAGTTAAGTTCATCTAGAGACAGCTGTTTCGGGGTATTTGCCCCTCGTCAGTGCAGTGTTGATCTTACTGGTTGGCTGGGTGAGAGCCAAGAGTGGCTTCGGAAGGGGAAAAGTCTCTCCTTGAGGAGAGGAACCAATAAATTGGTCGGTGTGAGGGTTTACTTGCCATTCAGACCTCACTGACTGTTTTGCATAAAGTAATGGCTTATGGGAAAAGAGCTGAGGAGCTCCACAGCGCCCTCTATTGGATGTAGTTATCCTCAGTTCACATGTAGCTCGCAGGAGTGCACTGTGGAGCTCCTCAGCTCTTTTCCCATAAGCCATTGCTTTATGCAAAACAGTCAGTGAGGTCTGAATGGCAAGTAAACCCTCACACCGACCAATTTATTGGTTCCTCTCCTTAAGGAGAGACTTTTCCACTTCCAACTATGACACTATATCAGTATGATACTACGTTACTATGATACTCTGTTACTATATCACTATGAAACTATGTTACTATAACACTATATCACTATGATACTATGTTACTATGATACTGTGTTGCTATTTCACTATGATACTGTTACTATGATACTATGTTACTATGACACTATATTGCTATATCACTATGATACTGTTACTATAACAGTATATGACTATGATACTATGTTACTATGACACTATATCAGTATGATACTAAGTTACTATGATACTATGTTGATATATCACTATGATACTATTTTACTATGATACTATGTTACTATGACACTATCAGTATGATACTGTTACTATGATACTATGTTGATATATCACTATGATACTATGTTACTCTAGCACTATCTTACTTTGACACTATAATACTATTTTACTACATTACTATGATACTAATTTTTGTTTTAGGCATTGACCAACTACAGATAAGACCCCCATATATCAGCATTAGTAGTCACTGATAAATGGTCTTCATAGTCAGTGAAATGTTGAGTTAACCCCTTACCGACCAGGCCTGTGCGCTCCTGAGCAATCACTTAAAGATTTTATTTTTGCCTTATTGTGTTAGAGCAGCCACAAATTCTTTATTTCTTTATTGATTTGGTCATATGCTGAAGAATGTTTGCCTTGTGTATGAAATCTGTCTAGCACTGACTGTCTTTGTTGCCCAAAGCAACCAATCAGAGCTCATAGCAAACCAATCAGAGCCCATAGCAACCAATCAGAGCTCATAGCAACCAATCGGAGCTCATAACAACCAATTAAAGCTCATGGTGACCAATTAGAGCTCATAACAACCAAGTAGAGCCCATAGCAACCAATCAGAGCCCATAACAACCAATCAAAGCCATAGCAACCAATCAGAGCTCATAGCAACCAATCAGAGCCCATAGCAAACAATTAGAGCTCATAGCAACCAATCAGACCCCCTAGCAAAACAATCAGAGCTCTGCAACCAATCAGAGTTTTGCAAAACCAAAAGCTGATAGCGACCAATCAGAGCTCCCTTTTTATTTTTAAAAGATATAAAATGAAGGCTGACCTCTGATTGGTTCTAGACTCTGGGTTGCTTGGCCTGATTGGTTGCTATGAGTTTGATTGGTTGCTATGAGTTGTTTTGGTTGCTATGAGTTTGATTGGTTGTTTTGGGGGTCTGATTGGTGCTATGAGCTTGATTGGTTTTTGGCCTAAAATTGGTTGTATGGTCTGTTGGTGGCTATGAGTTTTTGGGGTGCTTGGTTCTGATTGGTTGCTATGAGTCTGATTGGTTGATGGGTTTTTTTTCCCCGGGGGGGGGGGGGGCTGAATAGGAAAAAAGTATTTTTAAAATTTTTTGTTTTTTTTAGATAGAGAAAATAGGAAATAGGTAAAAGATAGATAGATAGATTTGGAGGGGTGGATGGATAATAGATAATAGATGGGGTAGATGAAGTGGGGGGAAAAGAAGATAGATAGTTAGAAGTAGATAGATGGGGTTAGATAGATAGAAGGTAGTATGAGAGTAGATAGATAGTAGTGATAGTAGATAGAAGAAGATAGTATGGATGGGAGAAAATTTTTTCTTGCCTTTTGGGTTTCAGGGCATTCACCAGTGGGGGGTTGTGCTTAAATCCTTCTTCCCCCCTTTCACCCACTTTTTCCCCCCTTTGGTTGACTTGAGGACAGGTCTTTTTTTTTAAATTGTACTATGTAACTATGTATAAAAATATATCCATAAATCATTAGATACTGTAGATAGATGGAAAGATAGGAGATAGATTGACTGATTGATACAAGATAGTTTTCATCTGGAAACCACCTGGGGCGAAAACCAGGAATGTTCCTAAAACTAGTGGCTTCCAGCAGACACAGCCGCTGGCTCTAGAGCCGAAATCAACTAGAAAAGCACCAGGGCTGCAGGGGTCCAACAAAACTCAGAGAGATTAACATGTTCCTGTCAGGGGATAATACTATAGGACTGTATCTGCACCTTATTCTGTCTGTCCTGACTATGGGATACACATTTCTATATTTTGGGAGTTGTGTTGGAGAGCTGCAGTCACTGGATGTCCTTATATTCATAGACAGGTTTATTGGGGATAGCTAGGCAGACAGATTGTCTATTAATATTCATGCAGTCCTATGTAAAAACTCAAGCAACATATTAGTCTTAAATTTGGGTTTTTTAGTATAAGAACTCGCTTGCTTATCTGATAAATGCTGCTACTTTTATATTTTTTAAAACCTATATTTTATTCACATTTGAGGTTTGTATGTTCTATAACCGGCAGAGGTGACTCCGACAGCTTTTTTTGGATGTTAAACAAAATTTTAAATAGTTTTCACAAATTTCCTCTACAGGAACCAAGATAAATTCGGTGGGGCGAAGAGTTGGTGCCCCCTGAAAAGACAATGCTGGGTCTAAAGCCTTGGGTATTAGTTATTGGCGGCTTATGGACTGCCCTTGTGCTTTTAATCTCTTGGAAAATTCAGATGATCATATTATCATCCTGTTCAATATATAACAGCGCCACCTCTTTTGAGGGGTTGTGTCAGGTATTGCAGCTCGGCTCCATTTGAGTGAATGAGGCTGAGTTACAATAGGACTCAATAGGCCAAGTCTGGCGTGGTTTTTTTTTTTGGGGGGGGGGAAAGGGACCGGTCTTTCTAAAATTACAATAAAAAATGTTGGGGAAGCCCCATGAGGAGCGGCTCTTCGGTGTATTCTGTGGCCGGTCAGGTCGATGCTGTTGAGGGCTTCTCTGTCGGCTTCATGTTATGTCACTTTACTGTAAAACAATAGAATTTAGTGTCACCGCTAATTATCTGCTGAGTGTTGTCCATGTCGCTGTCAGTGACGGCCCCGGACTGAACGGGAGACTCCTGACTGTAAGTGCAGCAGTC